>CP139505.1:2508635-2886074 GCA_021014915.2 Artemisia tridentata subsp. tridentata | reverse complement strand
GAAGTTAGCCAGTTTTCTTAAGCCTAACATAGATAAACAATCATCCAATACAACTAATAACACACTAACAACCAATAATCAATAGCTAGGTTTCATTAGATCTAAGCAAACACAAGATAAATTTAGCCTAACATGTTAAACAAAAGACAAGAATAAGATAAAATCAAACAACACATAGACATATTGAATGATTAATTGATAACTTATCTTTCAATGAAACATGGAAGATCTCAAGGCAAAAAGCCCTGGAAAAGGAGCTAAAATCGTCTTAGGGTTTTCTCCCAAAATTCCACACACTAAGCTCTCTCTAATGACAAAAAATTAGAAAACTATATATAGATTTTTGGATCTGACGGCGTCACCTTATGGAGTGTGACGCCGTCACCTCGCCGCTTTTAGGGTTCCCGGATGACCATCTTGACGCCGTCCCTCTTTAGCTCTTCAAAAATCCATTCTGGCTTATCAAGGCTTGACGCCGTCGAACCATGAACGTGACGCCGTCCCCTTATGATTTAAGCCGTGACGCCCTTGATCAAGTTAAAGCGTGACGCCGTCAGAATTCACATGCTATTTTCACTGGCCCGTCATGAGTAAATTTCACGTCCAACTTTTCTTGCCAAGGCATGACGCCGTCTGGGGTTAAATGTGACGCCGTCAAAGGTGACTTTCAGCCGATTCTTGAGACTTTGCCGTTTTCTTCACTTTTATGCTCCAAAAACGTCCAAAATGCCTCCTTTTCCAGATTTCTCCTCAAAAGTACCTAAAATGACAAAAGGAACGATTTAGGGCGATATTTGATCAAATAAATACGATTTAGGGCTTAAATGACCCCTTAAAAGCGGTACACTTTTCGCCTCATCAAATACCCTTACACTTGAGATTTGCTTGTCCTCAAGCAAATGCGCTTTTATTCTAATCAAAATACAAGTTAGGGGTCATTTAATGCAAACACAAAAGTAATTACAACAAATATCGTTCCACTTCAATCATAATAAGCACGGAGATTACAAACTAGCACCTCACAAGTAGTGTTTAGATACTCACATCTCTCAAGTGTCATCAAAATAAATCTCATAAATGAAAACGGATAATATCTCTCACTACCTGTCATAGCAAATAGATTACCATAGGCTTGGGAAAGGATCGAAAACCTCCTCCACTAGGCGTAAGCACCTAAGATAAACTATCAAAGAGGGCTTTTAAATGGGTTATAACGTTAGGTGTAGGGAAAAGGAAAACACGGTTTTGTTGGATAAGGGATATTTTACTGGTGGCTAGTTAAAGATCTTGATCAATTACATGTACTATACAATGTTGCTAAGCCAAGACTAGACTCGATCTTAAGCTAAAAACGAAATAACAAAATAACAAAAACATAAAACAAACATAAAATGAAACGGGATGGTAGTCCGTATGTTTTTTTCTATTTTTCATTTTCTCATTTTTTTTGTGTTTTTCTTGATTTTTTCGATTTTTTTTTTTATTTTTTTTTATTTATTTATTTTTTTTTTTTTTGGCATACACTTTTACCCTACCATCCAAAATAATACATCATAGGGGCATTGCATTCCCCTTACACTTGAATTTTTACATAACTTTACAAATAACTATTCTAATGACTCGAATTAAGATAATTGAAAAACTTGGAGTACTTTAAAAAATATTTAGCACATATGGGGGTAATAAATGATGTTCTTCCCCATTACTCCATTACACTAGTACTTTACCCATGAGTCCCAATCGTCCCAAAACAATATGTACAAGGATATGACTCGACTTAGCAACCATGTAATCAATTAGATAATTAACTTGGGTTTAAACAAATGTTGTAACAATAATGCACTAAAGATGAGTGCATACAAGGTAGGCTAAGGCGATTTGGGTGTACATTTTAGTGGGGTGTACCAAATTCTTCCTTTAAGTAAAATGCTTAAAGGTCGAAACGAAAAGATAGGCTCTGAGGGGTGTACTAGGGGTATCGTGTACTAAAAATGAGTACAACACAAAGGGTGTGGGAGAATTACTTGACCAATGTAGCCAATGTAATTATAACAAAAACACAGGTGTAAAACAATGGGTTAATCCTAATGCCTCTTATCATGTAGTAAATCTAACTACACGAATGTAGTCTCACTTGTGGCCTTGGAATGGTCCTAACGCAAGTTCTAGAATCTAAGTGCTACCGGTACACACATCATAGCATAATTGCTTTTCCTACCAATTCTAGGGGTGAACCTCACATATTTGGGGGTGGAAAATTTTTTAGTGGTACGGTTTTTGTGCTAGTCATATAACTCCTATCCATGAGACGCTCATTAAGATCAAAGTTTCACTCCTATATGTTGTAAAAAATTTTAAATTTGGCACTAAAATTGCCCTAACAGGTATTTGTCTTAGTTTTATTACACATCTACCATTAAACAAACAAAAATCAAGCGCAATTGTATTCTCTAAAATCGTACTTTTACCCTCCCCTTACACTTAAGATGAACATTGTCCCCAATGTTCAAATTACAAGATGTAAAAGCATAAAGTAAAAGAATGAAATCAAATACTCCCCTGATTCGCTTGGTGGATAATGAAATTACACGGTTAAATCTTCCTCCAAAGAGAATGTTGAAGCTCCATGACTAATGCATCGCCATAAGCTTGATTCCATAAACATCTCCTTGTCCAAAATAACCTGTTAAACCTGAGAAAACAAACACGAAAACCTGCATAACATCGGCGGGAAAAATCTATATATAAGGATATAATGCTTGTGGAATGATAACTTTGCAGATTCCTGGAGATTATAAGTTGGAGATTTTAATAAAAACTTTTTTTTTTTTTAAAACAAAACTTTCAAAAATTTCTGGAAATTAAATCTGACGCCGTCAGGTTATAACCCCTGACGCCGTCAGAAATGACCTGACAAAAATTTTCATTTTAAGTTTCCGGAAAATTTCTGGAAAAACCTTTACCTTACTTCCTGGAAATCCTGCAAAACATCATTATGACTCGATACAAGCATTTGACTCAAACAAACACTAATATGTATGTTAATTTATTATTATTATGATTCATGTTAATTTGTGTTCTAATAAACCGATTTGGATTTCCCTTACACTTATCTTTTGCAAAATACCTTTATATGTAGTTAAGACGAAGTTAAAAACAACATAAAGCATTTTCACAAATTACTTTTGAACATGAATCAATAATGATAAAAATTAAACACACATACGGAAAATAAAATCAAACAAACAAATAAATAAACACACAAAGCAAATAAAGCAAATAAAGCTTGGGTTGCCTCCCAAGAAGCGCTTGTTTTTGTTCGAGTCATGAGCCTGACTCTACCCTTATTTAATGGATAAAGGAGAGGTTTTCCCTACACTTAGGATTAAGTGCGGGTGATAGTAGCGATACACACCAGCTCGGTAGGAGTATGCCACGTGAGGAAAGAGTGGTGGATGAATTATATGCTCAAAGGGGTGTGCTCCTTTCATCATAACCTTACCTAGTTCACTTTGGTCAATGGGTGAATTAAAGTTTTCTCCTAAAAAGGGATCATCTTCTATCAACTTCGAGAGATTCCTAGTTGGGAATCCATCTTGACCTAATAAACCCGGTTTAAACCCATAGTGTTTCTTGTGATCTATCATGAATGGGTGATGTAAGTATGTAAGGTCATGGTTCACTCCTATATTAGCTTCCTCACTACAAGGCTTAATGTCTACTACCTTAAACTTAAGACTACCCGGACTATATGTTTTGATGGGTGGATCGGGACCTAATTTAATTCCTAAATTTTCATCCAAGGATGGAAGATTAGGTAACGGTTTTGGTTGAGGCTCCGGCTCATCAAAACTAGGAACTTCCATAGGACTAAAAGAAAGGTTGTGATCACTAAAAGCATTCAAACCTATTTCTTCTAGTTGTGTTTGGTCCAAGGGTTCTATCTCTATCGGGGTTCCTATAGTCTCTTCTACTTCTTCCGGGTAAGTCACGGGCGGTGTGTATGCCTCAAATGATGGTAGGACTTGTGGGGTACTTGGTGGGCTTATGTTACTTACCTCATCATTCCTTATGTCAAGATCACCTATATCCTCATCATATGTTTTAGTAGGATCTAACCCTAACATTTTCTCAAGTATCTCAAGTGCTTCTCTAGGCATCTCAACTTCTATGTCCAAATCATACGGATCATCCTCAATATTCTGACTGCTATATTCAAACTGCCTAAAAGATTCATCATGTGTTTCTTGAGATTCGACGTCATCAATCACAAAACCTAGGTCTTTTTGATCAATGTGATCATGTTCGGCTAAATCCTCCGTCATATCAAGGTCACCTATATGTTTGTTTTGTAATATGGCATTACATGACATCCACTTAGGTATCTCAACACTAACATATTCATCCCCAAACAAACTTGTTTCATGATCCTCGAAATTTGTGGTCAATTGACTTGTACTAACGTTTGTTGGGTTGTCTACTATATAATAATATTGGGCACACTCTTCAATAGCTTCCCATGCTTTCTCAGCACTTAATTCCCTACTATCCCTGCCGGCAATATGGTAAATGTCCCTTTGGGCATGTCGGTCGACATGATTGTAAAAGATTTGAGTTAGGGACCAAAAATCGAAGTTATGATGAGGGACTTTTTGGAGTAAATATTTAAAACGAGTCCATGCATCATAGAGAGGTTCATCTTTATGTTGTTTAAACATCAAGATGTCATATGGAGTGGGTGAATTACGTGGTTGGTAGTATGGTGGATTCGCGTTCTCCATAATGGTGAACGGAAGAGTCAATGGAAATTACGAACGAACACACAAAGAAATAAGATAGACTAAAGAAAACCTAGAAAAAGAAAATAAAAATCTCACTAGAAAGGAATCTAGTGAGTAGACCTATAAAATAAAATTTCAACCTAAACAATAACTATTCCCCGGCAACGGCGCCAAAAACTTGATGCGTGGTTTTGTAACCTTACAACAGGTTTTACCTCTCGAGGGATCTCAAGAGGCTTACAACCCCACCAGGCAGTGTACCTGACCGATGTAGTATAGTGTAGTGGTAAGTACGGGGGATTGATCGTTCTCCACAGGGAATAGTGTTCGTTAGGTGTGAAAGACTACTCTAATTAGGTCTAAGGGTTGAGGAAGATTCTTTTTATGTTTTTTATAGTTTTTATATTTTTATGAAAGCAAGTAAAATCTCGGTTTTGAAAGAGTGGGCGGAATTAGTTGCTAATCAACTAACCCAAATAACTACAAATGCAAATAAAGTAAATAACTGAAAATAAAATGTTGGTGAGAAACTTATGTGTAGAGAAATGTGTTTACTTAGATTTCCTTACTCCCTAACTATCTTTTACCGGTTAATTAGTGTGTATTAGTCGCGTGGATGACGGGTGTATTCCTCAATACCATTCGTGGGGTGGCGTACTTACTTCCCCAACTCTACAAGCTCCTACTTCACTCCTATGTCGAGCCGGCTAGGAAGCTCCTAACATGGGATCACTAGAATTCGCTTGTGCATTAAATACAACCATAAAAACCTTTAGTACGCATTTGGTTCATGTTTCTTAAGACGTTCAAGCAAGTTACCGAATAGGAAGTTAGCCAGTTTTCTTAAGCCTAACATAGATAAACAATCATCCAATACAACTAATAACACACTAACAACCAATAATCAATAGCTAGGTTTCATTAGATCTAAGCAAACACAAGATAAATTTAGCCTAACATGTTAAACAAAAGACAAGAATAAGATAAAATCAAACAACACATAGACATATTGAATGATTAATTGATAACTTATCTTTCAATGAAACATGGAAGATCTCAAGGCAAAAAGCCCTGGAAAAGGAGCTAAAATCGTCTTAGGGTTTTCTCCCAAAATTCCACACACTAAGCTCTCTCTAATGACAAAAAATTAGAAAACTATATATAGATTTTTGGATCTGACGGCGTCACCTTATGGAGTGTGACGCCGTCACCTCGCCGCTTTTAGGGTTCCCGGATGACCATCTTGACGCCGTCCCTCTTTAGCTCTTCAAAAATCCATTCTGGCTTATCAAGGCTTGACGCCATCGAACCATGAACGTGACGCCGTCCCCTTATGATTTAAGCCGTGACGCCCTTGATCAAGTTAAAGCGTGACGCCGTCAGAATTCACATGCTATTTTCACTGGCCCGTCATGAGTAAATTTCACGTCCAACTTTTCTTGCCAAGGCATGACGCCGTCTGGGGTTAAATGTGACGCCGTCAAAGGTGACTTTCAGCCGATTATTGAGACTTTGCCGTTTTCTTCACTTTTATGCTCCAAAAACGTCCAAAATGCCTCCTTTTCCAGATTTCTCCTCAAAAGTACCTAAAATGACAAAAGGAACGATTTAGGGCGATATTTGATCAAATAAATACGATTTAGGGCTTAAATGACCCCTTAAAAGCGGTACACTTTTCGCCTCATCAAATACCCTTACACTTGAGATTTGCTTGTCCTCAAGCAAATGCGCTTTTATTCTAATCAAAATACAAGTTAGGGGTCATTTAATGCAAACACAAAAGTAATTACAACAAATATTCGTTCCACTTCAATCATAATAAGCACGGAGATTACAAACTAGCACCTCACAAGTAGTGTTTAGATACTCACATCTCTCAAGTGTCATCAAAATAAATCTCATAAATGAAAACGGATAATATCTCTCACTACCTGTCATAGCAAATAGATTACCATAGCCTTGGGAAAGGATCAAAAACCTCCTCCACTAGGCGTAAGCACCTAAGATAAACTATCAAAGAGGGCTTTTAAATGGGTTATAACGTTAGGTGTAGGGAAAAGGAAAACACGGTTTTGTTGGATAAGGGATATTTTACTGGTGGCTAGTTAAAGATCTTGATCAATTACATGTACTATACAATGTTGCTAAGCCAAGACTAGACTCGATCTTAAGCTAAAAACGGAATAACAAAATAACAAAAACATAAAACAAACATAAAATGAAACGGGATGGTAGTCCGTATGTTTTTTCTATTTTTCATTTTCTCATTTTTTTGTGTTTTTCTTGATTTTTTCGATTTTTTTTTTTTTTTTTTTTTTTTTTTTTTTTTTTTTTTTTTTTTGCATACACTTTTACCCTACCATCCAAAATAATACATCATAGGGGCATTGCATTCCCCTTACACTTGAATTTTTACATAACTTTACAAATAACTATTCTAATGACTCGAATTAAGATAATTGAAAAACTTGGAGTACTTTAAAAAATATTTAGCACATATGGGGGTAATAAATGATGTTCTTCCCCATTACTCCATTACACTAGTACTTTACCCATGAGTCCCAATCGTCCCAAAACAATATGTACAAGGATATGACTCGACTTAGCAACCATGTAATCAATTAGATAATTAACTTGGGTTTAAACAAATGTTGTAACAATAATGCACTAAAGATGAGTGCATACAAGGTAGGCTAAGGCGATTTGGGTGTACATTTTAGTGGGGTGTACCAAATTCTTCCTTTAAGTAAAATGCTTAAAGGTCGAAACGAAAAGATAGGCTCTGAGGGGTGTACTAGGGGTATCGTGTACTAAAAATGAGTACAACGCAAAGGGTGTGGGAGAATTACTTGACCAATGTAGCCAATGTAATTATAACAAAAACACAGGTGTAAAACAATGGGTTAATCCTAATGCCTCTTATCATGTAGTAAATCTAACTACACGAATGTAGTCTCACTTGTGGCCTTGGAATGGTCCTAACGCAAGTTCTAGAATCTAAGTGCTACCGGTACACACATCATAGCATAATTGCTTTTCCTACCAATTCTAGGGGTGAACCTCACATATTTGGGGGTGGAAAATTTTTTAGTGGTACGGTTTTTGTGCTAGTCATATAACTCCTATCCATGAGACGCTCATTAAGATCAAAGTTTCACTCCTATATGTTGTAAAAAATTTTAAATTTGGCACTAAAATTGCCCTAACAGGTATTTGTCTTAGTTTTATTACACATCTACCATTAAACAAACAAAAATCAAGCGCAATTGTATTCTCTAAAATCGTACTTTTACCCTCCCCTTACACTTAAGATGAACATTGTCCCCAATGTTCAAATTACAAGATGTAAAAGCATAAAGTAAAAGAATGAAATCAAATACTCCCCTGATTCGCTTGGTGGATAATGAAATTACACGGTTAAATCTTCCTCCAAAGAGAATGTTGAAGCTCCATGACTAATGCATCGCCATAAGCTTGATTCCATAAACATCTCCTTGTCCAAAATAACCTGTTAAACCTGAGAAAACAAACACGAAAACCTGCATAACATCGGCGGGAAAAATCTATATATAAGGATATAATGCTTGTGGAATGATAACTTTGCAGATTCCTGGAGATTATAAGTTGGAGATTTTAATAAAAACTTTTTTTTTTTTAAAAACAAAACTTTCAAAAATTTCTGGAAATTAAATCTGACGCCGTCAGGTTATAACCCCTGACGCCGTCAGAAATGACCTGACAAAAATTTTCATTTTAAGTTTCCGGAAAATTTCTGGAAAAACCTTTACCTTACTTCCTGGAAATCCTGCAAAACATCATTATGACTCGATACAAGCATTTGACTCAAACAAACACTAATATGTATGTTAATTTATTATTATTATGATTCATGTTAATTTGTGTTCTAATAAACCGATTTGGATTTCCCTTACACTTATCTTTTGCAAAATACCTTTATATGTAGTTAAGACGAAGTTAAAAACAACATAAAGCATTTTCACAAATTACTTTTGAACATGAATCAATAATGATAAAAATTAAACACACATACGGAAAATAAAATCAAACAAACAAATAAATAAACACACAAAGCAAATAAAGCAAATAAAGCTTGGGTTGCCTCCCAAGAAGCGCTTGTTTTTGTTCGAGTCATGAGCCTGACTCTACCCTTATTTAATGGATAAAGGAGAGGTTTTCCCTACACTTAGGATTAAGTGCGGGTGATAGTAGCGATACACACCAGCTCGGTAGGAGTATGCCACGTGAGGAAAGAGTGGTGGATGAATTATATGCTCAAAGGGGTGTGCTCCTTTCATCATAACCTTACCTAGTTCACTTTGGTCAATGGGTGAATTAAAGTTTTCTCCTAAAAAGGGATCATCTTCTATCAACTTCGAGAGATTCCTAGTTGGGAATCCATCTTGACCTAATAAACCCGGTTTAAAACCCATAGTGTTTCTTGTGATCTATCATGAATGGGTGATGTAAGTATGTAAGGTCATGGTTCACTCCTATATTAGCTTCCTCACTACAAGGCTTAATGTCTACTACCTTAAACTTAAGACTACCCGGACTATATGTTTTGATGGGTGGATCGGGACCTAATTTAATTCCTAAATTTTTATCCAAGGATGGAAGATTAGGTAACGGTTTTGGTTGAGGCTCCGGCTCATCAAAACTAGGAACTTCCATAGGACTAAAAGAAAGGTTGTGATCACTAAAAGCATTCAAACCTATTTCTTCTAGTTGTGTTTGGTCCAAGGGTTCTATCTCTATCGGGGTTCCTATAGTCTCTTCTACTTCTTCCGGGTAAGTCACGGGCGGTGTGTATGCCTCAAATGATGGTAGGACTTGTGGGGTACTTGGTGGGCTTATGTTACTTACCTCATCATTCCTTATGTCAAGATCACCTATATCCTCATCATATGTTTTAGTAGGATCTAACCCTAACATTTTCCCAAGTATCTCAAGTGCTTCTCTAGGCATCTCAACTTCTATGTCCAAATCATACGGATCATCCTCAATATTCTGACTGCTATATTCAAACTGCCTAAAAGATTCATCATGTGTTTCTTGAGATTCGACGTCATCAATCACAAAACCTAGGTCTTTTTGATCAATGTGATCATGTTCGGCTAAATCCTCCGTCATATCAAGGTCACCTATATGTTTGTTTTGTAATATGGCATTACATGACATCCACTTAGGTATCTCAACACTAACATATTCATCCCCAAACAAACTTGTTTCATGATCCTCGAAATTTGTGGTCAATTGACTTGTACTAACGTTTGTTGGGTTGTCTACTATATAATAATATTGGGCACACTCTTCAATAGCTTCCCATGCTTTCTCAACACTTAATTCCCTAATATCCCTGCCGGCAATATGGTAAATGTCCCTTTGGGCATGTCGGTCGACATGATTGTAAAAGATTTGAGTTAGGGACCAAAAATCGAAGTTATGATGAGGGACTTTTTGGAGTAAATATTTAAAACGAGTCCATGCATCATAGAGAGGTTCATCTTTATGTTGTTTAAACATCAAGATGTCATATGGAGTGGGTGAATTACGTGGTTGGTAGTATGGTGGATTCGCGTTCTCCATAATGGTGAACGGAAGAGTCAATGGAAATTACGAACGAACACACAAAGAAATAAGATAGACTAAAGAAAACCTAGAAAAAGAAAATAAAAATCTCACTAGAAAGGAATCTAGTGAGTAGACCTATAAAATAAAATTTCAACCTAAACAATAACTATTCCCCGGCAACGGCGCCAAAAACTTGATGCGTGGTTTTG
Source organism: Artemisia tridentata subsp. tridentata (assembly GCA_021014915.2). Classification (NCBI taxonomy): domain Eukaryota; kingdom Viridiplantae; phylum Streptophyta; class Magnoliopsida; order Asterales; family Asteraceae; genus Artemisia; species Artemisia tridentata. The sequence goes on along the minus strand of CP139505.1, from coordinate 2,875,492 downwards.
TAACCTTACAACAGGTTTTACCTCTCGAGGGATCTCAAGAGGCTTACAACCCCACCAGGCAGTGTACCTGACCGATGTAGTATAGTGTAGTGGTAAGTACGGGGGATTGATCGTTCTCCACAGGGAATAGTGTTCGTTAGGTGTGAAAGACTACTCTAATTAGGTCTAAGGGTTGAGGAAGATTCTTTTTATGTTTTTTATAGTTTTTATATTTTTATGAAAGCAAGTAAAATCTCGGTTTTGAAAGAGTGGGCGGAATTAGTTGCTAATCAACTAACCCAAATAACTACAAATGCAAATAAAGTAAATAACTGAAAATAAAATGTTGGTGAGAAACTTATGTGTAGAGAAATGTGTTTACTTAGATTTCCTTACTCCCTAACTATCTTTTACCGGTTAATTAGTGTGTATTAGTCGCGTGGATGACGGGTGTATTCCTCAATACCATTCGTGGGGTGGCGTACTTACTTCCCCAACTCTACAAGCTCCTACTTCACTCCTATGTCGAGCCGGCTAGGAAGCTCCTAACATGGGATCACTAGAATTCGCTTGTGCATTAAATACAACCATAAAAACCTTTAGTACGCATTTGGTTCATGTTTCTTAAGACGTTCAAGCAAGTTACCGAATAGGAAGTTAGCCAGTTTTCTTAAGCCTAACATAGATAAACAATCATCCAATACAACTAATAACACACTAACAACCAATAATCAATAGCTAGGTTTCATTAGATCTAAGCAAACACAAGATAAATTTAGCCTAACATGTTAAACAAAAGACAAGAATAAGATAAAATCAAACAACACATAGACATATTGAATGATTAATTGATAACTTATCTTTCAATGAAACATGGAAGATCTCAAGGCAAAAAGCCCTGGAAAAGGAGCTAAAATCGTCTTAGGGTTTTCTCCCAAAATTCCACACACTAAGCTCTCTCTAATGACAAAAAATTAGAAAACTATATATAGATTTTTGGATCTGACGGCGTCACCTTATGGAGTGTGACGCCGTCACCTCGCCGCTTTTAGGGTTCCCGGATGACCATCTTGACGCCGTCCCTCTTTAGCTCTTCAAAAATCCATTCTGGCTTATCAAGGCTTGACGCCGTCGAACCATGAACGTGACGCCGTCCCCTTATGATTTAAGCCGTGACGCCCTTGATCAAGTTAAAGCGTGACGCCGTCAGAATTCACATGCTATTTTCACTGGCCCGTCATGAGTAAATTTCACGTCCAACTTTTCTTGCCAAGGCATGACGCCGTCTGGGGTTAAATGTGACGCCGTCAAAGGTGACTTTCAGCCGATTCTTGAGACTTTGCCGTTTTCTTCACTTTTATGCTCCAAAAACGTCCAAAATGCCTCCTTTTCCAGATTTCTCCTCAAAAGTACCTAAAATGACAAAAGGAACGATTTAGGGCGATATTTGATCAAATAAATACGATTTAGGGCTTAAATGACCCCTTAAAAGCGGTACACTTTTCGCCTCATCATACCCCACCTGTCAGACGTCGGGCATCATATAGGCGAGTCCGTAGACGTCGTCTTCAGTTATCTTCTGTGCTGACTTCATCTCTTAGTAGGACCCATTATGGTTATATGGGTACTCCTGCTGATTCATCATCTCAGTCACCCACATCATCTCCAGACCATTCCCCACCTAGTCAGAGACTTAGGAGATCAGTGGAGACCTATTCAGATGAGGACGAGGATCCAGTAGAGGATCCAGAGCAGGTTCAGGATGAGCCTACTCCTGCTGTGACTGCACCTACTGAGCACACTCCTATGGATTTAGATCAGGTTATGATGCCGAGGGATGGTAAGGGCATCATGGAGGACGTTCAGGGTTTATTTGAGGTTGGACAGGGTTCCAGGGATGCACAGATTCAGGGTTTGTTTGAGGTTGGACAGAGCTCCAGAGATGCTGAGATTCAGGGTTTGGATGACAGTCAGTGGTTGGACATTGCTTGTGATGTTAGCACGGGTATACGTGCAGCTAGTCCAGAGTATACACCGTCATCTCCTTCATTCATACCTCCATCTCCGATGCCTACTCCACTACCATCACCAGTGATTTCTCCGCTTGCAGAGCTTGAGGAGCCTACTGAGATGGAGCAGATCTGGATTCAGCTGACGAACCAGGCGAACTTACTTGATGTACATTCAGATCAGCTTGGGAGATTGGAGCAGTCTGATCGTATTCAGATGGTGGAGAGGCGGATTGGGACTATGGATCAGGCAGCTTGTGTTTTGTTTGAGGAGTTGTATTCTGATCGTAGAGTGATGTTTGGATTGAGGGCTAGATTGGATGCCTTGGAGAGATTGCATGGCAGGGAGCTTAGAGGATTGGACTTCAGGGCCATTGGTTTAGGTAGAGGCCAGCATAGAATTCAGGATATGTTGAGACGAGCTAGAGGCGTTGACCGTACTCAGTGGCAGAGGATTGTGACTGCCGAGTACACCATTGGTTCAGTGATGAGGGAGAACCAGGAGCTTAGAGACCGTATAGCCCAGCTAGAGACCACTATTGGAGGATTGACCGCAGCCTTTGACCAGCTACGCATTACTAGTGACCAAGCCTTGAGTAGTAGTAGTGATGATGTATTTCTTAGGACTATTAGTATTTCTGTAGTACTTCAGAACCAACTATTGACCGAGCTTGTAAATTTTGTAAACCTTTATCTTTTGATATATATATAACAAGCTTAGTCTTCTTATCTGATTATTCGTTTCTCCTCTATGGTTGACTTTATTCTTGTATTCTGTCTTCGCTAATCACATATCCACATGATTTATTTTTCTATAAAACAAATCTCATTTATCGCCATCTTTTGTGATGCAGATAAATGGCACCCATACGAAAGTCAACCAGAGCCACACGAGGACAAACTACCAACATACCTACCCCAACGAGACCTGTAAGGGGAAAGACTGCTGAGAATGTCGCCCCGAAAAGAGCCACACAGGGCCAGAATGCTGAGAATGTTGCACCAACTAAGGCCACAGCTAATGCCCCAGTGGTGAATCAAGCAACGCTGGATCAGCTTGTTGTTGATCGAGTGGCTGCCACTCTCGCAGCCGCAAACAACTCGACCACCAACATCGGAACATCTAGGCCAGTGACCAACAGTCATGGTTGTACTTACTCTAAGTTCCGAAAAATCATGGTTGGAGGATTTGGAGGAACAGAGGGAGTCGTTGGTTTAACTAGATGAATTGAGAAACTGGAAACCGTGTTTCGTATCAGTGGTTGTAACGATGACGACAGGGTCAAGTATGCCCCATTCACTTTCATGGATGCCGCATTGACCTAGTGGACCAACTACATGAAATCTGCTAACATGGATGTTGCTTATGCCATGGCTTGGGAAGATTTTAAGGAACTAGTGATTAGGAAATATTGTCCCAGGAATGAGATTAAGAAATTGGAGATAGAATTTTGGAATTTGAAAGTGCAAAACAACAATATCGCTGCTTACAACCAGAGGTTTCAGGAGTTGGCTTTGCTATGTCTAGAAATGGTTCGGATTGAAGCAAGATTGATTGAGAGGTACATCGGTGGTTTACCAAAGTCTGTAAGAGGTGACGTGACTACCTCGAGAGCTGCAGATCTTCATGAGACCATGGAGATAACAAACAAGTTGATGGATCAGGAACTGGAGGATATTCCAGAAAAGAGTGCTGACCACAAAAGGAAGTGGGAAGATCACTCCAAGGGTAGTAACAACAGCTCTCAAATAAGAAGCAGAATGTGGGCAAGGCTTATGCAGTCGGTTCAGGTGATAAGAAGGGTTATGACAAGAACACACCTTTTTGTAACCGCTGCAAGTTACATCACAGAGGACAGTGCACTGTGAAGTGTAACAACTGCCGAAGGATAGGGCACTTGGCAAGGAACTGTAGGGCAAGACCCCTAGCCACCGCTCAAGCAGCACCACCTCACAATCATAAGGCGGATGTCACTTGCTTTGGGTGTGGTGAAAAGGGTCATTATCGAAATGAGTGCAATAAGCCCCGAAACCAAGGAAACGGTGGTGGACCCGGAAACCAAGTAGCAATGGTTAACAATGGGAATCAGGGCAATGAAGGAAGAGCCCGTGGAAGAGTTTATGTCGTAGGCAGAAGAGAAGCACAGGACGACCCGAACGTGGTGACGGGTACGTTTCTTTTAAATAATCGTTATGCTTCAGTACTTTTCGATACAGGAGCAGATAGAAGTTTTGTGTCGACTGCTTTTAGTCCACTACTCGATATAGCCCCGACCACCTTAGATAATGCCTTTGACATAGAACTAGCAAACGAAAACCTAAAAAGAGTAGGTACCATTATAAGGGGTTGCACTCTAAACTTGTTGAACCGTCCATTCAACATCGACCTGATGCCAGTAAAATTGGGTAGTTTTGACGTCATCATAGGGATGGATTGGCTATCGAAGTACCATGCCGCCATCATCTGTGATGAAAAGATCGTCAGGATACCCTATGGGAACGAGGTTTTGATCATTGAAGGCGATCGCTTTGATCGTGCGCGTTTGTCGAGATTGAGCATCATCTCATGTACGAAAGTGCAGAAGTACATCGAGAAAGGATGCTACCTCTTTTTAGCTCATGTCACGAAAAATAGAGAAAAAGAGCCTGAAGGGAAAAGGTTGGAAGATGTGCCAATCGTAAGAGATTTTCCAGAAGACTTACCTGGACTTCCACCGGCCAGACAAATCGAATTCCAAATCGATTTAGTGCCAGGAGCCGCGCCTGTAGCGCGAGCACCCTATCGTTTAGCACCTACGGAATTACAGGAGTTGTCTGACCAGTTAGCTGAACTATCAGGAAAAGGTTTTATCAGACCGAGTTCTTCGCCTTGGGGAGCTCCTGTCTTGTTTGTTAAGAAGAAGGATGGATCCTTCAGGATGTGTATTGACTATCGAGAGCTGAATAAGCTAACCATTAAGAATAGATACCCACTCTTGAGACTAGATGATTTATTTGATCAGTTGCAAGGTTCATCATTTTATTCTAAGATAGACTTGAGATCGGGTTATCACCGGCTTCGAGTCCGGGAAGAGGACATCCCGAAGACAGCATTTCGAACCCGATATGGCCATTATGAATTTCAAGTTATGCCGTTCGGCTTGACAAATGCACCAGCAGTAGTCATGGACCTCATGAATCGTGTGTGTAAGCCGTATTTGGAAAAATTCGTGATAGTATTCATTGATGATATCCTGATATATTCCAAGAATGAGAAAGAGCATGAAGAAAATCTCAAACTAACTCTGGAATTAATGAAAAATGAGGAGTTATACACTAAGTTTTCGAAGTGTGAATTTTGGATATCGACTGTGCAGTTTCTTGGTCATGTGATAGATAAGCAAGGAATTCACATAGATCCTACTAAGATTGAGTCGACTAAGGATTGGGCAATGCCCACAACGCCGACTGAGATACGACAATTTTTAGGACTTACCAGCTATTACCGAAGGTTTATAGAAGGCTTTTCTAAGATAGCTAAGCCGTTGATGAAACTGACACAAAAGAATGTGAAATACGACTGGGAGATGAGGAAGAAGAAGCTTTTCGAATCCTTAAGGAAAAATTGTGTAGTGCACCCATTTTGGCTTTACCCGAGGGTAGCGAAGATTTTGTTGTGTATTATGACGCATCACACAAAGGTTTGGGAGCCGTGTTGATATAGAGAGAGAAGGTAATAGCATACGCTTCTCGATAGCTGAAAACCCAAGAGAAAAACTACACAACCCATGACCTAGAATTAGGATTAGTCATGTTTGCACTGAGGATTTGGAGACACTACCTTTATGGAACTAAGTGCGTAGTGTACACCGACCACAAAAGTCTACAGCATATCTTAAACCAGAAGGAGCTGAACATGTGACAGCGCCGATGGTTGGAGTTGCTTAGCGACTATGATTGTGAGATCCGTTACCACCCAGGCAAGGAAAATGTTGTTGCCGACGCCCTTAGCAGAAAAGAGCGGATCAAACCCCTTAGAGTCAGATCGTTAGGGATGACGATCAGTTCGCCGCTTCCAGCAAAAATTCTTGAGGCTCAGAGTGAGGCGCTCAAGGAGGAAAACCGACCCAGTGAAAGGATTCACAGGATGCCAGAATTGGAGAACGGCCTTGAAAGAAGATCTGATGGGATTTTGTGTTATGGAGACAGATATTGGATTCCATTGTGTGGAGGAATTCATGATGTGATTATGCACGAATCCCATAAGTCCAAGTACTCCATTCATCCAGGATCGGACAAGATGTATTTGGATTCGAAAAAGTTGTATTGGTGGCCAAATATGAAGGCCGATATTGCTGAGTACGTCAGCAAGTGTTTAACGTGCTCGTAAGTCAAGGCTGAACACCAGAGACCGTCCGGTCTGCTTGTTCAACCTGAGATTCCAGAATGGAAGTGGGAGCGCATTACTATGGATTTTATCACTAAATTGCCTAAGACGTCGAGTCATTATGACACGATTTGGGTAATCGTTGACCAACTCACTAAATCAGCGCATTTCCTCCCTATGAAGGAAAGTATCAGCATGGATAAACTCACGCGACTGTATGTTAAGGAAATTGTAGCAAGGCATGGTGTGCCTGTTTCTATTATCTCTGATCGTGACAGTCGATTCACGTCTAATTTTCGGTGGTCGCTCCAGGATGCGTTAGGAACTGACCTTGACATGAGTACAGCTTATCACCCTCAGACTGATGGTCAGAGTGAGAGGACCATTCAGACAGTAGAGGACATGCTAAAAGCCTATGTGATTGACTTTGGGAGCGGCTGGGATAGGCATTTGCCTTTAGTCGAGTTTTCCTATAACAACAGCTATCACACCAGCACTAAGCCGGCACCGTATGAAGCACTTTATGGTCGTAAGTGCAGATCGCCAATTTGTTGGGCAGAAGTTGGAGAAAGCCAACTTACCGGGCCAGAGCTAGTCCACGAGACTACTGAAAAGATCATGCAGATCAAGAGCCGAATGCAAGCGGCTCATGACCGTCAAAAGAGCTATGCCGATAAGAGGCGGAAACCCCTTGAGTTTCAAGTGGGAGATAAAGTGATGTTAAAAGTTTCGCCATGGAAAGGCGTGATAAGATTTGGCAAGCGTGGTAAGCTGAACCCTCGCAATATTGGACCTTTCGAAATTCTTGCCAAGATCGGGCCGGTAGCCTATCGACTCGAACTGCCATCTGAGCTCAGCGCTGTGCATGACGTTTTTCACTTTAGTAATTTGAATAAGTGATTATCTGATGAAAACGCTGTTATTCCTTCGGATGAGATTCAGCTTGATGAGAGGTTAAATTTTATTGAAGAGCCGATTGAAATCATGGACCGGGAAGTGAAACGGCTAAAGTAGAGTCGTATCCTAATTGTGAAGGTCTGATGGAACTCTCGAAGAGGTCCCGAGTATACGTGGGATCGAGAGGACGAAATTAAGCGAAAATACCCTCATCTCTTTTCAAAACCAACGAGTGACGTAAATTGAAATCCGGGACGGATTTCCCGATTAGATGGGGCGACTGTGACAAATGGTAATTTTCACGTTGTTAATTAATATTATATGAATATTAATTATTTTTAAGCTAAGCATTTCTATGCGTGTTTGCATGTTTCTGAGTATTTATTAATTCTGAGCTGAGCATTTCTATGCGCGTTTGCTTATTTTGAGCATTTTTGGGAGCAGTCCCGCATACTGTAGTTTACAGTCACTGTAGAAAAAGTATATTTTTTTCAGTAAACCTAAATTATCACATTTCTGATAGTTACAGACAAGTCTTGTAATTTACTGAGAGCTTTCTCGCATTTTTCTGAAAAACAACCGCACGCTCGTACCGACAGCACAGTACACAGGGTAACAGTCAAATAAATATATTTTTGAGTCAGTAATGATATTTTATTACATTTCTGACAAAAACGTGGATAAAAACTTTATTTTACGTAATCGTGTCAAAAAAGGTCAAAACGGGACTATACGGCTACGTTTTAAGCTCAAACCGACACACGATACACCAATGCGGGTAAAAATAATTTTTCCGTCCCCTTTATAGACCAAAAACCGGCCCCTAGATGTATACTTCCCCACTACATGACAAATCTCCCACACTAACCCAAATTTAATCATTTATATAATCACATATTACCCTAAATGGTGATACACCTTTATCACTTATCCTTTCATGCATGTTGTTAGCATTTATATTTTTATAGAAGTGATGGTCATTTGTATTGGCTTTACTTAGTGTGTCGTGTAGATAAATCAACCAATGTAAGGCTTGTGTTGGACTAAGTTATTAAAAGTTCAAGTAAAATCAACAAAAGCCCAAGTTCAACACAAGCCCACTTAAAAGCCTTTTAGGGCAACAAAGGCTTCCTTGTTCTCTATAAATACCACACTCTCACACCCATTTTGTGTTCCTCTTAGTCTTGTAAAGGTGTGAGAGTGTGTGTGTGTTTTCTTACTCTTGTATTTCTCTTATGGCAATATAAAAGCATTCGACATAGGTTTTTATCACACGCCTCTTCTCATCTCATCTTTACTTGTCTTTCTTTTATTTAAGAGTGTCACGTATCATTTAGTGTTCGAGTAGTAGTATTAATATAACTTATAGTTTGTTGTAGATCTAGGTTGGTTCGATTAGTTTATCTAGGATAACAAGTGGTATCATTCGCCAAACATAGATTTAGGATTTAGTTGTGTTTGTGTTTGTGTTTGTGTTTATGCTTAACGTGGGTTTTTTATCAAAAAAAGTTATAGCTTTTTCATCTTTTTGCATCATCTAGTGTGTATTAAGCAAAAAGCTTCAAGCTTTTGTGTTTCCATTAGCGTACTTGAGAAAAAGTTGGTAGCTTTTTGTGGTTTACGTGCGTTTAAAGTCAAAAGTTGTGAGCTTTTTGTGATTTTGTCGAGAAAAAGTTGTGATCGTGGGTGTAAAAACGCTACAAAGGTCCTCGTTCGATTCTTCTTGGCTACTATTTGGAGTTTTATTACTTTTCTTGTATAAGAAAATTAATAAAAAGTGCTTCTTGCCATCAGAAAAATATCCAAGCCTTGTATAAGGATTTGCGATAAGTTAGGGTTTATCGCATTTCAATTTGCGACAAGTTACGGTTTGTCGAAATTGAACCTTGGCAGTTTTGTCGAAATTGGAACTTGGAATTTTTATCGCAATTGGAAGTTTGCAGAATTATCGCAAATCATTCTCGATAAAATTATCGCAAATCATTTCCGATAAAATTATCGAAAATTGTCAAAAATATCGCAATTGGTCTTTGTCTGTTTATCGCAAATCAATCACAAGCTTATCCGATATCTCTATCACAAATGGTTCTCGAGCATTCTATCGCAAAAGGATCTCGTACAGAAAGAAAGTTTTGCTATTTGGCAGATTTGGTCCCTTGCATTTCACACAGCTTTGTGTACTCTCAGATTTGGCAGATTTAGCCCCTCGCACTTTACATAAACATTTTTCAAGTTAAATAACTTTTATAAATTTGCTTCGATCGTGATTTCTTCAACATCAAAAGTGAACTCGGTATTTTGGCGCTTGTATAAGTGTAGAAATACTTCGACAATCGGATATCTACTCTCTTGTATAAGAGTGTTAGATCGTTTTATATAAATTATCAATTTATATAAATTAGATATTTCTATCTAAATTGAAATTTTACCATAATTTGTATAAATTCTGGTCAAATTGAAATTTCTATAGAAATTGACATTTTATCTAAATTATAATTTACATACTTTTGTCGAATTTGTAAACTTTTGATTTTGTCTAAATTATAGTCTAGTCAAATTTAGTAACTTTATTTAATTTGTTTCATTTATCTAAATTGTAACGTCAACGATCATCTAAAACAAATCAAGGCTTCACAACAACATCAAAGTTTAACCTTCAACAATCACAACACCTATTTCTTTGCAACGATCCTGAATCAATCAACCTTATCATACAACAACATCAACAATGACTACTCAACAAGATATTCATGCAGCCGGTGCAGAAAACCGTCCTCCCATGCTAGAGAAAGGTAGTTATCTTCCATGGACAAGCCGTATGCTTCGATACATGAAAACTAAACCTCATGGACAAGGCAAACTCTTGATTAACTCTATCAAGAAGGGTCCATTCAAGCCTCGTCAGATTCAAGTAGCTGGTGATCCGAATCAAACACCTCCCATCCTACCATCTTCTCGTGATCAGAAAGAAGAAGAATACACAGAAGAGGATTGGAAACAGATTGAAGCAAATGACTTAGCCATGCACCTAATCCAACTTGGTTTACCACAAGAGATCTTTTGTGCTGTTGACAGTTGTGAAACTGCTTATGATATGTGGGATCGAGTTAGAAGGCTATGTCATGGAACGGAAATTGGTCAACAAGACATTGAAAACAAGCTTCTAACTGAATGGGAAAAGTTCACATCCACTCCAGCTTAACCAATTTAATCTTACTACACAAGGTTTTGCACTATCATGAATGAGCTCATCAGGAACAACTTAACACCAAAGCAGATTGTCCAGAACATCAAATTCCTTAACAACCTTCCAGAGGAATGGGGACGATATGTTACAATTGTTAATCAAACCAAGAACCTTCATGAAGTGAACTATGATCAATTGTATGATTTTCTCAAACAAAACCAGAAAGAGGCAGATGAGGTCAGGAAAGAAAAGATTGCCAAACAACATGATCCTCTTGCATTGATTGCTCAAGCACCAACACCTTCAACAGTGAACACACAACCATCATCATCCAGTCCCACTCAGAACTTCATGCAACAACAATTTATTCCACAGACTGCTGTCATTCCACAACAACCATTCTACCCACAAGAACAACAAGTCATTCCACAACAACAATACCCACAATTCCAAGAAACTGAAATCAATGATTCAGAAGAAGCCATTACTGCTATGACACATGCATTTGCCCTGATGTCAAAAGCATTATAAGGATGCTATTCCACACCTACCAATAATAACCAAAGGATTTTATCGAACACTCGCAACAAGCAGATTGCTCAGCCGAGTTTTCACACGGGTCAACAAGGACAAATGGTTGGAGGTTATGGAAATCAACAGGGATATGCTCCTCATTATCAGATGGGAAATCAGAATGCAGGACAGTATATGGGAAATCAGATGGGACAAGTTGTTGTAAACAGAAGGGGTCAGCATATGGGAAATCAGTTTGGAAATGTTGCTGCTCCAGTTGCTGGGAATGCCGGGAATATCAATCAGGGAAATGTGATTAAGTGTTTTAACTGTCAAGGAATGGGTCACATGGCAAGGAACTGTCCCACCAAGCCAAAGAAGAAAGATCTAGAGTATCTTCAGAAAGCAGTACTCTTAGCTCAGAAGGAAAAGGCAGGGTTTCAGTTGAATGCCGAGGAACATGATTTCATGGCACTGATGGATGACACAGAGGATTTGGAAGATATCGATGCCAACTGCATCTTCATGGCAAATCTTCAGGAGGTTAAATATGACACGGATTCTGAAGCACCTCCTGCTTATGATGTCAATGTGATATCTGAGGTACCACCATATGCTACATGTCACAATAATGAAATGTTTGATATGTCACCTCAGAATGAACAACATCTTGCGACTCCTAATCTCACTTATGATACATATATGGACTCCCCAAGTTGTAGTAATACAAATTTGGCTACTCCAGACATGGATCCTAATTGAGGTTTCGAGTCACAGCATACTGAGAATGATGAGGAAACACGTGCTTTATTTGAATCATTATTGCAAAATTGTAGTATTGAAATTGAAAAGGTCAAAAAGATCAATAGCGATGTTAAGGCCGCTAATGAAAAATTGACCGCTGAGCTTGAGAGATACAAGGTGAATGAAAAAGCTTTTCTATTTAACCACAAACGACATTCAGAACTTGAAATTGGTTACAGAGATTCTGTTTTAAGAGAAAAACAGTTGCAAATCAAGTTTGACACTCTCGATATCAATTTGAACATGAAAATTAAATTTTTAACAAGGAAATTTCTGAATTAACCAACCAACTTTCTAAACAAAAAACAGCTTGTTCTGATCTTGAAAAAGAAAAGAAAGAGTTGCATGCAAAGTTTTCAAAATGAGAAGATGATCTTCTTGATGAAATTCTGGATAAACAGGAAACAATTAAAAAGTTGGAAGAATTGCTTGTAAAAATGGGCCAGTCTAAATAAACATTCAATTTGTTAATTAACGATCCAAACCCGATCTTACATACAAAGAAGAAAATGGCTCTCGGTTGTGAAAACCCTTGTTATCTAAAGAAAGCTCAGAAAGAACATAATGTGTTGTATAATGGTAATATTATAAATGATGTACATGATCCACCTGCTGGTTATGATTCTTATGAAACAATTGAGCTTTCCAAAGAGAGTCGAAACAAAATGCGACAATTGAACAGAGAAATCCAACCAATTGATTACAATAAGCTTAACAAACTTTCAGAAGTTCCTCCTGTTCAAAAAGTGTCACCTTTGTTTTTCAAAAAACCAGTGGCTATCGCAAAAAGAAAAGTTGTTTCAAAACATCTTTCTAACATCAAACAAATGTACTCTAACAACACTTGTTACACAAGTGAAGCTAGAATACTTTTGGATGATCTTAAAATGAGAGTTGAAATGCTTCAAACTGTTGTGGCAACCAAAACAAACACTAAAATCAACGATTGGTTTTCAAGTTTTCAAACTGAACAGAAAAAGATGTTCGAAACAGAAATTACTCCCATTGTAACTGCAATATATGTAAGAATAATCCATGTTGAGAATGCAATTGTGTAAGAAGCAGCTGAATTTGTCAAGGACCACAAATCCTTGGTGAATGAAGCTAATGAAAACATTGAACAAATCAAAGTTTTGGAAAAACAAAATGACGCACTCTCTGAAGAAGCTCTATCGACCGATATTATGTCCATTATTTATCAAATATATTCTGTTGAAGATGATGAAAGACTTCGAGCTGAGACTTCCCAAATTGTTTCAAAATGTGAAAATGCTCTTGCAAAACTTTAAAAAGAAAATGTCACATATTTTAAACAACTGGATAAGAAAAAGGAAGAATGGAAGTATGAAAAAATGTCGTATGAACATTCTTACAATGAAATGCAAAAACAAATTGATCTTTTGACGTCTCAGCTTGAATGTCAAAAAGGGAAGGGTGAGGAAATTAAAGCAATGCCAAAAATGTCAATTTCTCAATGTGCTCCATCACCCTTGCCCAAAGAAAAAGGAAAAGAGAAAGCAATTGTCGAAAAACCAAAAGTGATAGCACCTGTACTTTATAGGATTAGTACCACTACTACGTCTACCTCTACATCACAAGTATATAGGGCTATAGATAAGAGTGTTAAGGAAAATCCAAAAGAGACTAGGAAAGTTAACACTGAATCAAAGGAAAACAAGATAAATCCTAATGCGTGTGCCTTACCTTCTACAGGAGTAGAAAGTACCTCTAAGAGCAGCAGACTAAAGCCTAGGAGAAATACAAGGAACAATAGAGTCTCGCCTGCATCTAAGAGTGAAAACAAGAATAAAACGGAAGAAGTAGAAGAACACCCTAGGATTTTATCGCTTTCCAAGAAGAAACATATGTCATCTGAATGTAATGTTAAAGACAATATTTCTAGTACATGTAATGAATCAGTTTGTTTAATGAACGAGAAATCTTTTTCTAAAAATGTGTGCGATGATATTGTTTCTAATAATGTGAATGTAACTGTTAAGCCTGCTAAGAAAGATGTTCCTTCAGGAACTAGTGCTAAAACTAGATATATTCAAAGAATCATTGCAAAATCTAGGAAAACCCCCAGTAGTCTGCTGCCTAGGAACTATCTTAAAATGTGCGTTTGGAAACCAACGGGTAGGAAGCTTACACTAAAGAATGGTAAATTAACAGTTGCTCCAAAATAGCATGAAGAAACCTTCTATGAGTGTGATTCCTATGTTACCCCTAACCCCCTGGAACCAAATGATAAACGGTTTCCAAACACAAAATCATCTGTGATTGGCAAGTTATCGAAATTTTTCTTTGGATCATCGACTCGGGTTGCTCCAAGCACATGACCGGGAATCTGAAGCTGCTGATCAACTTTGTATGGAAGTTCATGGGGACTGTTCGGTTTGGAAATGATCGGATATCTACAATTTGGGAATTTCTTAATCACTCGGGTTTACTATGTCGAAGGGTTGGGACACAGTCTATTTTCAGTTGGGCAGTTTTGTGATGCGGATTTAGAGGTTGCATTTAGAAGGAACACTTGCTTCATTAGGAATTTGGTTGGTGATGATCTCTTAACCGAAAATCGTGGAACCAATCTCTATGCTATCAATATTAACCAAATGGCCTCTTCATCACCAATTTGTCTTATGACAAGAGCTGACAAAACTAAGTCCTGGTTGTGGCACAGACGTTTATCCCATCTCAACTTCGACACAATAACAAACTTGCCAAAGACAACATCGTCTCCGGCCTCCCTAAATTCAAATACACCAAAGAACACCTATGTCCATCATGCGAGCAAGGTAAAAGCAAACGGGCAACATATAAACCTAAAACCGTACCTAGTTCGGTCGATAAGTTACATTTGTTGCATATGGACTTATGTGGCCCAATGAGAGTTGAGAGTATCAATGGGAAGAAGTATATCCTTGTAATTGTCGATGATTATTCAAGGTATACATGGGTAAAGTTTTTGAGATCAAAAGACGAAGCACCAGGAATCATTATCACCTTTCTGAAGCGAATTCAAGTTCTACTTCAAGCTCCAGTTAGGATAGTAAGAACTGACAATGGCACGGAATTCACAAACCAGGAGTTAAGAACATATTTTGAAGAAACTGGAATTACTCACCAGACATCAGCTGTTAGAACTCCACAACAGAATGGGGTAGTTGAAAGAAGAAATAGAACTCTTGTGGAGGCTGCTCGCACAATGCTGATTTATTCCAGTGCACCGTTATTCTTATGGGCTGATGCTGTTTCCACTGCTTGTTTCACTCAAAACCGATCCCTAATCCATCCAAGATTCAATAAAACCCCATATGAATTAGTGAACAACAGAAAACCCGATATCTCTTACCTTCATGTATTTGGCGCTTTATGCTATCCTACGAACGACAGAGAAGATCTGGGGAAACTGAAAGCTAAGGGTGATATTGGAATCTTCATTGGTTATTCAGATAACTCGAGGGCATTCAGGGTGTATAATAGAAGAACCAAAAGAGTAATGGAGACGATGAACGTGAAATTTGATGAGATTTCACAAATGGCTTCTGAGAGACTCGCTCTAGAACCCGCGCTTAACCCAATGGCTTCTAATCATACCGGATTAGGACCCGCACCAAACAGTCAAACTTTTGGACATATCAGTTCAGGACTCTGATTTGATTTCACAATTTATATCCCAAAAGGAATTGCAAAGGAAATATGCAAGACCCGGTTCGTTGTCCCGACGAAGATTGAATGGAATATCATGTTCTCGGGAACGTGAATCGTGAAGTGAATGTGAATAAAAGTGAGTGATAAGATGGTTTTTAAACTAAAATTATGAAATTATAACTAAAAGTAATTAATTAACTAAGGCAAATTCTAATCTAGAGTGCTTAAGGCTAAAAACGCAAAGAAAATCTAAGAACGCGTAAAACCCGGGCTAATCCCGAGTTTAAAAGTGAATTTTGTGAAATAATAACCCTAGAGATGTAAAATTAATTTTCTAAAGTCCTAATTAGTAAAATAAAATTTTAGAAAAAAGAATTATACTCTTTTTTATTTTTATTTTTATTTTTATGAATTAAAAACTAAAAGAAAGAAATTAAATAATTAAAAATAGTAAATGATTTTGGAAAATTCTAAAACTTTTCTGGAAATTACTTTAAACTAATAAAAGGCTAAGAAAAATAAAAGTTTGAAAAAGCTTAAGCAGATAAGCTGCAGTAAGCTGAAACAGCTACGAAATAAGCAAATAAGTATTTATAAGCTAAAGGGACAAAATAGTATAAGAATTAAACTAGGGGGATAATACACCAAGCATAACTTGGTGCATCTGGTAAACGTGTGTGTGTTTGAGTCAAGGGACCAGGGTTCGAACCCTGCTCTTGACCTTTTTGCTAAACTATTTTTTTTTTCTTTTATTTTTCTTTTTACCAACAGATTAAGCACATTGAAATAAGCTATTTACTTAACTACAACTATTTAAAAACCACAAATAAGCTGGGATTAAGCTGGGGAAACAGATCAGTTTAAGAACAAGGGGCTATTTAAGAAAAATAAGCTAAGGGTTATAACTAAAAAGCTGTTAAGCTAGTTTAAGCTAACTACAAACTGAAATAAGCTGAAACATGATAAGAGGAAGACTAACTGAGCTAGGGGAAACAATTTCAGCAATAAGCAAAAACATAATCAACACTGAATAAGCAGATAGGGCTGCTGATATGCAGGGCTTTATATGGCCTACTGAGGTGAACTTTGGCTTATTTTTACGCTATAAGGATATGGGTAAAAGCCACAAGATTGAGAAAACAAGCAGTTCATATACCCAAGAACTAGTAGACAAAATTTCAGGCCAAAAGGATTTTCTCAACAGCTTACAAATAAGCTGATAAATGGTGTCTTTGGGACGAATGCAGTGCATGCATAGGGTTAAAAACAGCCTACTGAGGTCTATTCTAACCTATCAACAAGTGCTTAAAAGACCTACAAAGACTTCAAAATCCAATAAATCTGAAATATCACCAATCAAAGTGCTTATAATACACAAAAAAGTAGAAAAACTAGAACTTACTATGGATTTGCAAACTACTATGAACAGGTCACCCAAAGGGTGTGCCTTGCTGATGTGCAGTCCTTACTGGAAGTCTAGAATGGAGCCTTGACCTACCAAAGCTATGTGGCTCTCTCCGAACTCATGGCAACCTCAATAACAAGCTGCAATACATTGATAAAAGGTAAAAAACACAAACCTCAACAGCTTTTCACTGTGATAAGCTATGAGATCAGATCATGGTTCATTTCAAGCCTAACCACTAAGAAACTATGGAAACCTTAGAATCAGATTAACAGAGACTACAACCTACTTGTTTAACCTAAAATAATCTAAATTAAACTCAACACAAGTGCCAATGAACAGTGGGACTCCATTTTACCCGTTTTGACCTCTTGACCCAAACAACCCTTTATGTTAACTGAAATGAATTTTAAACTAATATAAGCTACTACAAACTAATAAAGCTTAAGACAGTGGATTATCTAAGCACATGAAGCTCTAAAAAATATCTTTGACTTATTTAAAAGGCACTAGATAAGCAATCCTAGATTATGCTATGTTTTTGGCTTTTATGAGGTTTTTGAGTATTAAAAATGAAATAAACAAACACACCTAATCCAACTGATATCAACTAACCATTTAAAACTTAAATAAGCTGAGAAAGGTGAAATAAGCACTGAAATTAGCAAATAAGCAATTTTGACTAAATTTGACTTTCATTAAAAACTTAATTTGAGTACAATTGAAAGCTGAAAAGAAAGTTACAATAAGCCAGGACCTAAAGCTACAATAAGCAGAAATATAACTACTCTAAATTAACCTACTCCTAATTAACCCTAATCCTAACCCTAATAATCTAACTGCTTTCTGCTGGACCCTGAGGTGGGTATTTATAGCCGCTGAGGAGGGTTCTAGAACCTTCATCCTTCAATCTTAGCCCTCAATTTGATGATGTCGACATATCCATGTGATCACAGCCCTTGATTCATCCCACCATCGTGTTCCATCCAATCAAATTGCTCCAAACTGCCATGTGGACTCAATATGAGCTTATATTCTCTGTCTTGTCAGCCTTTCTAGAAGGTACGAGTATCCTAAGGTGAGGTAATTTTATGTACGGGTAAAATTTTGAGGAGATGATGAATAGTGGTAAGGAAGAGAGTGGGTTTTATTGTTTAACGATATTTTTGACTGGGTTATGGGTTTTTTATCCGGGTCATGGGATGGGTTAAGTGGGAATACGGGTTGGAAAAAATTATTAAAAGAGAAATAGGCTTTGTTTTTTTTTTTGGGTTGGTGTTTTGTTGGCTTATTTATTAAATATGGGTTAGATAGGATTAGGATTAGTTAAGGTTTTAAGGTTTAGGGACCAAACTTGCCAAATAAGGAAAATAATTCCAAGGACTGTTTTTGCAATATGAACGTGATCCAAGGGCTAATTCTGAAATTATGAGCTCACATTAAATCCATATGAAGAATGTCTTCCCCGTCTTCGGCTATAAATTCTCTTCCCAAATCACGTGCTCGTGTTTGCCGTTTTTCCTTGATTTTGTCCTTTTTTCGAGATATCCGTACCTGCACAAACATAAACACAAAAACACAAATATCTATGGCATTTTGGTTAGTTTTTGGTCGTTTTGGTCTCAATTTGGTCAAGAAAAGGTATATGTTTAAGCATATACCAAAATCCCCCAGACTAAGATATTGCAGTGTCCTCACGCAATGTTATAAAAACACGTTTTCGAAACCAAAAATTTCCAATCTCTTTTTACTAACTTTGAAAAGTAGCAAAATTTTCAAAAGAGATTAAGAAATCTTTAAGTTCTAAAAACTCTCTGATTTTCCTTTTTATTCTATTTTTGTATTTTTCTCATAATCATGTGACGACTTTGTTGACAATCATTATCTATCAATAACTTTTAGGGTCAACGAGTAGGAAACACGACTCATAAAGAAGTGACCATACAGATAAAATTCGTCGTCCCTGATTTTTCGCGAGCCCCCAAACTAAGCTTAAAAACGAAATCATTGTTATTTACAAGTTAGATGCCAACACTACCCATGGAAGTTACTTGTGTAATTACCTCTAGCTCCCATTTTCCTAATTTGCCTCTATTTATTTTATTTTTGGTGAGAAATGAATTGCTTCATATTTTCTCGTTTTCGATAGGTTTTTAGTCCGATAAAGATACTAAATTAAGACGCTAAGTAGTTTTCAATCTTCTCTCGAGAACCGTTGCTTTGAAAATGAGGTCCACATCAAGGTTTTTATTTATATTTTTGCATTTTTCTCTTTTTCATTCATCATTTTTTTTTATCACTAACTTTTCACTTGCGTACTCTAAACGACGGAGCTTCACGGTTTAGTTCCAAGACCTTACACCTTCCGGAATAAAGGATACAAGGGCCGTTACAACGGAGTGTTCCAAGACTCTAGACATTCCTGAAATGAGGATCCAAGGTGGTTAGACCAAGACCTCACACATTCCTGAACTAGAGGTCCAAGGGCCGGTGCAAGAGGGTAGCCAAGACCTAAATGCCTTCCGGAAATAAGGATCCAAGGCCCGATGTTGAATCCGTAGCTTAGAGCACTTAACTTATTATTATTAAACGTATTTATTAAGTAACCTTGATGTGTACCCAATTTTTAAAGCAAAGATTCTTTTAAGAAGACCAAGAACTAATCATCGGAAAAACCTAACATCTTTAATTATTCTTACAGTTATATGGTGAAACAATTTTGTGGGAGCAAAAGGCCATAAGTAACATCGATGAGCTCTAAAGAGAACCAACTTCTCCACGCTTAGCATCTAACTTCTAAATAAACTCTATCATTTCTCGTTCTTCGCAAATTTAAAATCTTAAATAATAAGATCCGCGAATGCTTAGCCGAATGGTTAAAGAGACAAGCTAGGGCTCAACACGCCCGATCAAGTCAGAATTTTATTCCTACTCTCACCAGCGGAAAGTCAACAAAATGTCAAAATTTATTATATTTTTGCGCAAATTTTTTAAAATTTTTCTCATTTTTTTTGGAGTTTTTCAATTTTTTCAATTTTTGAGGAAAAAAGGGTTGCATGAGTAAACGGAAAAAATGCAAGGCAATAATCAAATCGAAAGATCCCCCCCAGACTAAAACGAGACATTGTCCTCAATGTCTTAAAGGTAAGGGTTCTCCTACAAAAATCTAAGGCCGTTTATTAATTATGCCAAAAGATAGATGTAAAATGATAAGATTAGGATATCGGATGAGCAACGAATGATGAAACTCGAGTGGAGAGAAGCAAACTACGAGCACGAGAGTCTTCATTATTCGGCAAATCCTGGACACATCACAAAAAACCACGAAACACAAGATATGGAAGAGGTAGCCCCCCTCACGTCACTTATTAGAAAATAGAAAAGAAGATAGAAGGATAAGCATGGGGTGCCTCCCACAAAGCGCTTGTTTTTTATCGAGTCGTATAGCTTAAACTCGCCCCGAATTCATTTGTTCTTGGGGGAGCATGTGGAAAAGAAAATCTCCATCGGACTTTCGTTCAAGATGTTTGGATAAACATTGAAGCATACGAAAGTTCCACTCCGATGAGATGCCCTCGGCTTAAAAGAATGAGAGATGTCGGGGTCAAAGATGGTGTCTTCACTCCCGAAGGAGTGAAAGATAGGAGAAGTCATCGAATAGGTGAAGAAGGGGAGAAAGATCATTATCAGAATGGAAATCCAATGTTCATCATTAAAGCTCTTTGATTCAAAAACCTCGGGAGGGAGGGTCGGGATGATATCATCGATAAGTAAACTCTTAGGATAGAGAGCATCTCCCCCCGGGTCATGATCTTCCTCGAAATCATAGTAATCATACTCCGGAGGAGGTATGATATGAGTGAGTTCACCGGAGAACTCCTCATGAAGAGATTCAATCATACGAGGAGAATCTGTGAGTCCCGGTTCTGTCACGGACTCATCAAGATTAGAAACAATAGTCTCCTCGCCCTCAACGTTCTCTAACGCCCCATCAAAAAGAGGATTAACGGCACTAAAAGTGTACTCGTCATTATATTCAAAAAGGGGGTTAGAGAAAATCCCGGAAGTAACCTCAGAAACGTCAAGAGAATCTCCACAAAATTGCAAATCACAATCACCGTCGAATATTTCCTCAGACTCACTTGGGATTGGGACGAGGTTCTCAGCACTAGACTTTATGAATTCGTCCTATTCCTTTTCAGGAATAGTGCTAAGATGCTTGTCCCCCATTATGAGAGAGTCCTCGAGTTCTACGGGAGGTGAGACGGGTGCTATTTGAGGGAAAATGTTTAACGGAACAAGTCTCTCCATGTCATCATCATAGTAAATTAAGGCCTCTCGAAATTTAGCCGCTCTTTCCTCGGTAAGTAATTCTTCCATAGACTTCTCATGAGGATCGGGAGTATAAGTATTAAGATTAGCCAAAAATTGATTAACCGCTTGCTCTCGATTACGAACCTCTTTGACAACGGATCCCAAAAGTTTTGCAATTTCGAGCATTCCATCTTGATTTTGATAATTGACGGGATTTTGTGGGGGTTGGTCAAAACCATGAGAATTGTAACACAAATTCAGCTCATAATGAATATTTTCAAACGATCCCCCACAATTTCCAAAATTTGAGGCAGTTTGGAATGATGTATTATTGAAATACGGTTCTTGCTCATAATAGTTTTGAGGAGGGTGATTGAAATTGTTTTGAGGATAATCCGAAATGTTCGGATTAAAATCATAAGTGTATGAATTTTCAGCTTCCGAAGCACAAAACGAACAAAATCCATTGATAGTATTTCTTCCACACCTCTCGCAAGTACACCGATGACAATAAGTCGATGTCGGATCTAACAGATTTCCACACCCATCGCAATAACGTTGATCGAACGAAGATAAATCTGGCTGTGGTGGGTAGTCGGAAAAATTTGAAGAGTCGTTGAACGAATTCGGATTTGGATCATAAGCGAATGAATTCCTCGAACCACAAAACAAACAACTTCCGTCCCGAATATCATTACCACACCGTTCGCACGTACACCAATGACATGGTAAACCGAAAAGCGGCTCTCCACAACCGACGCAAGGGATAAACGTTTCCATGTATAGAGGATTAAGAAGATAGAATTAAATGTTTAAGAGGAATGAGAGATAAAGAATTAAACTGTATGAGAGGGTAAAAAGATAAAGAATCAAATGGATAAGAGGAATGAGAAGAATGTTTTTTTTTTTTTTTTTTTTTTTTTTTTTTTTTTTTTTTTAATTTTTATAATTTAGAAACTTTGAAAAACACAAAAGAAAAGGGAAAATAATTTTGAAAAGAAAATCTTTTTGGATTTTTATATTTAAAGAAAAATTAATCACAATATTTTTTTGGTACCGATCCCTCAATCGATGTTCGTTTCTCTTAAGACTACTCGCAGAGTGGCAGAGAAGCAAAGGTCCGCTCGAAAGCTGATTAAAAACCCGCCTCTTTCGGTTCGTCAATTTAATGTCAAACCATCCTTAAACCACTTGTATAGGTTGTAATCGAAAGATAATCCGAAATCAAATGATTTCAAGATTGTTTTGTTGTTTTTTGATTTTTTTGGTATTATAAACACTTTAGGAAAAGTGTTTGTGATTTTTATTTTTTTGGATTTTATATTTTTGAAAATATTTACGAAAAAACGATAACTTCCCGGGAGAATGGTCTTCAAATCACGAGTCGACAAAACGAGAACAAAAAATTCACTTCAACCTTCCCCGGCAGCGGCGCCAAAAACTTGATGTTTGCAAATTTATCCAAAAGGAATTGCAAAGGAAATATGCAAAACCAGGTTCGTTGTCCCGACGAAGATCGAATGGAATTTTTGTGTTCTCGGGACGTGAAACGTGAAGTGAATGTGAAATAAGAGTGATATTTGTGGTTTTTAAACTAAAGTAATGAAATTTAAATTAAAAACGATAAATAACGCGAGGGAAATCCTACTTCAACAACTGAAGCTGAATATGTAGCTGCTGCAAGTTGCTGTGGTCAAGTTCTATGGCTTCAAAACCAACTTCTTGATTATGGGTACAATTTTATGAACACTGTCATTCATATTGATAATAATAGTACAATTTGCATTATTAAAAATCTAGTGCAACATTCTAAAACAAAACACATTGAAATAAGACATCATTTTATTAGAGATTGCAATGAGAAAAAGTTAATTCAAGTAATGAAAATTGCTTCAGATCATAACTTTGCAGATCTTCTTACAAAAGCTTTTGATGTTGGAAGGTTTCAGTACTTGGTAGCAAGTATTGGAATGCTTAATCTTTGAATTTTTCAATCTGATGT
Source organism: Artemisia tridentata subsp. tridentata (assembly GCA_021014915.2). NCBI lineage: Eukaryota > Viridiplantae > Streptophyta > Magnoliopsida > Asterales > Asteraceae > Artemisia > Artemisia tridentata. Next base: position 2,852,362 of record CP139505.1, on the reverse strand, counting down.
GTTTTTGTATATACATTTTTGTTAGTGCTGCTGGATTTCTAAATTAATTCTGCTATTACAAAAGTTTGTGCTAGTAGTACAAATTTAACTTGTGTTATTCATACAGTTAGTCCTATCTTTATTCTAATACAAGACAAGTACTTTGCACATTGTTCTTTTGGTTTTAGACTAACAATTTCAGGTATGAATATTTGAACACAAAGGAAGTTTCAAGTGAAATGGAAACAACAGAATGATGATACTAATTGCTGACATAATAGGTTCATGATAGAAAGAGTTTGGGAATTTCAAAACTCCTTAAAACTTCTTTCTTGAAACCTGATTATGATGTTTCACATTGAATTGATGATTTAGTTGATCAGAAAGTAACTGATACAACTCACTTTCTATCATTTTATACTTTCAAGTATAATGTGTTAATCTCAGGATATCTGATAGAATGAACAGCGAGCAAAAGTTAATCTAACACTTGTGTTAGAGGTAACAAATGCCACGAGCTGGAAAACCTGTCAGGAAAGCTCTTTGAATGAGTTTATTTGTACACAGGCAGTTATTTATAACTGAAAACATTGGTTCTCACACAACCAGAGGTTATTTTTAAACCAAATTTTTGATTAAGTGTCAGTAACTACACTTGATCCCTTGAAAATGGTTGGAAGCAGTATGATTTTTCATAATAAAATCATATGCATACTGCTAAAAGTCACAAGTTTTAAAAAGGATTTTTGGAATAAAAATGGTTCAGAACACCATCAAATGATGGATTATGAGTTATTACCCCATGATTGACCACTCATAGGAGGTTACACACCTAGAAGTGATGAGGGCAGCAAACTAACTTTTAAGGAATTGATGGCTTTATGTACAATATTGTTTGAAAACATATTCTCAGGGAAGGATTGGTAGATCAGATAATACTGGAATGACAATGAGAGATCTTCCAAACAGGGGAGGAAGATGATATATTTTGGTACATGGTGAGAAAATCTTCAAAGCCCAATGGAAATAATTAAAACAGGGGAGGAAGAATAACCAATAAAGGAAGAAGATGTTTAGATTTCAGGGGAGGTTGAAAATCACAAGAACAGAGCTAGAGTATTTTATATATTCAGAAGGGATGAAGCATTCAGAAGGAGAAAGTTCTATCTAGGAGCTTTCAGTTTCAATTTCAGTTCACTACGTTTGTTTATCTCTTGCAAAGGCATGCTGAAAGATGATTTCACTTGTTGAAACAATCATCCAAGATACACAACATCATTGCCTCTTATATTTCCTCCATATGAAGAAAGTATTGATATTTTTGAAGTCAAAGATCAGAAAGCAGATGAGTTACTGAGATAGATATTAATTTCACAGAATAGAAGAAAGTTCAGATCAAGGGTCTGTCTATGAAGTGTTTGAAAGATCTTCACAATTCCTCATTTAATTCAGAAAAACATGTTGAATAGGATTCATATGTTTAGGGGAGGATTGTTGGGAATTAAATATTCTGAAGATTAAGTATCGGGAAATTCTCTTAAGTAGTGAATTCTGGTAGCAGCTAGTTAAGTCTGGTGAGTACTTCGTTAAGTCTGCTAGTATTAAAACTGGTCTTCCAAGGTTAAGTCTGCTGGTTAAGTCTGTAGTTGAAGGTTAAGTCTGGTGGTTATGTCTAGAGTTAATTCTGGTGAGTATGAGTAACAGAATTAAGTCTGCTCTTCATGATTTAAATCTGCTTGCTGGATGGATAAGTACAGAAAAGTCAAGGTCATGATAGATAAATATCTTTGTATAAAGTTGAGTAATCAATTTGTATACCCTCAAGTACATGACTAGTCACATATACAAGTTGTATGTGTAAGAAACATGTTATATCTTTGAGTACTTACACACGACATAACATACTCAAGTAGTAGTCACTTTGTTGATTGATAAGACTTAACAAGATTGTAAATGATCTTCCTTGGACTATAAAAGGAAGATCTTAGTTTAGTTTTAATATGCCTAACTTAGAACTTTCATATCTGTTTTAAGAACATAGAACAAACAACAATATCAGAAGTCATAAAACATAAGATTCAAGGTTTCTTTGTAACCCTAGTGATAGTGAAGATCACTCGTATTATCTTGAATAATATTGAATCGTTTGGTGTTAAGCTTTCATTGTTCATTGTTAAATAACAAACATAACTGTTCCATTTCCATAACCAAAATAACCTTCTAAGTGTGATTAAGTAGATTTCGCATACTTAATCATATTAACTCAATATGTCATATACACAAAGTCACAAAGGTTTAACCACCTTATAGTGTATCGATCGTAAACCAACAATAGACCTTATGGTTTTTTATCAATATAATCCAATGAAAGATATGGAAAAAAAATACTACCATTTTTTTGTGTTTTGATTTATGGCTTATACCAAAAATATATTCAGTTTTTCTCTTTGGGTTGTAAGTGGTTGTCAGTTATGTTTTGATTGGCAGTGACGATATTTCATTTTGTTATTTCTGATGATATAATAAATAAAAGTGTTTTGGCTTCAAAAAAAGGAAGGATGGTTGAGTGTGAGAGATCCACTTAGCAACCTCTGTTACAACCAAAGCATGAATCCACTTAGCCACTTCTTATATCTGAGCCAACACTGTTTCTAGATTTGAAGTTTTGGGTTTTCAGATTTCTTATTTTTGTAAATTTGTTTAGGTATGAAAACTATTCTATAATTTTTTTTTTTTTTTTTTTTTTTTTTTTTTTTTTTTAATTTGCAAGCCCAAAATCAGATAGCTTAGCTGGTCGGAAACGAGTTTATTGTTTGGTTGATGAAAGTGAGACCGATGAAGAACAAAATTTATGGTTTTTTGCTTTTCAGCATCCATTTATTTGTTTTTTATGTTTAAACATCTTGTTTAACAACCATGTCTTGTTCCTTTTGTTTGTTTTTTTGTCTTGCAGCTTGGTTTTTTTAAAATAAACTATCATTTGCACTGTTTTTTCTTTGGTTTTGTCCTTGGTTAGCCATATAGATACTTTCTTTTATAAACTAACAGGGCTTGAAATTTATTTATGTTGCTTTGGTTTTGTGTAGTTTTAGTTGATGCTATAAAAAGTACTACTTTGACTTTCAGGAGTCAAGTTTAGTTTATAACATGTACCATAAGTGTTTGTGGGGTCTTTGGGTAAAGCTTATTACACGATGAATAAGCTATTAGTGGGGTGTTTGGGTAAGCACATTCCATTCTAAAAACACAATAATTGCTTCTTGAGAAGCCAACATTGAGGTCCTTTTCTAAAAGATCTTATTTAGTTGATAAAGGGAATAAGTAACAAGCACAAGCTGTTTTTAAAACCCTATCAATCACCTGTAACAAAATTACTAGGTTGCGAAGATAGTTATGATAACAGATAATCATACTTAAGACTTTTAGGATTACATGTGAAGTTATCACTGAATAATAACTTAATATAATCAATCTGGTTGCAGCTACCCTGCACTATTTATCAAATTCAACCCCTAATTAATCACATAACACTTGCAATAAAAATAATGGGAGGAAGGAGGTTAGTGACAAAAATTTATGTTGAAAATATGTCACTAACGTATAAGAAGGTTAGCGACACTTCTTTTCTGTTGCAAAAGTGTCACTACATAGGGAAGGAAGGAGGAAAGAGTTTAGCGACACTTCTTTTCTGTTGCAAAAGTGTCACTAACATGGGAGGAAGGCGGAAAGAGGTTAGCGACACTTGACACTTCTTTTCTGTTGCAAAATCTTTGGTTGGTCTTGCCTGCCACCTTTACCCATTCGTTCAATTTAAGTTTTTATAAATTAGTGTTCATATACATATGTTCTAAAAATAACGTATATTCAAGCAACACACGAGTATTGAACTTGTATAAAAAGATGGGTGTAATTCAATTTATAATTTACATATTATTAATTAATCTTTTCATTTTATTTTTTCTCTCAACGACTGAGATTTAATTTGTGTAAGATCTCTCATCTTGCTTTAGTAATGTAAATACAATAACAAATAAATTAAAATTATACACGTCTATTATAAACCCTCACTAACATGCGGACCTCGTATTACTCGTTTACTATATTATGGTACCATTTAAATTCTATCTCCATGTTAGTTTAGAAGAACATTTCCGATTTGAAAAGAAAAAAAAAAATCAAAAATATATGAAGGATGTAAAGATAAATAATACATGGCACGCAAGACCGTAAAAAAAATGAGATGGAAGACAGAGAGGGTGGTCCTAATAATAGATACTCCCTCCGTCTCAATTTATTTGTCATGAGAGAGAAATCACAAAGTTTAATAAAAGTAGGGGCACTTTAATTTTCAACCATTAAAATGGAATATTCCTCCACTAGATTCTCTAGTTTTTACTTAATAAGGAAAGTGGATAATTAATTTGAGACATCCATAAAAGGAAATATGGACAATTAAATTGAGACGGAGGCAGGGGCGAAGCTATTAAGGGGGGGGGGGGGGGGGGGCGCCCGACCCCCCGAAATTTTTTTTGCGATGTAGGGGGTATATAGTTTTCGTGTAGAAAAATTTCGGTATATTCGGTTTCGACCCCCCAAAAAAATAGCGTTAGGAAAAAAATAGCCTTAGGAAAAAAAAAAATTTAGATCCCGACCCCCCACTGAAATCCTCCAAGCTTCGCCACTGGACGGAGGGAGTAATAAAGTCTATAAATAGGCTAGACGAGTTGTAGCTCACAACATCATAAACAAATATAGTACTTTGCTACCTTTGATATTTTCATCATGAAGAATATGCATGCAATGGTGTTATTTCTTGTTTTTATCACGAGTATGAGCTCGACTTTGTGTGTTTCCTCAAACAATGATGACAATCAGGAAATTTCCATGGTCGTTGTGGAAGATCAACCGAGCGTGCATGATGCAGGAATGGGGATTAGCAAGGTACATTACATACATGCATGTGTTAGATTGTTAGTTAATAAAGTACTAACTGCTTAAGCTAAAGATATGCTTGCACTAATTAACATTTAGTATTTCATATATTACTAGCAAACCTTCTTCACTTAAATTAGCTCTCATTTGAAATTAAGAAACAAAGACACCTTTAAAGATTGAATAATATCCTCTTCTACCGTCCCTTTGTGCAGGCAAATCCGGTTCAAATGGCAATAATGATTTTGGAAGATGGGAAGGTATTGAAATTTTCTCGGAAATCATCCCCGGGCGAGAATTGCATTAATCTTGGCCAGCCGTGTGGGGCTCTTGATCATTGCTGTGATCCCTATTACTGTGATGGTTATTTTAAGGGAATATGTAAAGAAAAATACTGTCAGCGTACGGGCCTACCTTGCATCAGCACCGCGCCATGTTGCGGCTATTGTGTGGCAGGCTATTGTGTGGGTTAGGGAGTCTGTTATGCATGCATGAGTGTGTCTGGTAATAATTCATGCCTCCGTGTGTCATGTATCTACAATAATGGAACATATCATCAGTTGATATGGGTCAAGACGTACTCAAGAGTCTTGTTGTTTTAATTCTCGTTGTTTGTGTTGTTTAATGAAAAGCTCATTGTACTACTATTTCTATTATGGCAATGTCCAAATTAATTAGTTAAATCAGTTCAATTTTATCAGCTAAACAATGACATAATAATGTATATATACCCTTAAAAATAAACATTTTTAACTGATGAAACACTTGCCTTCTAAACTTTTAAGTCGCGTAAGTTCAACTTAAGCATTTGTTTAATTTGGGATTGAAAAGATATAGATATTACTGCACCTGCGAATCTGCAATTATGGCTACGTGTCTTAAGTTAATGCTTAACGTATAGCTTTATGACTGTGCGACTTAAGTGTTTAGATAATTAAGTTGCTCTGACATAACTCTAGTCTTTAAAACGAAAATTTTGAACTGATAGGTTTTTATATACAATAATTACATTAACACAACCCTATTGATGTTTTGACTTAATTCTTCTTATTAAAGCACTCTGTAATAAAGTACATAAGAGACATAAAAACGTGATTCCCTCTCATACACATTATCGAATAAAATGAATACGTTATGTTTTAACATAATTCGTGCCTCGACAAGTAAACCAGTAAATTAAATCCAAGTTTCATCATTATTCCAACTTCACATCAATATCAACAACACAATTAAATAATCAATTGTGAAATTATTATATTAGGTCTGTATGAATTATTGAGATAAGAAATATGGTTTAAGCCATTAAATAGCCACATACTTTCTCAGATTTACTCATATGGTACATGTATTAAATTTATTATCTATATCATACATCTACTTTTTCCACCGTTTTACCTACTTAAAAATCAAAAAATGACTAAAATACCCTCATCTTGCTAGTGGAGTAACGAGTTTGGTCCATTTTCTGGTTTTGTCCGTTTTTATACTTTTTCGTCCGTTTTTCTTACGTTTTCATACGGGTTTGCCCGTTTTTATACGTCTTTGTCCGTTTTTCTTACGTTTTCATACATTTTTATCCGTTTTTATACATTTTTATACATTTTTGTTCGTTTTTATACGTTTTCTCAGTTTTTTCTTACGTTTTCATACATATTTATCCGTTTTTATCCGTTTTCATCTGTTTTCATCCGTTTTTATACGTTCTTGTCCGTTTTTATACGTTTTCGTCCATTTTTATATGTTTTCGTCCGTTTTTATACGTTTTTGCCAGTTTTTTCTTATGTTTTTATCTGTTTCATCTGTATTTATCCATTTTATACGTTTTCGTCCATTTTTATACATTTGCGTCCATTTTTCTTATCTTTTTATCCGTATAAAACAGATAAAACGGATAAAAACGTACAAAAATGGATGAAAACGGATAAAAACGAATAGAAAACGTAAGAAAAATGGATGAAAGCGTATAAACACAGATGAAAACGGATGAAAACGAGTAAAAATGAATAAAAACGTATAAAACGGATATAAACGGATGAAAACGTATAAAAACAGATGAAAACGAATGAAAACGGATGAAAATGTATAAAACCATATGAAAACGATAGAAAACAGATAAAAACGAATAAAAAGGGATAAAATTGTATAAAAACATATGAAAACGTATAAAAACAGATGAAAACGAATGAAAACGTATAAAAACAGATGAAAACGTATAAAAACGAATAAAAACGAATACAAAAAGATGAAAAAATTTCACCAACTTAACGCACCCTAACAACGCACAAAGACTTATTTTGAAAAAATCGCAAGGGACTTATTTTGCAAAAGAAACAAATCACAAGGGACCATTTTTGCTCAAAAATCGTATGGGGCCTATTTTGCAAAAGAAATAAATCTCAAGGGACCATTTTTGCTCAAAAATCGTAAGGGACCTATTTTGCAAAAGAAACAAATCACAAGGGATCATTTTTGCTTAAAAAATCATTTAAAATAAAAAAAAAATAATAATAAAAAAAACACGTCACCATATGAGCAAAAATTAGCCGGTTTTACCGGTTGCCGGTAAAAAACTGGCCATATGAACACGAATCAAAAAGTAGATGTATGGTAAAAAAGTGGCCATATGATTAAATCTGAGAAATATGTGGCTATTTAATGGCTTAAACCCTAAGAAATATTAGTATAAAATATGTAGGTATTCAATCCCTTCCCCACCCCGAACTCACACCACAAACACCAATCAAAACAGCTATGTGATATTGATATACTGGGTTATTGGGTTTTCAATGGTTTGATATATTAAAATGGAAGAAACTGAGTACACTTTTAAAAGAAAAGCAAACTACCCTATTTATACTAAAGTAAACAGTAAAGAAACCAATAGAACGTGGGTGCATGATATCTACAAAATACCAAAAGAATAGGTACACCCAACGTGCATTTCCCTTATTCTCGGTCAAACACAAGACCTGGTAAAACCCACAAACTTAACCATCACTTGACCCATCAAGATTACCCAACAAAATATTCATTCAGACATGCAACAATGAAAAAAATTGACATATGGGAAATGATCTTTGGCACATTCGAAATATTTCTTTCAAAGCACCTCATTAGTAACCAATTGAAGATGTTGTCTCGTATGTATTCCTCCCAAGTATATACTAGTTTGGAAACATCGGAAATACTAGCACACACTGTATGAAGTAAATTTAGATTAAATATATTTTTAATAGATATGACATAATCATTTAATATTTTTTAATTGATTTTACAAATAAAAAGTTTCACCGAGTTAAAGATGACAAGATCGGAAACCTTTGTTTAATAGTATCAAACAGATAGATATGGCTTATCATATATATTAGTGACAAAGAATACATGCATTTATCTCGAAATGTGAATTCAGTATTAATGAGGACGAAATTCTGTGGCGATATGCTGAATTACTTGAAGAAAACCATGGACTATATAGATTGACATATATTGGATATCCGTCAGTTTTGGAAGGTTACACTGATGCAAGCTGGATCAGCAATACTGAAGACAATTCGTCTACCAGTGACTGTGTATTATTGTTTGGTGGTGGTGCAATTTCTTGGGCTTCCAAGAAGCAAACTTGCATTACTAGCTCAACAATGGAATATGAATTTGTGGCTCTAGCAGCTGCTGGTAAGGAATCTGAATGGTTGAGAAACTTGCTCCTTGAGATTCCACTGTGGTCCAAACCTATAGCACCTATTTCTATCAGATGTGACAGCGCTGCTACATTGGCAAAGGCTTATAGCCAGATGTACAATGGGAAGTCTAGACACTTAGGTGTTAGACATAGCATGATTCGTGAGCTGCTTATGAATGGGGTGGTATCTATAGAGTTTGTGAGGTCTCAACAAAACTTAGTTGATCATTTGACTAAGGGTCTGGCTAGAGACTTGGTGATAAAGTCTGCTGAATGGATGGGATTAAAGTCCAACCAAGTCACTGAACACTAAGATACCCAACTCCCTACTGAGGAAACTTGGTAGCTGAGTTCAATGTGGAAAGCTGAAGGTTCAGAGGACTGAAGCACATGTTTTACATAACATCCCAAGGATGTGCTTGGAACCTGTTGAAAAGGAGGATGAAGTATGTACTTCTCAATGGTTAATTTTCTTTGAAAAAATGCTAGAGCATGAGCATGAATAAAGAGGAACCAACTATGTAAATGTTGAAGTTTGGCCGCTTCAGGGAGCATGGACTTTGGCTTCTACAACATTTATGAATTGGATATGGACACATGGCTTTGTAATAGTGTCTGGAGTTTCTTAAGTGTTTGAAAACTTGTGTGTATTTTATCTTCAGGTATTCAAATGGGTTGATGGGTTCAATTCTTAGAACACCCTTATTCTCGAATGTTTGAATGTGTAATTTACTTAGATGGAAGGGATGGAGCGTGATGTGTCATTGCGGTTTAGCAGTATTAATGCCTACTCAAGTTTTAAATTTATATTTAGCCGACTTATCAATAACACACACACTTAACGAGCAGTGTACCCGGTCAGTATGAATATAATGGTAAGCAGAGTGTCGATCACTAAGAGTGGAACGTATTATCTAGTTATTCTAATCAGTATTTTAATATCCTAAGTTAGTTATACAACCTAATCTAACGCAAGGGGGTTCAGCCTGAGAGACTGACACAGTTTGGTTATAATTAAATAGAAAACTAAACTAATGAGCACGAATCAGCGATTAGCACACACGTACACAGATAGATACTCGAGACAATAAGAAGACATGTCCTGATAATTAAATAGCTTGTCACTTGTTTTATTGCTAGTTTTATATGAAGTGTATATAATTAAACCTTTCTCGTTGGCTCTAATCTTATCGGCGAGTAAACCCTTAATGATTACTTATGTCTATCCTACTTTTCTAGAGTATTGGGCATTTGTATCTGCTCAAACACATGCCCACGTCTCGTATACGCTAGAATAAATAGGCGAAGAAGGGGCATGGCGACCCAAGCAAGACTTAGCTAGACACAGAGGTTATCAATGCACTAATAAAAGTCACCAAAGACATCAACATATAAACTTTAATAAATGGGAAAGCAATATTAAGGGGAGCGCATGATCTTCCGTAGTCACATGACACAAGCCCATCAATCCTGATGAATTAAAGCGTACTAAAACAATAAAACAAAACTACTTAATGAATTGAATACATGCAGGACCTTCTTACATCTCTTGTATCTTTGTTTGAGGTGTGTCTTGTGCTGCTTGGTCGTCTGAATTCGGCTCTAGGGTTATATATATGGTCTCTCTATGTGTGTTTTTAAATTCGTCTGACCTTGGGGTATTTATAGTTTCTGTCTGAGGGATCTATGCGGCGCATTGAATTGATAGATGCGGCGCATTGACTTAACTTCGCGTGGGGTCCAAGATTAATATATTCTAGAATATTCGTACACCGTCTTCAGATGCGGCGTAACTTGATCTTTGTATGCGGCGCATGTACTCTAGCTGTCTTGGATTGTAACTGGTGAAATCTTGATAGTGATACGCAGTATGTTAGAAGTATATTGCGGCGTATCTGGAGTAGAATGAGCCTGATCTTCTTCTTTGACCAAAGTTTCATATGCGGCGCATGACAGAATTTCATGCGGCGCATTCTTCAAAGTCAGGAAATGGTCTTCGAATTCATCTAAGTATGATATTGCGTCGTATCTGTTGAGTGAAATACGGCGAATCTTCTGGATTTCAGTAGACTTTTGACATCTCGCTTGTTTTGCTCCATAATTAGTCCAAAATCGCCAAGTTTTACATAATACTTGTTTTTACCTGAGAATTACTAAAGTAAACATTAATGTATCGATTCTCATATATAATATAATAAAACAAGTCAAATAAATAGGATAAATGATGATAATAAAATGTACTTATTTGAGTTCATCAAATATCCCCCCACTTGAACTTTACTTGTCCCCAAGTAAACCTTAGAATTTAATCATATGAAAATGTATCCTAAAAGATATTAGGATTTATTTTTATATTTAAGCACGTATTCGTTTTGTCATAATCACACAACCAAACACTTAACGAAGTATAAACCAAAATAATTTTTAATGTAAAACAATTCTAAATCGTTTAGTTGCTTAGTCGTGACGAATATTCTATCATAGGCTTGGCAAGTATACGCATCTCCCCCACTAAAGCCAAGGAGTAACAAGTCTAAAGCGGTAAAAAGGGTTTGTTGGTTAAGGGTTAATCATCCTTTTTAATCTCTATCGATCTCATATTCCAGAAAAGGCGACAAAATTACAAATACATGATTGAGTCCACGACCACGATACTTGCAATTGCTCAATTCCTTAACTCGAATGGGCTAAAAATAGGACCAAGTAATCTTCACCAATAATATTATATCAAAAAGGGCGACAAAATCATAAATACATAGCCGAATCCACGACTACGATACTTAAGATTGCTAAAATCCCTAATCTCAATAAATCAAAGGTTTGGATGAAGAATGATATAGGGTATGGATAATATTTGGGATACAAATTGGTGTAAAATGAAAAATAAACAAAACAGATAAATTAAAATCCTAAGTGTGGTTAATCACTTTCCCAACCATCCCATGAATAAGACTCATATCATTGAATAACTCACGCTTTAACACTTGAAACACACGCTTTAGGTAGACACGAATTATACTCAACAAAATCTCAATCAAAGAATAACCTTAGTTGGCGTTCCCATAACGGCCAACTCCCATTCAATCCATAAATATAATATACAACAAATAGTGGTGATATCTCCCACTTAATACAAAACTTTACATAAGTTGGTTAAAACAAACTTCCAACTTTTCTTTTTTCTTTTTCTTTTCTATTTTTTTTTTTTCGATTTTTTTTTTCAACATATATGTGTAAAATTTCACAACTTTTCTATCACTATTTTTCCGGATAATTTTTCCATACTCTTCATACTTTCAGAAATAACTGTAATAGTGAAAGTAGCAAACACACGAAAAATAAACTAAAAGTTATACAATATTTACTTTCATACCAATTGCATTGTGCAATTTCCCGACCTAACCAAAGATAATGAATTACGCACGCGAACACAGGTAATGTAAGGAAACACACTTTGCCTAAAGCAATTAACCACGGATTTTAATCTACAGGGTAGGCTAAGGTGTAGGGGTGTATCGAAACGTTATAACAAAGGTGTAAGAAACGAAAGGAATGGCTCTGAGGGTTTTTCTAGGGGTATCTTACTCTAAAAGTGAGAGTAAACAAAGGGTTTATACGGGGGTTAACTAACCAGTGTAGTTAGTTAATATCACATAACATATAAAGGCTATTTGGGTGTAATCCTAGAAATTTACCAATTTAGACAAGTCACTACAATTATATAGATAATACTCATTATGGTGGTCTCGAATAGTATACAAGCCAAGTTCTAAAGTTTACAAGTCACCGGCACACTAAAGTTTTAATATTTTTGAAAGAATAGAGTTATGTGTGCGGTTATGTAATTTAGACTTTAAACAAAAACATGCTAAAAATTTTAAATTTTGATATATTAAGCGCATTTTAAGCATATTTTGAAAAAGTTTAGGACAAGTAAGTGTTCTAATTCTCCATCCCCCCACTTAAGTTAAACAACGTCCTCGTTGTTTGTGTCAAAGGTTAAAAACTGGAAAATAAAAGAATTAGAACAGAAAAACTCCCCTGAGATTTGCTCGGTATGATCCTCCATTATTCGAATAAGAGCAAAAATCAACTTTCTTGTGGATGAGAACGTTTAAGCTTCATAAATGATGTATCCACAAAAATGCAGGAATCTATAATACCATTTAGACTTTAACACACCTGAGTTAAGAAGGTTTAAACTTGCATAATACATTAGTAGTTAGTAAAAATAAAACCTAAAAAATTAAACTGTAAATCATCAGGTCAGTCGATACGCCGTATCTTATGGAAGAAGATACGCCGTATCGAGCCTGGAATAAATACGAATCAGAATAAAAGATGCGTCGCATCCTTAACCAGGGATGCGCCGCATTAAATAAACTGACAGAAAGTTTTAAAGTCAAAAATAAAAATGCAGAAAATGAAATAAGATATGACCAGTGCAGGTGATGCGTCGCATCTTATGATGGAGATGCGCCGCATCTTCTGCAGGTCTGACAGACTCGACACAGAACAGAAAAGTAAAATTTTTTCTTCGGGTTGTCTCCCGGTCAGCACTTGTCTTTATTCCAGAGTCTTCAAGTTAGACTCACGTTCAGCTTCTTATTTCAATACTTCGGGTTCAAACTCCACCACCTCGTTCTCAGTATCCTCAATTTTATTATCAAAGTATTTTTTAACTCGTTTCCCATTTACCTTGAATATATAACAATTTTTATCGCATATTTCAATAGTCCCATATGGATACACTTTCTTGACAACGAACGGACCCGTCCATCTTGATTTAAGTTTACCTGGATACATCTTTAATCGAGAATTAAATAGCAGCACTTTTTCTCCAATAGTAAACATTTTATCCCCATGTAACCTCGAGTCATGCCATCTTTTAGTTCTTTCTTTGTAGATCTTAGTATTTCTGTAGGCCTCATCTCTTAGTTCGTAGAGTTCATTGAGTTCATGAAACGGTTCTTCGTTGCAGCTTCCATATCCTTGTTACATTTCATCAAAGCCCAATATGCACTTTGTTCTATTTCGACCGGTAGGTGGCATGCTTTTCCGTATACAAGACGAAATGGAGTGCATCCCGTTGGTGTTTTATAGGCTGTACGAAATGCCCATAAAGCATCATTTAACTTGTCAGACCACCCTTTCGGATTATATCCAGTCGTTTTTTCTAGAATCCATTTTATAGCCCTATTGGTTACCTCAGTTTGCCCATTGGATTGAGGATTGTATGCAGTGGAAACCCTATGATACACTCCATATTGTTGCAAAGCTCTTCCTAGACGGTGATTACAAAAGTGTGTTCCCCTATCACTAATCAATGCTTTAGGAACTCCAAACCTAGCGAACAAACTTTGCAAAAATTTAAGAACTACCTTGCTGTCGTTTGTTGGTAACGCTTGCGCTTCGACCCATTTTGATACGTAATCAACAGCAACCAAAATATACTTATTACCTTTAGATTCAGGAAACGGTCCCATGAAGTCCAATCCCCATATGTCGAAAACTTCACATACTTGGATATAGTTTTGCGGCATTTCGTTTCTTGATGTAATATTTCTGGATCGTTGACACGCATCACATCCTTTTATATAATCTTTTGCATCATCCAGCATAGTGGGCCAATAAAATCCTGCATCAAGGATTTTCCTTTTTGTAATAATTGCACCATGATGTCCCCCCGTCGGCCCTGAATGGCAATGTGCCAATATTGCTGGGACATCATCTCCATCTACGCATCTTCGTATAATATTGTCAGGACATAATTTAAAGGCATAAGGTTCATCCTAAATATACTCACTAGCGCGAGTTAGAAACCTTCTTTTCTCGTCGGATGTTAGCCCTTTTGGAATTTCATTTGCAACAATAAAGTTTATATAGTCGGCATACCATGGTGTATTATCATTGCTCTTAATTCTTACCATCATAAGGTGTTCATCAGGAAAGTCATCAGCGATTTCTCTTTCATCAAGCACCTCCATATCAGGGTTTTCAAGTCTAGATAAGTGGTCAGCAGCTAGATTCTCGGCACCCTTTTTATCTTTAATTTCAATATCGAATCCTTGGAGCAATAAAACCCACCTAATAAGCCTTGGCTTGGCATCCTGTTTATTGAACAAATACTTCAAAGCAGAATGGTCAGTGTAAACCATAGTTTTTGACAATATAAGATATGACCTAAATTTATTGAATGCAAAAACTACTGCTAAAAGTTCTTTTTCCGTGGTGGTGTAATGGTCTTGGGCATTATTCAATGTTTTGCTAGCATAATAAATTGGCTTAAATTTCTTTTCTATCTTTTGGCCAAGTACAGCTCCAACAGCATAATCACTAGCATCACACATTAGTTCAAAAGGCAGATTCCAATCTGGCGAAATTATAATAGGTGCAGTAGTTAGTTTTTCTTTAAGTATATTAAACGCCTTTTTGCAATCTTTAGAAAAATCAAACTTCGCATCTTTTAGCAATAATTGGGTCATAGGCCTAGATATCATTGAAAAATCCTTTATGAACCTACGATAAAATCCAGCATGCCCTAAAAAACTTCTAACACCTTTTACATTAGTGGGGTAAGGTAGTTTGGCAATTACATCAATTTTAGCTTTGTCGACTTCTATACCTTTCCCAGAAATCTTATGTCCTAACACAATTCCCTCTCTAACCATAAAATGACATTTTTCCCAATTAAGAACAAGGTTAGTTTCTTCACACCTAGCAAGCATTTTATCAAGTTTAAAGAGACAATCACTAAATGAGTTACCGAACACCGAGAAGTCGTCCATGAAGACTTCCATAAAGTCTTCTACCATATCATGGAAGATAGCCGTCATACAACGTTGGAAAGTAGCAGGGGCGTTGCATAGTCCGAACGGCATTCTCCTATAGGCGAAGGTTCCATAAGGGCAGGTGAAAGTTGTCTTCTCTTGATCCTCGGGGGCAATGGGTATTTGGAAGAAACCTGAAAAACCATCTAAAAAACAATAATAATCATGTCCTGATAGTCTTTCTAACATTTGATCAATAAATGGAAGAGGGAAGTGATCTTTTCGCGTAGCATCATTGAGTTTGCGGTAGTCGATGCAAACTCTCCATCCAGTAACAGTTCTTGAAGGGATTAGCTCATTGTCGTCATTGAGTACTACCGTCATTCCTCCCTTTTTTGGTACAACGTGGATAGGACTGACCCACGAGCTATCGGAAATTGGGTAGATAAGTCCGGAGTCAAGTAATTTCACAATTTCATTTTTCACCACATCTTGGACTTTTGGATTTAAACGCCTTTGGGGTTGGATAGTTGGTTTGAATTCATCTTCCATAAGGATTTTATGTGTACAGAATGAAGGGCTAATTCCCTTAATATCAGACATACTCCATGCTAATGCTCCTCTTCGTTTATATAGTACCTGCAAAAGGGATTTTTTTTCTTTTGGCGTTAAGTCAGATGCAATAATAACGGGTGAATTAGTGCTCCCATTTAAATAAGCATACTCCAAAGTAGAAGGGAGATCCTTAAGCACAGGTTTAACATCACCAATTTCATTAGCACTAGCGGAATAAACTTGTTCTTTTATTACGTCGTTGCTGTCATCAGATAAATGCGCCGCATCGATATTTCCTTTGCGCCGTATGGCGTTACAAACAGCGGAATCAACATCGAAATTATTATCAATAGTATTTTCATCAACTTGATCTTCTATAGCGATTGTGTTTTCTAAATTTTAAGCAGAAAAGAATCAAGCAAATTACTTTTTAACAATTTCTGAGTAAATTGATTAATCGTGTCATCAGAAACATCGATATTATAGCATTCATCATCTTCAGAATTAGTTTTACTCATAGATTGTTCCATATTAAATTCAACCTCATCTTTTTCTATAGTAAGAGTTATCTTTTTATTAAAAACATCAATCATGGCCCTAGCAGTGGCTAAAAATGGTCGTCCTAATATTATAGGAGTTCTAGAATTTTCGGGCATATCGAGGATAACAAAGTCAATAGGTAATTCAAATTTATCAACTTTTATTAATATATTTTCCGCTATTCCTAATGGGTATTGTATGGACCTATCAGCTAGCTCTAAGCACATCCTAGTAGGTTTTGGTTCACCAAGGCCTAATTTTTCATACATAGAAGAGGGCATAAGACTTATACTAGCTCCTAGGTCGGCTAAAGCATTTCCAATATGTAAATTTTTAATTTGACAAGGAATAGTGAAACTCCCTGGATCTTTTTCCTTAGATGGAAGTTTGTTGAGCAATGCTGCTGAGCTTCTTTCCCCCATTGTTACAGTGCAAGCCTCTTCAAGTTTGGACTTGTTTGTAAGCAAGCTCTTCAGATATTTAGCATATTTTGGCATTTGCACTAGGGCTTCCATAAATGGTATGCTTAGCTGCAGCTGCTTGAGATTTTCCAGGAACTTCCTTTGATAGGCATCTTCTTTCTCCTTCCTTACCCTATGTGGAAAAGGTAGTGTTGATTGTTTAAGTTCAACAGAAGGTTCTTCTCTAATCACAGGTTCTGGATTAGTCTCTTTTGGTTGCTCTTGCTCAGATGATATAGATTCAGGGGAAATCTTGTTTGTGCTGTTATCCTCGGGTGTCTCCCCGATTTGAAAGGTTGACTTTCCGCCTCTAGTTGTAATCCCTTTCAAATCGTGTTTTACCAAAAGAACCTTGTTAAGCACCGTTGA
The DNA here is from genome assembly GCA_021014915.2 of Artemisia tridentata subsp. tridentata. Classification (NCBI taxonomy): domain Eukaryota; kingdom Viridiplantae; phylum Streptophyta; class Magnoliopsida; order Asterales; family Asteraceae; genus Artemisia; species Artemisia tridentata. The sequence continues at coordinate 2,835,077 of CP139505.1, read as the reverse complement.
CAATTGGTGCACTTCAATTGCCAATCCATTAATCATGTTGTTTTGTTCCTTTAGTAACAGCTCATGACTGCCTTTGAATTCATTAATAAAGTTTCTTGCTTCATGACGTTCTTTTTCATTTGCTTGAGCGATTAGTAGTGCAAACTCTTCCATGGTAAGGTTTCTTTGGGGTCTTCCGAACCAGTTGGGGAAAATATCGAACATTGTTCCTTAAAATTAAAGACAGGTAGATTTCAAAGTAAAAACTTCCTAGTGTAAGGGTAAGTTAGAATATTTTCCGTTCGGGAATAAGAAAAATAAAAGTTGCTGATATCTGCAAACGATGCGCCGTATCCAGAGAGTTGGATACGCCGTATCTTATTACGTTAAAATCAGACTTTTATTCAGAAAACAGATACACCGCTTATGAATAAGAATGCGCCGTATCAAGTTTAAATTATCAAAAATCGATTATATTTATTAAAATTAAATGCGTCGTATTAACAAAAGCTAATGCGCCGTATTTTCGTTACGTTTCAAAATACAAGATTTTTGATTTAGTAGATGCGCCGTATCGATAAAGATCGATGCGTCGCTTCTGTTTAATAATTCGAAAAACTTTTTTTTAATTTAAATAGAAAATACGCCGTATCTGTTAAAACAGATGCGTCGTATGGCGTTAGCGTTTAGAAAAATTTCTTATTAAAAATAGAATACGCCGTATCTTGGGGAAAGATGCGTCGTACTCGAATTTATTAAACGAGTTGTATTTTATAAAAATTAAACGCAATACGCCGTATCTGTGAAAACAGATGCGCCGTATCGTTTGTATCAGCACAATACAACGACAGTAGAATGCAGAAAAATACAGAAAAAAGAAAAACAAAAATAAAAACAAACAAAAAGAAACAAAAATTACAAAAAACAAAAACACACAAAACAGTAAATATGCAAATTATACAATGAATGCAATCTATCTAATATACAACAGGGTTAGTGGTTAGAATCTTAAAAAAAAAAAAAAAAAAAAAAAAAAAAAAAAGAAAAAAAAAAAAAAAAAAAAAAAACCTAATTAAAATACTTAATCAAATTAACAGATAATAACAATTCACTCCCCGGCAACGGCGCCAAAAACTTGATGGAGCGTGATGTGTCGTTGCGGTTTAGCAGTATTAATGCCTACTCAAGTTTTAAATTTATATTTAGCCGACTTATCAATAACACACACACACTTAACGAGCAGTGTACCCGGTCAGTATGAATATAATGGTAAGTAGAGTGTCGATCACTAAGAGTGGAACGTATTATCTAGTTATTCTAATCAGTATTTTAATATCCTAAGTTAGTTATACAACCTAATCTAACGCAAAGGGGTTCAGCCTGAGAGACTGGCACAGTTTGGTTATAATTAAATAGTAAACTAAACTAATGAGCACGAATCAGCGATTAGCACACACGTACACAGATAGATACTTAAGACAATAAGAAGACCTGTCCTGATAATTAAATAGCTTGTCACTTGTTTTATTGCTAGTTTTATATGAAGTGTATATAATTAAACCTTTCTCGTTGGTTCTAATCTTATCGGCGAGTAAACCCTTAATGATTACTTATGTCTATCCTAATTTTCTAGAGTATTGGGCATTTGTGTCTGCTCAAACACATACCCACGTCTCGTATACGCTAGAATAACTAGGCGAGGAAGGGGCATGGCGACCCAAGCAAGACTCAACTAGACACAGAGGTTATCAATGCACTAATAAAAGTCACCAAAGACATCAACATATAAACTTTAATTAATGGGAAAGCAATATTAAGGGGAGCGCATGATCTTCCGTAGTCACATGACACAAGCCCATCAATCCTGATGAATTAAAGCGTCCTAAAACAATAAAACAAAACTACTAAATGAATTGAATACATGCAGGACCTTCTTACAGCTCTTGTATCTTTGTTTGAGGTGTGTCTTGTGCTGCTTGGTCGTCTGAATTCGGCTCTAGGGTTATATATATGGTCTCTCTATGTGTGTTTTTAAATTCGTCTGACCTTGGGGTATTTATAGTTTCTGTCTGAGGGATTTATGCGGCGCATTGAGTTGATAGATGCGGCGCATTGACTTAACTTCGCGTGGGGTCCAAGATTAATATATTCTAGAATATTCGTACACCGTCTTCAGATGCGGCGTAACTTTGTTGGGAATTAAATATTCTGAAGTTAGAGTATTGGAAAATACTTTAAGAAGAAGGTACTGCTAGTTCATGATCAAGGTACTGCTAGAACAAGAAGGTACTGCTAGAACAAGAAGGTACTGCTAGTTCAAGTAGAAGGTACTGCTAGTTGTAAATGGTACTGCTGATCAGTGAGTCATAGAGCTGCTACAAGGATAAGATCGAAGAAGATATTATTTGTATGAGTCACTCTTATGCAAAAATAATATCTAGATATGTTCTTAGTCAACAAGTTGATGCATGTGCTTTCATTAACTCATTTGAACAACTTGAGAGATATAATCTTCCATACGTTAGCTCGACTTGATCTTTTGTAAGACAAGTGTTGATTAGACATAAAGCAATATTGTAAGAGATCTCTTGGACTATAAAAGAGATCTTAGACTACTGAATATAAAAGTGAAAAAAAAACGAACTCATATCTGTTAAGACATAGAACAAACAAAAACGTATATCACAAATCTAGAAACATAAGATTCAAGGTCTTTGTAACCCTAGTGATAAACTCAAGATCACTCGTATTATTTTGAATAATATTGAATCGTTGTGGTGATAAACTTTCTTTGTTCATTGTTAAGTAACAAACATAATTCTTCCATTTCCATAACATACATAACCTTCTAAGTGTGGTTAAGTAAATTCCGCGTACTTAATCATATAAACTCAATATATCATTACACACAAAGTATACAAGGTTTAACCACCTTAACCGTGTGTCAAATCCTCTCAGTTGGTATCAGAGCTCAGGCTGATATAATTGAATTAGAAGAAACAGAAATGGATGTACATGATGCTCAAACAAATGTTGCTGCAAAGTTGCCCATGATCAAACCAAATGAGTTTGAGTTATGGAGGATGAGAATTGAGCAATATTTCATGGTCCAAGATTACACTCTTTGGGATATCATTATATATGGTGATTCTTTTTCACCAAGCTATTCAGATGTTGTCCTAGAAGGTAAAACACTTAGGAAAAGAAATACTAGACCAGTTTCAAATGAAGAAAAGATACTGAAGAGAAATGATCAGAAAGCAAGAAATTTGTTGCTTATGACCATTCCTAGTGAACAAATGTTATCTTTTAACATGTATCTTGATGCAAAAACTCTTTTTGAAGAGATTTGTGCATATTTTGGTGGTAATGAAACTACCAAAAAGACACAGAAGACATTACTAAAGCAACAATTTGAAAACTTTACTGCTTTTAGTAATGAGTCTCTTGATAAGCTATTCTCAAGGTTACACAAGCTTGTCAGTCAGTTGGCTGTGTTGGGTGTTGAGACAGAGAAAGAAGATCTCAACATGAAGTTTTTGAGAAGTCTACCTGATGAGTTCCATACTCATGTTATTGTCTGGATGAATGATGAAGCGAAAAGTGTACCGCTTTTAAGGGGTCATTTAAGCCCGAAATCGTATTTATTTGATCAAATATCGCCCTAAATCGTTCCTTTTGTCATTTTAGGTACTTTTGAGGAGAAATCTGGAAAAGGAGGCATTTTGGACGTTTTTGGAGCATTAAAGTGAAGAAAACGGCAAAGTCTCAAGAATCGGCTGAAAGTCACCTTTGACGGCGTCACATTTAACTCTAGACGGCGTCATGCCTTGGCAAGAAAAGTTGGACGTGAAATTTACTCATGACGGGCCAGTGAAATAGCATGTGAATTCTGACGGCGTCACGCTTTAACTTGATTAAGGGCGTCACGGCTTAAATCATAAGGGGACGGCGTCACGTTCATGGTTCGACGGCGTCAAGCCTTGATAGGCCAGAATGGATTTTTGAAGAGCTAAAGAGGGACGGCGTCAAGAAGGTCATCCGGGAACCCTAAAAGCGGCGAGGTGACGGCGTCACACTCCATAAGGTGACGCCGTCAGATCCAAAAATCTATATATAGTTTTCTAATTTTTTTGTCATTAGGGAGAGCTTAGTGTGTGGAATTTTGGGATAAAACCCTAAGACGATTTTAGCTACTTTTTCAGGGCTTTTTGCCTTGAGATCTTCCATGTTTCATTGAAAGATAAGTTATCAATTAATCATTCAATATGTCTATGTGTTGTTTGATTCTATCTTATTCTTGTCTTTTGTTTAACATGTTAGGCTAAATTCATCTTGTGTTTGCTTAGATCTAATGAAACCTAGCTATTGATTATTGGTTGTTAGTGTGTTGTTAGTTGTATTGGATGATTGTTTATCTATGTTAGGCTTAAGAAAACTGGCTAACTTCCTATTCGGTAACTTGCTTGAACGTCTTAAGAAACATGAACCAAACGCGTACTAAAGGTTTTTATGGTTGTATTTAATGCACAAGCGAATTCTAGTGATCCCATGTTAGGAGCTTCCTAGCCGGCTCGACATAGGAGTGAAGTAGGAGCTTGTAGAGTTGGGGAAGTAAGTACGCCACCCCACGAATGGTATTAAGGAATACACCCGTCATCCACGCGACTAATACACACTAATTAACTGGTAAAAGATAGTTAGGGAGTAAGGAAATCTAAGTAAACACATTTCTCTACACATAAGTTTCTCACCAACATTTTATTTTCAGTTATTTATTTTATTGCATTTGTAGTTATTTGGGTTAGTTGACTAGCAACTAATTCCGCCCACTCCTTCAAAACCGAGATTTTACTTGCTTTCATAAAAATATAAAAACATAAAAAGAATCTTCCTCAACCCTTAGACCTAATTAGAGTAACCTTTCATACCTAACGAACACTATTCCCTGTGGAGAACGATCAATCCCCCGTACTTACCACTACACTATACTACATCGGTCAGGTACACTGCCTGGTGGGGTTGTAAGCCTCTTGAGATCCCTCGAGAGGTAAAACCTGTTGTAAGGTTGCAAAACCACGCAATCAAGTTTTTGGCGCCGTTGCCGGGGAATAGTTATTGTTTAGGTTGAATTTTTATTTCTATTCGGTCTACTCACTAGATTCCTTTCTAGTGAGATTTTTGTTTTATTTTTCTAGGTTTTCTTTAGTCTATCTATTTTCTTCGTGTCTTTGTTCGTAACCATTACCGTCCGACATCATGGAAGATGGTAATATCCTTAACCCCCACAACCCACCACCACAACAACCACCACCACCTCCTAGAGCCCGTACTTTAGGAGAGTATTCCCGTCCTAGCCACCATGGCTATCAAAACACCATTGAGCTCACTCAAGGAGCCAATATCACACCCTTGCGATCCGACACCATCCGGTTGGTGCAAAGCGGAGGCGCATTCCATGGACTTCGTTCTGAAGATCCTAATCAACATCTCAAGGACTTTCTTAAAATCGTTGATTCCATAGACCTTGATGTTGCCACTCGAGAGACGACCCGATTGCGTCTCTTTCAATTCTCTCTGCGGGACCAAGCTAGTCAGTGGCTAGAACGTCAACCCGCAGGATCCATTACCTCTTGGAATGATCTCACTACTCGTTTCCTTGCTCAGTTTTTCCCACCGGGAAGAACTACCAAGCTAAGGAATGATATCTTGATGTTCCAACAACGTCAAGGCGAAACTCTCTACGAGGCATGGACTCGATTCAAGGACTTACTCCAAAAAGTCCCTCACCATGGCATAGAACTTTGGCTCCAAGTCCAAATCTTCTATGACCATATCAATCTCTCCACGAGGCAAACCATTGACCAATCGGCCGGTGGTAAGCTACGTGATCTAAGTGCGGAACAATCATGGGCTCTCCTAGAGGATCTTGCTCTTTATGACAACGAAAGTTGGAGTGATCCCCGTGATTTGAATAAAACGGTCAAGGCAATATCTTTGCCTTTGAACAATTCAAGCACTTCCGACCGTAGGATCATAGAACTTGAAGACCAAGTCAAGTTTCTCATGAAATCCTGCGAGGCTCCTAAACCTTCAAGCCAAGTGAACAAAATCACTTCTTCATGTGAATTATGTAGTGGTCCCCACGACACTCGTGATTGCATGGAACTCCCCGAACAAGCTTTTGTGGACTACGCATCCTCGCATACCGACGAAGCGGGAGACAAGTGGTACACTTTCAAACCCGAGCCAAACCATTATGGTGATTCATACAACCCCTCATGGAAAAATCACCCGAACCTTAGGTGGAAACAAAACCAAAACTCACAACAAACCAATTCTTCCAACCCACCTAATCGTTTCCAATCAAGCGGTTCCAACTCGAACCGTACTTTCAACAACAATCCTTCCGGCAATGGTAGTACCAATAACTTTGAAGGATTGATGTCTCAATTTATGGCATCTCAAGAAGCTCGTTTAGCCAAGTTTGAAGCCGATTTCAAACAAAGACAAAGCGAGATGACCGATAAGATTGACACCTTGTTGAAAGCCCTCAATGACCGAGAAATGGGAGCACTCCCTAGCAACACGGTCAAGAACCCGAAACTAAACGTCAACGCTATTTCATCGGTTTCGTCCCCTAGTTCTTGTCCACAATATTATTCGGTCAATTCCATGAGCACGTGTTTCAAACAAACCCAAGTCATTCCATGTGACCAAGAAGTTATGACATCCAAATTGGTCAACAACATAGTTGAAACACCTCCCACTCAAAACCTTGACGAAGAATTCAAGGAGCTCCACCTTGAAAGTCCGGTTGTTGATGAGTTGGATGAGAAGAAGCTCAAGTTAGGCGAAAAAGGGACCGCCTTTGTTCAAAACAAGCTACCTAAGAAGTTAGATGATCCGGGCTTATTTGTTCTACCTTGCAAGATCGGTAATTCGGAGGCTTATGACACATTAGCCGATCTTGGATCAAGCCTTAACCTACTTCCGTTACCTCTCTACACCTCTCTAAAACTTGGAAAACTTGAAGAAACCGAGGTGATAATAGGCTTAGCGGATGGAAGTGTTGCTTACCCGGTTGGGAGTAGTTAAGGACGTGTTAGTACACATTGGAAAACTAACCATTTTAGCCGATTTCCACGTCCTTGATATGGTTAGCGACCCTACATGCCCCTTGTTGATAGGTAGAGGATTTTTGGCGACCGCTAGTGCTATGATTGATTGTAAGGAATCTAAGATAGCGGTAGGAGAAGGAGATACTTGGTCAATCTATGATGTTAAGAAACACGCCTATGATACTAGTGAGGAACCGACACCCCATTGGTTAGAATTAAATAGGAGACCATCTAGATATGGACCTTGGATAGATAAAGGCTTCATAGGACCCCAAAGCCCATTTTACCTAGAAGAGGACTTTGTTAACCGAACACATACGGTAGAACAACTCTTGGCTAGGGACACCGAATTGGATCCATTTGAAGACCCTCTAGTTTTTAGAAGGATGATTGATTTCCTAGGAGTTTTGCCAATTAACCTAGGAATGAATAAGTGGATTTGTGAAGAAGATGATCATAAGTGGAATTGGGATAAACCACCCAAAGATGGAGATGGGTCATGGCATATCAAGATGACATTGTATGACCCGGATGGAGAGAAGTTTGAAAAGACATATCGTACTAAGCGGACCAATAGGAAACTTCAATCCAAGCTTAACCCTAAAGACGTCCTCGATGACGAGCTCACTTATATAGGGTAGCGTGACTTAGAGTCTAGCTACAAGACTCGTTAATAAAGAAAAGCGCTTCTTGGGAGGCAACCCAAGCTTTATTTGTTTTATTTGCTTTGTGTGTTTATTTATTTGTTTATTTGATTTTATTTTCCGTATGTGTGTTTAATTTTTATTAGTATTGATTCATGTTCAAAAGTAATTTGTGAAAATGCTTTATTTTGTTTTTAACTTCGTCTTAACTACATATAAAGGTATTTTGCAAAAGTTAAGTGTAAGGGAAATCTAAATCGGTTTATTAGAACACAAATGAACATGAATCGTAATAATAATAAATTAACATACATATTAGTGTGTGTTTGAGTCAAATGCTTGTATCGAGTCATAATGATGTTTTGCAGGATTTCCAGGAAGTAAGGTAAAGGTTTTTCCAGAAATTTTCCGGAAACTTAAAATGAAAATTTTTGTCAGGTCATTTCTGACGGCGTCAGGAGTTATAACCTGACGGCGTCAGATTTAATTTCCAGAAATTTTTGAAAGTTTTGTTTTCATAAAAAGTTTTTATTAAATCTCCAACTTATAATCTCCAGGAATCTGCAAAATTATCATTCCACAAGCATTATATCCTTATATATAGATTTTTCCCGCCGATGTTATGCAGGTTTTCGTGTTTGTTTTCTCAGGTTTAACAGGTTATTTTGGACAAGGAAATGTTTTTGGATCAAGCTTATGGCGATGCATTAGTCATGGAGCTTCAACATTCTCTTTGGAGGAAGATTTAACCGTGTAATTTCATTATCCACCGAGCGAATCAGGGGAGTATTTGATTTCATTCTTTTACTTTATACTTTTACATCTTGTTATTTGAACATTGGGGACAATGTTCATCTTAAGTGTAAGGGGAGGGTAAAAGTACGATTTTAGAGAATGCCATTGCGCTTGATTTTCATTTGTCTAATAGTAGATGTGTAATAAAACTGAGATAAATACTTGTTAGGACAATTTTAGTGCCAAATTTAAAATTTTTTACAACATCTAGGAGTGAAACTTTGATCTTAATGAGCGTCTCACGGATAGGAGTTATATGACTAGCACAAAAAGCCGTACCACTAAAAAAATTTTCCACCCCAAATATGTGAGGTTCGCCCCTAGAATTGGTAGGAAAAGCATTTATGCTATGATGTGTGTACCGGTAGCACTTAGATTCTAGAACTTGCGTTAGGACCATTCCAAGGCCACAAGTGAGACTACATTCGTGTAGTTAGATTTACTACATGATAAGAGGCATTAGGATTAACCCATTGTTTTACACCTGTGTTTTTGTTATAATTACATTGGCTACATTGGTCAAGTAATTCTCCCACACCCTTTGCGTTGTACTCATTTTTAGTACACGATACCCCTAGTACACCCCTCAGAGCCTATCTTTTCGTTTCGACCTTTAAGCATTTTACTTAAAGGAAGAATTTGTTACACCCCACTAAAATGTACACCCAAATCGCCTTAGCCTACCTTGTATGCACTCATCTTTAGTGCATTATTGTTACAACATTTGTTTAAACCCAAGTTAATTATCTAGTTGATTACATGGTTGCTAAGTCGAGTCATATCCTTGTACATATTGTTTTGGGACGATTGGGACTCATGGGTAAAGTACTAGTGTAATGGAGTAATGGGGAAGAACAACATTATTACCCCCATATGTGCTAAATATTTTAAAAGTACTCCAAGTTTTTCAATTATCTTAATTCGAGTCATTAGATTAGTATTTGTAAAGTTATGTAAAAATTCAAGTGTAAGGGGAATGCAACGCCCCTTTGATGTATTATTTTGGATGGTAGGGCAAAAGTGTATGCAAAAAAAAAAAAAAAAAAAAAAAAAAAAAAAAAAAAAAAAAAATCAAGAAAAACACAAAAAAATGAGAAAAAGAAAAATAGAAAAAACATATGGACTACCATCCCGTTTCATTTTATGTTTATTTTATGTTTTTGTTATTTTGTTATTTTATTTCATTAGCTTAAATCGAGTCTAGTCTTGGCTTAGCAACATTGTATAGTACATGTAATTGATCAAGATCTTTAACTAGCCACCAGTAAAATATCCTTTATCCAACAAAACCGTGTTTTCCTTTTCCCTACACCTAACGTTATAACCCAATTAAAAGCCCTCTTTGATAGTTTATCTTAGGTGCTTACGCCTAGTGGAGGAGGTTTTCGATCCTTTCCCAAGCCTATGGTAATCTATTTGCTATGACAGGTAGTGAGAGATATTTTCCGTTTTCATTTATGAGATTTATTTTGATGACACTTGAGAGATGTGAGTATCTAAACACTACTTGTGAGGTGCTAGTTTGTAATCTCCGTGCTTATTATGATTAAAGTGGAACGAATATTTGTTGTAATTACTTTTATGTTAGCATTAAATGACCCCTAACTTGTATTTTGATTAGAATAAAAGCGCATTTGCTTGAGGACAAGCAAATCTCAAGTGTAAGGGTATTTGATGAAGCGAAAAGTGTACCGCTTTTAAGGGGTCATTTAAGCCCGAAATCGTATTTATTTGATCAAATATCGCCCTAAATCGTTCCTTTTGTCATTTTAGGTACTTTTGAGGAGAAATCTGGAAAAGGAGGCATTTTGGACGTTTTTGGAGCATTAAAGTGAAGAAAACGGCAAAGTCTCAAGAATCGGCTGAAAGTCACCTTTGACGGCGTCACATTTAACTCTAGATGGCGTCATGCCTTGGCAAGAAAAGTTGGACGTGAAATTTACTCATGACGGGCCAGTGAAATAGCATGTGAATTCTGACGGCGTCACGCTTTAACTTGATTAAGGGCGTCACGGCTTAAATCATAAGGGGACGGCGTCACGTTCATGGTTCGACGGCGTCAAGCCTTGATAGGCCAGAATAGATTTTTGAAGAGCTAAAGAGGGACGGCGTCAAGAAGGTCATCCGGGAACCCTAAAAGCGGCGAGGTGACGGCGTCACACTCCATAAGGTGACGCCGTCAGATCCAAAAATCTATATATAGTTTTCTAATTTTTTGTCATTAGGGAGAGCTTAGTGTGTGGAATTTTGGGATAAAACCCTAAGACGATTTTAGCTACTTTTTCAGGGCTTTTTGCCTTGAGATCTTCCATGTTTCATTGAAAGATAAGTTATCAATTAATCATTCAATATGTCTATGTGTTGTTTGATTCTATCTTATTCTTGTCTTTTGTTTAACATGTTAGGCTAAATTCATCTTGTGTTTGCTTAGATCTAATGAAACCTAGCTATTGATTATTGGTTGTTAGTGTGTTGTTAGTTGTATTGGATGATTGTTTATCTATGTTAGGCTTAAGAAAACTGGCTAACTTCCTATTCGGTAACTTGCTTGAACGTCTTAAGAAACATGAACCAAACGCGTACTAAAGGTTTTTATGGTTGTATTTAATGCACAAGCGAATTCTAGTGATCCCATGTTAGGAGCTTCCTAGCCGGCTCGACATAGGAGTGAAGTAGGAGCTTGTAGAGTTGGGGAAGTAAGTACGCCACCCCACGAATGGTATTAAGGAATACACCCGTCATCCACGCGACTAATACACACTAATTAACCGGTAAAAGATAGTTAGGGAGTAAGGAAATCTAAGTAAACACATTTCTCTACACATAAGTTTCTCACCAACATTTTATTTTCAGTTATTTATTTTATTGCATTTGTAGTTATTTGGGTTAGTTGACTAGCAACTAATTCCGCCCACTCCTTCAAAACCGAGATTTTACTTGCTTTCATAAAAATATAAAAACATAAAAAGAATCTTCCTCAACCCTTAGACCTAATTAGAGTAGTTTTTCATACCTAACGAACACTATTCCCTGTGGAGAACGATCAATCCCCCGTACTTACCACTACACTATACTACATCGGTCAGGTACACTGCCTGGTGGGGTTGTAAGCCTCTTGAGATCCCTCGAGAGGTAAAACCTGTTGTAAGGTTGCAAAACCACGCATCAGTTCCATACCCATGTTATTGTCTGGATGAACAAACCAGACATTGAAACCATGAAGCTCAATGATTTGTACAACAACTTCAAAATTGTTGAACAAAGTCTAAAGAAATCTGGTCATTATGGTACTAGTTCTGGGAATGTTGCACTCTTGTCAGTTCCTAGTATTAGTAAGAGTGAAGAGGTAGATGAAGGTGAAAGTGTTTCTAATGCAAGTTATGGTGCTCCTTCTACAAGTTCTCAAAAGGATGTTGCTGGTCTTGGAGATTCAACATTCTATGCTTTTATTACCAGTCAATCTAGTGGCTCTCCTCTCAACCATGAAGACCTTGAGCAGGTAGATGGTGATGATTTGGAAGCTATGGATATTAAATGGCAGGTTGCTTTGCTTAGCATGAGGGCTAAGAAGTATTGGCAAAGAACTAGGAAGCAGATTACCATAAATGGTAATGACACTGATGGGTTTGATAAGAAGAAAGTGGAGTGTTTCAACTGTCATAGGTTAGGACACTTTGCTAAGGAGTGTAGAAGCCCAAGGAAGCAGGAAAATAGAAACACATGGTATAAGCAAGATAGGAAAAAGGAAGTTATTGTTGAAGAGCCAAAAGCTATGTTGGCTATTGATGGTATTGGTTATGATTGGAGCTCTATGGCTGATGAAGAGGATGCACCACCAAATGCTGCTTTTGTTGCCAATGAGTTTGCTCTAATGGCTCATTCTGATTCAGAGGTAAACAATATTACAACTTGTACTGAATAATGTCCTAATCTTAAAGCTTATGAAGACCTTAGTAAGAGATTTGAGGCTCATAAAAAGGAGCTACTTGATTCCCTTTTTAATTTGGCTAATCACAAAAGAGGTCTAGGTGTTCTAGAAAAACAAGTCTTACATTTTAAAAGCAATGAATCTAGTTATGCTAATGACATTAATATACTTAAAAATGACATTAAGATCAGAGATGAGTGTATTGTTGAGTTGAATGATTCATTAGCTAAACACAAAAATGAAAGAGAAAATGTTAAGGTATCTGTGGATGTTTTGGCTCATGCCTCAGATGGATTCAATAAGCTTTGGGAAGCTCAAGTAATTGATAAGGTTAATTCTGGTGTTGGATTTAAGTCTGTCCCCCCCACCATACAGAGGTGTTCATTCACCTCCAGGTATTGATTTAGCACACACAGGATTAGCTGAGTTTCAAGAACCAATCATGGAATATGGTTCTAAGGCCACTAAGAGTCCTAAGATAGAAAAGGTAAGTAAAAGTTTAGATAAAACTTTATCTTATCAGGACAAGGTGTCCTTTGTTAAGAAAGGAGATGCTATAGCTGTTGAAGATTGTACAACTGATAGTGATGATGATAAAGAAGATCAGGTTATGTCTAAACCTGTATTGGTTAAGAAAGTAGGAACAAGTGTTCCTAAGATAGTCAATCACAACACTAACAGGCCTAAGTCAAATGTTAAGACTGTTAGGAAACCAGTTAGATATTGTGAACAATATAGAACTACAAACAAGCCCAAAGGCAACCAAAGGAATTGGAATGGCCTTAAGTCTCATCAACTAGGTGATGACTTTGCATTTTTCAACAAAGCTTGTTATACATGTGGTAGTTTTGACCATCTTGCAGCTTTCTGCAACCAAAGGGTAACTGGGTATGAAAAAGATAGAGTGAACCACAAAAGGCAAATTCCACAAACTCACTTTCACTCTAACACTCATAGAACAAAACCCAGAACAGTCTCAAACAAGTCTGGACCAAAAGGTCCTGATAGACAAAAAGGTCCTGCTAATACAAACAAAAAGGTACTGCCAGTACAAATAAAAGGTACGGGTAGAACAAAAGGTACTGCTAGACCTTTGATGACTGTTAACCCAAAATCAACAGCAAAGGATGCAAAAACAACTTTCATACATGCATCTAAAACTGTTTTAAGGCCCATTCAAACAAAAGCAGTGGTCCACAAACAAATTTGGAGACCAAAGGGTGTGACTTCAAAGCTAGCAGTCACTTCTGCTAAGAATGTTACTCACCCTGCTGCTAAGGGTAATAGGGCAAATGCTGTTAAGGCCTCAGCATGTTGGATTCTTAAATCCAATGTTGCATCAACAGTTCTCAAAAGATTACACTTTATTGATGCAAGAGGCAGATCCAAGTCAGTAATGGCTTGGATCCCCAAAGAAAACTAACACTCTTATTTGTGTGCAGGAACATTCAATTGATCATCAAGATCAAGGATACTCAGATAGTGGATGTTCCAATCACATGACAGGCAACATGTCTTATCTTTCAGATTTTCAAGAATTCAATGGAGGATATGTTACCTTTGGAGGTGGTTTTCGTGGCAAAATTTCTGGTAAAGGTACTATTAACACTGGAAATTTAGATTTTGAAAATGTGTACTATGTGCAAGAACTAAAATACAATCTTTTTAGTGTTTCACAAATGTGTGACAAAAAGAACAATGTCCTTTTTACTGACACTGAATGTCTTGTTCTACCTAAGGATTTTAAAATGCCTGATGAAAATCAAGTGCTTCTTAGAATTCCTAGAAAGGCCAATATGTATAGTGTTGATATGAAGAACATTATTCCTAAAGAAGATTTAACTTGTCTTGTATCAAAGGCCACATTGGATGAATCAATGAAATTGCATAGAAGGCTTGGTCATATTAATTTCAAAACCATAAATAAAATTGTTAAGAATGGTTTGGTAAGAGGTTTACCTCACAAAAGATTTGAAAATGATCAAACATGCATTGCTTGTCTAAAAGGCAAACAACACAAAGCCACTTGTAAGCCCAAAATTTTTAACTCTATCAATAAACCATTGTTTATGCTTCATATGGACTTATTTGGACCTGTTTCAGTAAGGAGTATGCAACATAAAAAATATTGTCTTGTTATAACTGATGACTATAGCAGATTTACATGGGTTTTCTTCTTAGTTTCAAAGGATGAGACATCAAGCATCCTTAAGACTTTCATAACAGAAATAGAAAACCAAGTAAGCAAGAAAGTAAAGGTCATTAGGTGTGATAATGGGACAGAATTCAAAAATAGAGTTATGGATGATTTCTGCAAAGAAAAAGGTATTAGGAGAGAATATAGTGTTGCTAGAACTCCACAACAGAATGGAGTAGCTGAAAGAAAGAATAGAACACTAATTGAAGCTGCTAGAACAATGTTAGCTGATTCTAAGCTACCTATAATCTTTTGGGCAGAGGCAATCAACACTGCTTGCTATGTTCAAAATAGAGTTTTAGTTGTGCAGCCTCACAATAAGACATCATATGAACTCTTTAATGGTAGAACTCCTGTAATAGGATTTCTTAGACCTTTTGGATGTCATGTGACTATTCTCAATACCTTAGACCATTTAGGAAAATTTGATGGTAAAGCAGATGAAGGTTTCTTAGTTGGATATTCTCTTGTTAGCAAAGCTTTTAGAGTTTACAACTTAAGAACTGAGAAAGTTCAAGAAGAACTACATGTGGAGTTTCTGGAAAACAAATCCAATGTAGTATGTCAAGGACCAAAATGGATATTTGATCTTGATTATCTAACAAATTCTATGAATTATGTACCTGTTGTTGCAGAAACTAATGATTTTTCAGGTTCACAAGCAACAAATGAGGTGGAGTTAGATAAAGATCAATCTGATGTTATTATACCATTATGGTCAAGTACAAGTGTGGAATCAGCTTCAAACAATGATGAATATTCTTCTGGTAAAGCAAAAGAAGGTGTTGAGGCTCAAAGCAAAGATGTTGGAACAGAGGAACAACACAATATTTTAAATATTGATGGTACTGCCGAGACAGAGCAAGGTACTGCTAGTACTTCTAAAGTTACTGGTAGTTCATTTGAAGGAACTGTTAGTTCAGTTGAAGACACTTCTGGTCCTTCACACTCAAAAGATGCAGAGTTCCAAGAAGATGAAGTGGATTTGAGTAATCTTCCATCATCTTATCATGTTCCTACTACCCCACACACAAGAATTCACAGAGTTCATTCCCTTGAAAATGTGATAGGAGATATACAATCTGGTGTGAAGACAAGAAGACAACTGGTCTCTTCAGACCAACAAGGGATTCTTGATGCCCTTTATGCTTTAAAATAGCATGAGCTTTCAAACTCTTGCTTGTTTGTATGTTTTCTCTCTCAAAAAGAACCAAAGAATATTCTTACAGCCCTAGATGATTCAAGCTGGTTAGAGGCTATGCAAGAAGAGCTTCTTCAGTTCAAGATTCAAAAGGTTTGGGTGCTAGTTGATTTACCTACAGGTGTGAAGGTAATTGGCACTAGATGGGTTTTTAAGAACAAAAGGGATGAAAGAGGAATTGTGATCAAGAACAAAGCTAGATTAGTAGCGCAAGGGTACACACAAGAAGAAGGGATAGATTATGATGAAGTTTATGCTCCAGTAGCAAGGATTGAGGCAATTAGGCTGTTTCTAGCTTATGCTTCATTTTTAGGCTTCACAGTCTACCAAATGGATGTCAAAAGTGCATTTTTATATGGTGAAATTGGAGAAGAGGTGTATGTTTCACAACCTCCAGGCTTTATTGATCCATTACATCCAAACAAAGTGTACAGAGTAGTGAAAGCTCTATATGGCCTTCATCAGGCACCAAGAGCTTGGTATGCAACACTAGCTTCCTACTTATTAGAAAATGGATTTCAAAGAGGAAAGATTGATCAGACACTGTTCATCAAACAGCACAAGAAGGATCTTCTGTTAGTGCAGGTGTATGTGGATGACATTATCTTTGGATCTACAAGGAAAGATATGTGTTTAGAATTTGAGAAGCTTATGAAAGATAAGTTTCAGATGAGTTCTATGGGAGAACTTACATTCTTTTTGGGTTTGCAAGTTAAGCAATCATCTGAAGGCATATTTATTAGTCAAGACAAATATGTTGCAGAGATACTTAGAAAATTTCAATTTGCTGATTCAAAAATAGCAAGCACACCAATGGACTCAGAGAAGCACCTTCTGAAAGATGAAGATGGAGAAAATGTAGATGTACACAACTACAGATCTATGATAGGCTCTTTGATGTACCTTACATCATCTAGACCTGATATCATGTTTCCTGTTTGTGTTTGTACAAGATTTCAAGTTACTCCAAAGGTTTCTCATTTAACTGCAGTCAAGAGAATTTTTAGATATCTCAAGGGTCAACCAAGGTTGGGTCTATGGTATTCAAAGGAATCTCCTTTTGACTTGGTAGCATATTCAGATAGTGATTATGCTGGTGCTAGCTTGGACAGAAAGTCAACAACTGGAGGATGTCAATTCCTTGGGTGTAGACTTGTCTCATGGCAGTGTAAGAAGCAAACAAGTGTGGCAAATTCAACAACTGAAGCTGAATACATAGCTGCTGCAAGTTGCTCTAGTCAAGTTCTATGGCTTCAAAACCAACTCCTTGATTATGGGTACAATTTCTTAAACACTGTTATTCATATTGATAATAGTAGTACAATTTGTATTATTAAAAATCCAGTACAACATTCTAAAACAAAACACATTGAAATTAGACATCACTTTATAAGAGACTGCAATGAGAAAAGATTAATTCAAGTTCTTAAAATTGCTTCAGAACATAATTTTGCAGATCTGCTAACAAAAGCTTTTGATGTTTCAAGGTTTCAGTACTTGGTAGCAAGTATTGGAATGCTTAATCTTTGATTTTTTTTTTTCTTCAAATAATGTGTTTATGTAAATAAATTTTTGTTGTTGCTACTGATTTATAAGGTACTGCTAATGTATCATAAGGTACTGCTAAGCACACAAGATGCTGCTAGTACACATGTAAATTGTGTTATTCATACAGTTGGTTTTCTGATTATACTAATGCAAGACAAGTACTTTGTACATTGTTCTTTTGGTTTTAGACTAACAATTTCAGGTATGAATATGTAAACATAAAAGATGTTTCAAGTGAAATGGAAACAGCAGAATTAAGATATTAGCTGCTGACCATAATAGGTTTATGATGGACTGAGTTTGGGACTTTAAAGCTCCTTAAAACTTCTTTCTTGAAATCTAGTTATGATATTTCACATTGAATTGATGACTTAGTTGATCAGATAGTAACTGATGCAACTCACTTTCTATCATTTTATACTTTTAAGTATAATGTGCAAGTCTGAGGACATCTGATAGAAAGAACAGCTAGTAAAAGTGAATTTAACACTTGTGTTAGAGGCAACAATTACTATGAGCTGGAAACCCTGTCAGGAAAGCTCTTTGAATGAGTTTATCTGCACACAGGCAGTTATTTATAACTGAAAAACATTGGTTCTCACACAACCAGAGGTTGCTTTAAACCGAAATGCTGATTAAGTGTCTGTTATACACTTGATTCTTTCAAAATGGTTGAAAGTAGTATGATTTTTCAATTCTAAAATCATGAACATACTACTAAGTTAAATGATTTCTTAAAAGGATTTTCAAGGATTCACAAAAACCATTTGATTAATGGAACATGAATCAAAATGTCCACTGATTCACCTCTCATAGGAGTTAACACACCTAGAAGTGATGAGGACAGTAACTTAAACTCTTAAGGAATTGATGGCTTCATGTACAATATTGTCTGACAACAAGTTCACATTGATAGATCAGTCAAAGGTACATAGTGAGATCTTCCAAACAAGGGGAGGATGAAACAAAAGTTATTTGCTTCAGGGGAGGAAATAATGGCCCAAAAAAGGAAGATAATCCAATAAAAGGAAGGAGAAGACAAGAGCATACAAGATGATGAGGAGGTTGAAAATGACAAGAATAGAGCTTATTCTTGAGTATTATATATATTCAGAAGGGATGAAGCATTCCAAAGGAGAAAGTTCTATCTAGGTCAAACGAAGAAAAGTTTCAATTTCACTTCAAAGACATGCTGGTTAGATGATTTCACTTGTTGAAACAAGCATCCAAGATACACAGCATCATTGCCTCTTATAATTCCTCCATCCAAGGAAATTGCACCATCTTTTGGTTCAATGTTTTGATATTGCTGAAGTCAAAGAAGAACAAAGCAGATAAGTTCAGAATAGAAGAATTGTTCAGATTCATGAAGTGTTTGAAAGATCTTCTCAAGTCCTCATTTAATTCAGAAAAAACATGTTTGAAATGATTCACATGTTTAGGGGAGGATTGTTGGGAATTAAATATTCTGAAGTTAGAGTATTGGAAAATACTTTAAGAAGAAGGTACTGCTAGTTCATGATCAAGGTACTGCTAGAACAAGAAGGTACTGCTAGAACAAGAAGGTACTGCTAGTTCAAGTAGAAGGTACTGCTAGTTGTAAATGGTACTGCTGATCAGTGAGTCATAGAGCTGCTACAAGGATAAGATCGAAGAAGATATTATTTGTATGAGTCACTCTTATGCAAAAATAATATCTAGATATGTTCTCAGTCAACAAGTTGATGCATGTGCTTTCATTAATTCATTTGAACAACTTGAGAGATATAATCTTCCATACGCTAGCTCGACTTGATCTTTTGTAAGACAAGTGTTGATTAGACATAAAGCAATATTGTAAGAGATCTCTTGGACTATAAAAGAGATCTTAGACTACTGAATATAAGAGTGAAAAAAAATGAACTCATATCTGTTAAGACATAGAACAAACAAAAACGTATATCACAAATCTGGAAACATAAGATTCAAGGTCTTTGTAACCCTAGTGATAAACTCAAGATCACTCGTATTATTTTGAATAATATTGAATCGTTGTGGTGATAAACTTTCTTTGTTCATTGTTAAGTAACAAACATAATTCTTCCATTTCCATAACATACATAACCTTCTAAGTGTGGTTAAGTAAATTCCACGTACTTAATCATATAAACTCAATATATCATTAAACACAAAGTATACAAGGTTTAACCACCTTAACCGTGTGTCAAATCCTCTCAAACTTGATCTTTGTATGCGGCGCATGTACTCTAGATGTCTTGGATTGTAACTGGTGAAATCTTGATAGTGATACGCCGTATGTTAGAAGTATATTGCGGCGTATCTGGAGTAGAATGAGCCTGATCTTCTTCTTTGACCAAAGTTTCATATGCGGCGCATGACAGAATTTCATGCGGCGCATTCTTCAAAGTCAGGCAATGGTCTTCGAATTCATCTAAGTATGATATTGCATCGTATCTGTTGAGTGAAATACGGCGCATCTTCTGGATTTTAGTAGACTTTTGACATCTCGCTTGTTTTGCTCCATAATTAGTCCAAAATTGCCAAGTTTCACATAATGCTTGTTTTTACCTGAGAATTACTAAAGTAAACATTAATGTATCGATTCTCATATATAATATAATAAAATAAGTCAAATAAATAGGATAAATGATGATAATAAAATGTACTTATTTGAGTTCATTAGAAATTCAATCCTCCGGACATTTTCATTTATGCACTTGTTTTGTTTGTGTTTAATTTTTCATGCAAAGGAATTGGACTAAATTGGGGAGGATTGTTGGAAATTTAGTTCAATTGTGGGCTAAGTTCATATCGGCATCTGGGGATGAAGGTACGGAGAGTACACCCAGAGGTCCCTGAACACCCTGACTCTAATAGTGGTAAAAGGAATTCATGTCTCTGATGAAGTATTCATCAGAGGTCGCTGATGATGGTATTCATCAGAGGTCGTTGATGAAGTTCAGTGGGTTCACTCACTGAAGGATGTTATCAGTCTTATGGTTTCAGCTTTACACTCTCTGAGTGAGTAAGCTGAAGGATCTCATCAGAGGGTAATCCATCAGAGGAAGTATCCTCAGAGGGTTAACTCAACAGCAGGTTGTTTCAATTTGGATTTCAGCTGGTATGCCCAGAGGGCTAGCCGAAGATTCAAGACACTGAAGGATAAACATGCGCTGGAATGAATTCAACTAACTTGTCTTATTATTATGGAAAGTTTAGCGGTATTATATGGTCAAGATACGATCATATAATGTAACCACTTATACCTAAAATCAAGGAGGATAATTATGGAAGAGATTATATCTCCTATAATCTCTCAGAATTCCTTGGGCTAGGTTTTGAGTATTTCCCTATAAATAGAGGATCATAAACTGCATGGAAGAGGACACAGAAAACCCAAACACTTAGAAGCGATGGGTTCTTGATCTGTGCCTAGAACAAGAACAAACACTTTGTTTTATCCCAAGAAGGTATTCGTAATACCCAGGCATATGGTCGAATAATCTTGTTTGGAAAGTGATTACACGACTTCAAGTGATATCCAGTAACCATCTCTGGTGGTAATTAGCTAGGTCATTGATTGTCTTTACCCTGTTTTGGGACACAACCACCAACATTATATAATAGAGACAATGAATACCCACAATTATCTCAAAAAGTTAATTCATTTTTATTGAGGATGAAATTCGGTGGCGGTATGCCGGTATGTTTTTGTCAAAATATTTCTCAGTACTTGGAAGTCACCCATATGATTACAAAAAATCTGAAAGATACGGTTTTGCTTGACGTGGTTACGTGATCATGATAAATAAGTCTGTAAACGAACCGAACGAACGTGAGCGGAGGTATGTTCATGTTCGTTTATTTAATATTAGCCGAACAAATAAACAAACAATAACGCGTAATCAAACCAAAATTGTTGTTCATGTTCGTTTATTTAGATTTGAACTTGTTCATTTTCGTTTATTTAGATTTGAACTTGTTCATATTCGTTTATTAATAAGTTAAACGAACGTAAACAAACATAAATGAACGTAAACGTAAACGGACATAAACGAGCGTGTAACTAAAGTTTTCACCTTAGATGATCCATATATATATATATATATATATATATATATAATATATATATATATATATATATATATATATATGTATATACATATATATATATATATATATATATATATATATATATATGTATATACATATATATATATATATATATGGGGGCTTTATTTTCAGAACCCTGTTAAGTGCGGGAACTGCGAGAACTCTTCTAGACCAATAAGATTTTTTTAAATATTAAA
Organism: Artemisia tridentata subsp. tridentata; assembly: GCA_021014915.2. Taxonomy (NCBI): domain Eukaryota; kingdom Viridiplantae; phylum Streptophyta; class Magnoliopsida; order Asterales; family Asteraceae; genus Artemisia; species Artemisia tridentata. The sequence continues at coordinate 2,813,354 of CP139505.1, read as the reverse complement.
TATTATTATTTAATCATAAGGGTATTTTAGTAAAATACAATTTTTATATTATTTTCAAATTTTTTATTAAATCCCGTTTCAAAAAATTCCTAAACTTCGGATTTTTTTTTTTTTTTTTTTTTTTTTTTTTTTTTTTTTTTTTTTTTTTTTTTGTTAATGTGTATCCAGAATATTACAAGAACATATGTGTTTTTGTTTCTTTTTTTTTGAAAAAAATTAGGTGCATGCACGTTTTTTAAATATATTAAATTTAAATGTGTTTTTATAATGTAATTGTTTACATTTTTTTTATCAACCTATCAATATTTTTGTCTAACTATTATTTTTTAAGAAGTTTGAAACACAAGTCAAATAAAATAAATCATTATTAAAGAAAAAAATAAGATTCATATACTTAAATGTTACATTCCACTTAATTACAAGAACATAAAACACGTATGCAATAATCGTATATCTTCAAAAATCACAAATGATCTTCATGTATATTTTTGTTCATCCACTTCTCGGTCTTCAATGATATCGTCATCTTCATCAATCTGAAACAAGCATGCACAAAAATAATTAAACCATAAACAAATAAGAAATAAATAATAATCCTAACAACTATCATAACGCATATACACAATCTTGTATATATCAAACATATTTTTAATCATAAACACATATCAAAAACAACTATCAAACACATATGCCCACTCTTTCAAGGATTTTATACCAACAATAAAAACATATATGTACCATTTCATTGATTTTATACAGTATTAACCTTGAAACACATATGCACACACTTTTTATTGATTTATATCAGCTATAAAACACATATGCACCAATTTAATTGAGTTTTACCAGCAATAAACATGTATGCACCATTCCTTAAAACATGTATGCACCGTACCTCAAAACATGTATGCACCGTACTTTAAAAGATGTATGCACCTTAAAACATGTATGTTAATAACATGAAAAACAACCATGTTTAATATAAAAACAAGTATGTTCAATGAATAACATGTATGTTCTATGAAAACCAAAATGTGTACTGAAAAACAAGTATGTTCAAACAAGTATGTTCACCGAAAAAACAAGTATGTTCAGACACGAATTCCACATTGAATCTTGACATGTATTATCTACACATGAAAAACAACCATGTTCAATGTAAAAAACAAGTATGTTCACTGAAAAACGAGTATGTTCAAACACTCAGATAAAATCGAATTAAACCAATTTAAAAAGAAACATCATATTTACTAGCAACAAAAGCAACTTCAGTGGCGGTGGCGACGGCGGAACATATTCCGGCAACGGTGGATACCGGCGGCAAATTTTCAGGCAACACAAGCAGATCTGAAAAAAAAGATTAACAATATTTAAAATCTAAAAAAGTTAAATAAACTCAGATCTGAAAGGGAAAAAAAAAAAAAAAAGAAGAAATCTGATTCAATATGACTTTATTAGTATACCTCGATAAAATAGAATATCATTTTTTTGACACTATCAATTTAACACTATCAATTACAATTGATGATGCAATTTAATCGTACATATCCATTTTTTTAATCATACATATTGCCTAAGAATTAAAGTTGATGTTTCAATTTAACACTATCAATTTTTTGAAGATAATATAAAAAATTGCCTAAGAATGGAATATCATACATCGATAAAAAAAACTACCACAGGCCTCCATCTTTTTCATTTATTGAGTATTCTTCATCAGATTTATCAATTGTAATTCTATAAATAAAAGACAGATGGAAAACGTTTATTTCTTCAGAAGTTCGATCTTGAAAAAAAGAACAAGAAGGGACAAAAAGTAGGGCATGTCATTCCAGCCAATAAATCAAGGACGGATTCAAATATGACGTTTACAAGAGGACAATTTTTGGATCGGTAGATGGTAGTGGGCCGTTCGTCGGTTAAAAGAGGGGGTAGCTCTCTGATCTGGAAACAACATGAAGGTGGTTATGGTAGTGACTTGGGTTTTCTTTTGAAGGAGATAAATACAAAGATATTAGAGATCGTGAATTTGACTGTAAATATAGGACGGTTTTTAAATTGATTCATATAAAATTACATGAATGCCCACATCAAATAATTAACTAAATATGGTTATTTTTTTATTTACCAAAATGCCATAATGATTTTCATCCATTGATCTTATCATCCAAGGGTCCAAATAGGGTTCTCGCAGTTCCCGCACTTAACATGGTTCTGAAAATAAAGATACACTATGTGTGTGTGTGTATGTGTGTGTGTATATATATATATATATATATATATATATATATATATATATATATATATATATATATATATATATATTATAGCGTAACTTTATTTTCAGAACCCTGTTAAGTGCGAGAACTGCGAGAACCCTCTTTTTTACTCCTAATAATACATAGTGTACAGTATGTCAATGCATAATGAAATTTTTGAAAATACATGTAACTTAATTTTACTGAAAAAATTAAATTAGGGGCAAAAACCCCGCCATCGAAACCCCCATGTTTTGAGTTTTTTCTTTTGTTTTTTTGTTTTGTTTCTAGATCTTTATATATATTTGAAGTTATATAGTTTAATGAGTAGATCTATGTATTTACTTTACAGATCTGAATTTTTAGAACACTCCTAAAACTATCGTTGTTGTCGGAATCTACTGTTGCTTCTGCCGGAATCTGCGCCGATGCCACCACTGGAACTGATGTTGTCGCGGGTAAGTGTTATAATGTTTATTGTTTTTTTTCAAGTGGTTCTGGATTTGATTTTTTTTTTTTTGTTTTGTTTTGTTCTTTTTTATTTATTATTTTTTTTTTGTGATATTTGAGAAACCTGAAATCATTTTTTTCTAGTTCTGGATTTGTTTTTTTTAGTAAATTGTATGAACTTAGTTTAATTTAGTAAAACTATCTGCTCTCGTTTCATGAGCAATATATCTTAACAGGATCAGACTGCTACATTTGATAGAAAATACAAAAATCAATATCAATTACATATGTCATGTGAATCATAAGATAACTAAGATTGAGGCTCACTGTATTCATCGTGACTCTATTAAACCAACAGTAAAAAACTTAAATATAAGTTTACAAGGAAAAAAATCATAACATCCCATAACCATTTTGGGAATTAAACAACTTAGTGTTGTTGTAATTTTGTCTGGCCAAAAAACTTGTCTGTTGAAACTTTATAACGTAAATATACATACTCACAAACATGGACGCATGTATGCATGCATGTGATCATATATATGGACATATGAGTAATGTAGTAGCTCATGTGTGTGTACAGTTTGCATTCTGGTCATGTCATTGTTTTATATGCAAAAAGATGTAACTATATCAAAAAACAAGAAAATGAATCATTGTTGTTGAATACAACTTATATTGAGTTGTTATTGTTTTAATATTATATTGCAAATCATTGTTATTGAATACAACATATATGTTCTTAGAAGGCGTGCATGTCTGTTCTTGAAATAGGTGCACACATGTTGGAAAGAATCTGATGAGAAACTTCAAATACATATGTTTTGTGCACATATGTTCTTAGAAGGCGTGCATATGTGTTTCAAGGTTAACTTTAAATTAATGAACTAGTGCATACGTGTTTTATAAATTGGTCTCCTCTTTATTTGTGTTTGCTAGTTTAAGATTGTGCATTTGTGTTATGTTATCTTGAGTTTTATTATAAAAGTATTTAATCTTGACTATTATCTTTTATAGGCGTGACAATATGTTATTTGAAGGCATGCACATATGTTTTAACGAATTTGATGAGAAGCCAGAAGTACATATACGTTCTTAGAAGACGTGCATGTATGTTCTTAGAAGACGTGCACACATGTTCGAAAGAATCTGATAAAAAACTTCAAATACATACGTTTTGTGCACATATGTTCTTAGAAGGCGTGCATATGTATATTCAAAATAATACATTTGATATAAAAATTTGTGTATTATGTTATGTTCTTGTTTTGTTGTAAATCTAAAGGTTAGGACTATAATGTATGTTTTTAGTTTTTACTTAAAAAGTTTGTAAAATATACGGTAGAAACATATGTGCAATTACATTTTTAAATAAAACTCATTTGAAGTTTAAACTATTGTACAATAAAAACACATACAAATTTACATTATTTAAAAGAAAACATATATGCACACTGATATGTGTCGTTTTACACATATCTTTTCGTCCAATTTTCGAGTCAAAACAACCAAAAACACTTTAAAACAATCAAATAATGTTAAAAATATCTTTGAAATGTGTTTTTGTGTTTTCCATATGCAAAACGATTGAAAACGATTGAAAAACAAATAAAAGTTGCAAATGGCAAGTCTAGTCCCTCAAGCTTTTAAAAAAATAAAAATAGTAAAAAAATAAATTTTCAGTCCTCGGAATAATAAACTTGGCATTTTTGGTCCCTTGGAATATTTTGGTGAAATGTCAACTCAGGTCCCTGCAGTTTCATGATTCACAAATATGGTCCTTGTGTTTTGAACTAAAATTACCCTTAGTTACCAACCGGATCCAAAAGAATAACCAATCACCCCAACCCACGTTAAACCCCAACAGCCCACACTAAACAATACCCAACCGGCCCATACCATTTTAAACCCAACCCCATTTAAACCAAACCGACCCAACCTATTTTAGCTAAATACTAAACACCGGATATGAAGTTTGGTCAAATCCCCAATTACATGGTCAAAATCCCTAATCCCACACTTCCCTTTGTCTTCTTCCCTATCCCGCCAAGAACCCACTCACGGGTTTCACCATCACTATCACCTATCCCCAAAACTTTCACAGTTTTATCTCCTTCTCTTCTCCCCAACACCAAAACCCTTCCCCTTATACCTCCCCAACATCCACCTCATCAATCCGTGTGAGCTAGTGGGCGCTAAGACCAAATAAAGGGCCAAGATCAAGCTAAAAGTTCATCCAACGACGGGGAAAGTAAGAAAAGAAGCACAAGTAATATTTTGGGAAGATCCCTCTCACAGAAAAAACACAAGGGAGGACGGCAGTTATTTTATTTTTCTTTTCTTAAGTAGTATAAATAGTGTAGTAAGGTTACTTTGGTAACCAGGATTATTTTAGCTAAAAAAAAAGTAGGTACGTTTTTATTTTAAGCAGTAGGTTCAGTTAGCAATTTAGTAAGGTAATTTGTATTTTGTAATTCGGTTGTAATTTAACTTTTAATTTTAATATAAGTCAGTTTATTGTTCAGTTATATATTGTGTCAATTCGGCTTATTTAATTCTTGGTGTTGCTTATTTTTTTTTGATAAGATAGTTTAAGTCATTCTTGTTGTTGCTGAATCTTTATATAGTTGGTTACTGAGTTTAGTGTTCGAAGTTTAAGCTTAATATATTAGTCTAGCTTATCTTGTTTTTTTTTTGTTCTGCTTGTTGTAATCTGATATGGTTAGTCAAGGATAACTAAAGCGTTGAATATAGTTAGAAAGATAGAAATAGCAGACTTTGGGTGAATGTTATAGTTTGAGTTGGATTTGGATTGGTTTATGTTTATTGTTTGTGCTTGTGTTTGTTATGATAAGATTATTGTCTGTGTTAGTTATAGTAGGATTTGGATCAGTTAATGGTCTGAGTTCAATGTTTGTTTGTGTTTATCAGTGTAGAATGTGAGTGTAGGAGTTGTGTTTATTTTTTTTTGTTTAATGTTTGTGTTTGTTTTTAGATTTGGGTCATTAGTTCTTGAAGTCACTTTGAGTTCATCAGTTGAGTTGGTGTTTTAATTCTTGTTTGTGTTTGTGTTTCAGTAAGCAGAAAAACAGAAAAAAAATAGTTGTAAAAATTTGTTCTAGCTGGGATCGAACCTGGGATCTTTCTGGTTTAAAATCATTTTTAAAACTTTCAATCTTTACAAGTTAGTCCACAAGTTTCAGTTTAATCCAATTTTGTCCCTGTCTTTCTTTTAAAACTGTTTTTAGTTTAAATAAGTTTCAGAAAATTACAATTCAGTCCCTGCATTTGTTTTAGTATTTTTAAAGTTTTAAATTTTGCACTTTGGCCCCTAGACTTTTATAGATTAGTATTTTCTGTTATAAAATTAGTTTTTTTTATTGCATTTGTACCCTAGGTTTAGCATTTCATTATTTCACGTTTTTATTCGTGTATTTTATTCACGTTTTATTTATTTACGTTAATTGTTTCTAGTTGTAATTGTTTTTTTATTTCCTAGCCTACTTATTATTTTACGTAGTTGTAATCCAAATTCAAAATCTCTCAAATTTTTATATCTCAAACACGATTCACAAACCCGATTGCACAGATTCCATTCAACTCTCATCGGGGATAACGACCCGGGTCACACATACTTCACTTGTGTTTCCTAGGAAAAATAATGACTTGATTTTAACCGATCAAATTTTGGCGCCGCTGCCGGGGAGGGCTGTAGCGAATTTTTAAAATCTCGTTTGTCAAATCGTGTTTTATAAACTTTCTTTGTGAAGGTTTATAGTATATTTGTGAATATTTTCTAAAAAAAAAAAAAAAAAAAAAAAAACCTCTTTGTTTAATAATAACAACAAAAATTTACCGTCGAGAATCAAGACAGAGTACTACCTAACTGGGGGTACGGACATAATAAGTTCCCAAACTAAAGATTAAAACTTGCCTTTGTATCCTTGTGAGTGGTGTACCTTTTTCAAAGAAGCCATTCATCTTGTGATTATTGGTTTAAGTTCATTGTCTAAGGTGTTTTACAAAAACAAAATAAAATAAAATAAACATCCTCACTTCTTTGAAGTGTTGTAAACCATTCCGAACTTCCAACAAAACGAATCGTGAGTTAATTGTTTTTCGGATTATCTTGAAATTACAACCTATACAAGTGGTTTAAGGATGGTTTGACATTAAATTGACGAACCGAAAGAGGCGGGTTTTTAAGGAGCATTTATTGCCCACCTTTGCTTCTCCGCCACTCTGCGAGTAATTTTGTGAGAAACGAGTTTCGATTGACGAATCGATCACAAAAAAAATATATTGTGTAATTATCTTTAAAAAAAAAAAAAAAAAAAAAAAGATTTTCATTTTCAAAAATTTATTTTTAAACTTTTGTTGTTTTATTGGTGCATGAGCACCCGTTCTTCCACACCCAATCTTTGTTCACCCGTTTCTAATCCCGAAAGAATTATTCGCCGAAATCGACGTCTTGATTTTCAAGACGTTGAGAATATGGCTGCTGATAATAACGCGGGTAATAATGGGCCAGCTCCCGATCTCCGAACGATGGAGGAGTTGTGCCAACCGACCATGCAAGGACGGGGCGGACCTATTGCTCCCGTCAATATCCAAGCCGCGGATTTTGGACTTAAACATCATATGATCCAACAAGTCCAAACTTCGTGCCAATTTCACGGTTTACCGGGTGAAGATGCAAACAAGCATCTCGATAAATTCATCACGGTAACCCAAAGCATGAAACAACAAGGTGTCACCGATGACGCCCTTCGCTTGTATCTTTTTCCTTATTCATTGACGCATCATGCCACCGCTTGGTTTGATCGTCTTCCCAAGAATTCAATTCATAGTTTCGATGAAATGACTTCAAAATTCTTGGCAAAATATTTCCCACCATCAATGGTGACGAAATTGAGGAATGATATAAGCAACTTTCGCCAGCTTCCCGATGAATCTTTATTCGAAGCTTGGGAACGTTATAAGCTATCTATTGATCGATGTCCTAATCATAATATGTTGCTTGTTACCATAATAGACACATTCTATAATGGTTTAACATTACGACATCGTGAAACGATCAATGCTGCGGCCGGTGGTACCTTTATGAAAAGGCGACCCGAAGAGTGCTATGATTTAATTGAAAACATGACCGCCCACCACAATTATTGGGATTCCTCCGTTGAGAGGAATGAGTCATCTAAATCTATCACTACCGACTCTTCATCCGAGATAGCTTCACTCACAAAAAGAATGGATGATTTATCCACTGCTGTTTTGAGGATACATCAAAATAATCTTCAAAACCAAACTCAACAAGCAAATGTGGTAAATCAAAGCTGTGTAACATGTGGTGGTCCACACCCATATTTCGAGTGTCCAGCCACCAATGGCAACACTCAAGAGAGCGTTTATGCTGCTTCGGGATCCTACAATTCGGGAGGTAATTCTTACCAACCCCAAGGAGACCGTAATCTTCTAAGCTATCGCTCCAACAATTATCTTGGACCACCCGGTTTCAACCCCCAAAATCCAAATGGGCAAAACCGAAATGCCCAATTTAACCAAAACCAAGGTCGGGTGAACCAAAATTTCCAAAACCAAGGTTTCCAAAACCAAAATTTCCAAAACCAAGGTAATCACCAAGGTTTTCAAGGAAATCAAAACCGTGGTCAAAATTTTAATCAAAATTTGGGAAATGTTCAAAACCGTGGACAAAATTTTAATCAAGACCAAGTTTTAAACCAAAATCAAACGTCCACGGAGGAATTATTAAAACAATTCATGATATCCCAAAATGAAACCAATCGGTTGATGGCCACTCAAATAAATGAAATCAGAAAGTCTTTAAATGATCGACCCTCGGGCTCAGGAACTCTTCCTAGCACCACGATCGCTAACCCGAGGGGCGATGTGAAGGCGATCACAACAAGGAGTGGTGTCCAATATAATGGACCCAAAATTCCAACTACCCCTTCTTCTCTTCCTCCAAAGGTAGTTGAAATTGAGACCGAGGAGACAACGGACAAGGTGCATTCCACAAGCTCACGAAGTACCGCACACGTCCAACCTCCGGTCACCCAACCTTCGGTAATCCCAACCCCAATTCCGGAACCCGATGTTCCGAAGACAAATCCAAAGCCTTCAATACCATATCCTTCAAGGCTTAATGATCAAAAGCTTAAAGAGAAAAACAATGCACAAATGGAAAAGTTCTTCCAAATCTTCAATGAGATGCACTTCGACATAAGCTTTGCTGATGCTCTCGTTCTCATGCCAAAGTTTGCAACTACACTCAAAGGGTTGTTAAGCAACAAGGATAAGTTAGTCGATATGGCAAAAACCCCATTAAACGAGCAATGCTCGGCGGTCATCCTCAAGAAGCTTCCCGAAAAGCTTGGAGACCCCGGCAAGTTCTTAATCCCGTGTGATTTCTCGGGGATGGTGAAATGCTCCGCCTTGGCCGATCTTGGCGCAAGTATTAACCTCATGCCACTCTCGATATGGAAAAAACTATCTCTTCCAAAGCTTACATCCACGTGTATGACACTCGAGCTAGCGGATCGTACCACTACTTATCCGCTTGGAATAGCCGAGGATGTTGTCGTGAAAGTGGGAAAGTTTCAATTTCCCACAGATTTTGTTGTTGTAGACTTTGATGCCGATCCACGAGTTCCACTCATTTTGGGTAGAGCTTTTCTAAGAACAAGTCGTGCTCTTATTGATGTGTACGCCGAAGAATTAACCATTCGTGTTGAAAATGAAGAGATCACGTTCAACATTAATCAGGGGTCTAATTGCAACGTTGCTACTATTGATAAAAAATCTGAAAAAATTGATTCAAAACTTTCAAGGTTCACGGTCAAAAGTGTTGCACAAAAACGTTCTGAGCTCAAAGCAATGAACATAGCCCCTGGTTCAAGTGAATGGTTCAAAAGTTGTGATGCGGAAATTAAGAGTATTTTTGATTACGATGAACACGAATCTGAGGATACAACGGAAGTGGTAAAAACTGCTAGCTCTAAGAGCACACCACTTGCCCCACCTTCAGAATCGGTTTGTCGTATTGATATTGCCAAAAATCCCACTCTTACTTCCACATCACTCATTTCCGACTCTTCTCCTCCATTTGAGGAAAGTGATATTTCTAAAGAAGAGTTCGAGGTTTTCTTGTTTGATGCTCAAATTGTTGAGCCCGATGTTGATCCGGGGGGAGATGGCCCGATTTTAGAAAAAATGATTTTTGATGAACCATTGTTTGCTCTCCCCCCAAAGGATGATGTTGTTGTGGAAAAGCCGTCTTATCCTTCCGAGCTCGAGCTCGAGGATGCTTTTCCCGAATTAGAGAGTTTTGTGTTTAATGATCAAGAGGAGAGAAGTGGCAATCCCACTTCTCATCCGGATTATTCACTCTCGGTTTATGAAGCCTTTCGTTTTGATATCGATCATTTGGAAGAGACGGGAAGTGTAAATACCACTTCCCATTCTTATATGTCTCTTCCCGAGTATGATGTATTTCATTTTGATGAAAATGATCGATATCATGAGGAGTTCTCGATTGAACTCCCTCATGTGATATCTCCTCCTGAATACGATCATTTTTGTTTTGATCTGGAGGATGATTCTAGTGTGGGGGGAGGTGTGTTCAAAGATTTACCTCTTGAAGATTTTATCCCAACCCTCCCTCCCGTTGAAGCCGATGATGCTTCTGATGATGAAGAGTTTTACATGATAATAATAAAAATCTTGCTTCTCTTCATCACATATGGTGTGATTGCTCTTTCCCTTTTCTCCTACGGGAATGAGGACACCATATTTGACCCCGGTATCACCCTTAATAGTTTCTTCTATTGAAATACCGCGGGTTTTATCTCATCGGTGTGGAACTTTCTCATGTTCAAATGTTTATCCAAACAATTTGAATGAAAGTCCGATTGAGATTGGTTTCCACTTGCTTCCCCATGGACAAATGAATTCGGGGTCGAGTCAAGCTAGCGACTCGGTTAACAAAAACAGTAGCACACCATATGGGTTTTCACCCATATTTCTGACTTCTTTCTACTTTCTACCACCTTAGTGTGGGGGAGATGCCCCCGATGTTGTACATAAATTTCAAAAAAATAAAAAAAAAAAAAAAAAAAAAAAAAAAAAAAAAAAAAAAAAAAAAAAAAAAAAAAAAAAAAAAAAAATTTGCAAAAACAAAAATAAAATAAATGGCCCGTAATATTTCCCTTTTACGTTCTCAGTTTCGGCATAACAGCCGGTACTTTGAATATTGAGGACAATATTCATTTCTAGTGTGGGGGGAATTCTCACGAATTTAATCACGTATATAAACCATCTAATTCCCCCATTTTTGGCCAAAATTTTTTTTTTTTTTTGGTGTAAGTGTTTTGCACTTACACGACAAATGGTTATCAGTCCACCATGTCTAACACACAAAAGGATTGGCTAATCCAAGAGCAAACGGTTCTTGGTAAAGATATATCAAATCCGTTTACGGCTTACAATTTGCCCAAAATTGTATGGTATTCGACTCACCATATCCTAAAAAGATGAAGAGTTGGCTAGCCCGCAAGATTATGGCTTGTGGTAAAGGCAGTTGGAAAACCATAATTGGTCATCAGCTCACCAAAGATAATAAGTGGTTTTATCTAAGAGTTGGCTAGTCCAGAAGCAAACGGCTTCTGGTAAAGACAAATCAAATCCGTTGGCAGCTGATGATTTGCTCAAAATCATATGGTTATCAGTGTACCATAGTTCTTACTTGAACTGAAACATTTGGCTACTCCAGAGGTGATGGCTTCTGGTAAAGAGATACATCCATCAACTTTTTATAAAAATTGCTAGGGACTAGCAATTGCTCAGTGTGGGGGATTTGATATGTGTCGTTTTACACATATCTTTTCGTCCAATTTTCGAGTCAAAACAACCAAAAACACTTTAAAACAATCAAATAATGTTAAAAATATCTTTGAAATGTGTTTTTGTGTTTTCCATATGCAAAACGATTGAAAACAATTGAAAAACAAATAAAAGTTGCAAATGGCAAGTCTAGTCCCTCAAGCTTTTAAAAAATAAAAATAGTAAAAAAATAAATTTTCAGTCCTCGGAATAATAAACTTGGCATTTTTGGTCCCTTGGAATATTTTGGTGAAATGTCAACTCAGGTCCCTGCAGTTTCATGATTCACAAATATGGTCCTTGTGTTTTGAACTAAAATTACCCTTAGTTACCAACCGGATCCAAAAGAATAACCAATCACCCCAACCCACGTTAAACCCCAACAGCCCACACTAAACAATACCCAACCGGCCCATACCATTTTAAACCCAACCCCATTTAAACCAAACCGACCCAACCTATTTTAGCTAAATACTAAACACCGGATATGAAGTTTGGTCAAATCCCCAATTACATGGTCAAAATCCCTAATCCCACACTTCCCTTTGTCTTCTTCCCTATCCCGCCAAGAACCCACTCACGGGTTTCACCATCACTATCACCTATCCCCAAAACTTTCACAGTTTTATCTCCTTCTCTTCTCCCCAACACCAAAACCCTTCCCCTTATACCTCCCCAACATCCACCTCATCAATCCGTGTGAGCTAGTGGGCGCTAAGACCAAATAAAGGGCCAAGATCAAGCTAAAAGTTCATCCAACGACGGGGAAAGTAAGAAAAGAAGCACAAGTAATATTTTGGGAAGATCCCTCTCACAGAAAAAACACAAGGGAGGACGGCAGTTATTTTATTTTTCTTTTCTTAAGTAGTATAAATAGTGTAGTAAGGGTACTTTGGTAGCCAGGATTATTTTAGCTAAAAAAAAAGTAGGTACGTTTTTATTTTAAGCAGTAGGTTCAGTTAGCAATTTAGTAAGGTAATTTGTATTTTGTAATTCGGTTGTAATTTAACTTTTAATTTTAATATAAGTCAGTTTATTGTTCAGTTATATATTGTGTCAATTCGGCTTATTTAATTCTTGGTGTTGCTTATTTTTTTTTGATAAGATAGTTTAAGTCATTCTTGTTGTTGCTGAATCTTTATATAGTTGGTTACTGAGTTTAGTGTTCGAAGTTTAAGCTTAATATATTAGTCTAGCTTATCTTGTTTTTTTTTTGTTCTGCTTGTTGTAATCTGATATGGTTAGTCAAGGATAACTAAAGCGTTGAATATAGTTAGAAAGATAGAAATAGCAGACTTTGGGTGAATGTTATAGTTTGAGTTGGATTTGGATTGGTTTATGTTTATTGTTTGTGCTTGTGTTTGTTATGATAAGATTATTGTCTGTGTTAGTTATAGTAGGATTTGGATCAGTTAATGGTCTGAGTTCAATGTTTGTTTGTGTTTATCAGTGTAGAATGTGAGTGTAGGAGTTGTGTTTATTTTTTTTTGTTTAATGTTTGTGTTTGTTTTTAGATTTGGGTCATTAGTTCTTGAAGTCACTTTGAGTTCATCAGTTGAGTTGGTGTTTTAATTCTTGTTTGTGTTTGTGTTTCAGTAAGCAGAAAAACAGAAAAAAAATAGTTGTAAAAATTTGTTCTAGCTGGGATCGAACCTGGGATCTTTCTGGTTTAAAATCATTTTTAAAACTTTCAATCTTTACAAGTTAGTCCACAAGTTTCAGTTTAATCCAATTTTGTCCCTGTCTTTCTTTTAAAACTGTTTTTAGTTTAAATAAGTTTCAGAAAATTACAATTCAGTCCCTGCATTTGTTTTAGTATTTTTAAAGTTTTAAATTTTGCACTTTGGCCCCTAGACTTTTATAGATTAGTATTTTCTGTTATAAAATTAGTTTTTTTTATTGCATTTGTACCATAGGTTTAGCATTTCATTATTTCACGTTTTTATTCGTGTATTTTATTCACGTTTTATTTATTTACGTTAATTGTTTCTAGTTGTAATTGTTTTTTTATTTCCTAGCCTACTTATTATTTTACGTAGTTGTAATCCAAATTCAAAATCTCTCAAATTTTTATATCTCAAACACGATTCACAAACCCGATTGCACAGATTCCATTCAACTCTCATCGGGGATAACGACCCGGGTTACACATACCTCACTTGTGTTTCCTAGGAAAAATAATGACTTGATTTTTAACCGATCACACACTTTCTAGAAACATGCATGCCAAGAAACAAAAAACAAACACAAAAAAAAAAAAAAAAAAAAAAAAAAAAAAAAAAAAAAAATCCGAAAATTATTAGATATTTAGAAACGGGATTTATTATAAATAATCTAAAAAACATAAAAATTGATTTTTACTATAATACCCTTTAGATTAAATATTAATCTTTAATATTAAAAAAAATCTCATTGGTTTAGAAGAGTTCTCGCACTTAACAGGGTTCTGAAAATAAAGCCCCCTATATATATATATATATATATATATATATATATATATATATATATATATATATATATATATATATATATATATATATATATATATATATATACACTAGTTGTCGAAGCCCGCCCAATGGGCGGGCACGCTTTGTAATATTCATTTTCTAATTTACACATTATTTATTGTAGAAACTGTCCATATTATTTAAATTTGGTTTTATTAATCACATAATCTATCAATGAGACAATAAATAGACGTGTACAAATTCATTAAATCTGATGTTCATTATTATCAGGAAGAAAAAGATGATTATCAACAATTGGTTGAATTTCCGTTACTCTTGAGTAACAATGGGTAAAAGAAAATAATTCTGATTTTGAGAGTAATGGTAATAGAAGATTTGATTTTTGTGATTTTGAGAGTAATGGTGATAGAAGATTTGATTTTTGTGTTTTCTTTGCAGTATTTTTTGTAATTTACGTAAACATGTTTATGTTATTGTTATTTATGTACAACTTGTACTTGTATTAACAAAATCACATAATTTATCAATGAGACAATATCATTGTATTAAGAATATGTTAATGATCATGTAAAATATCAATCACAAAAGATCAATGTATGATAATGGTTTAATATAATTGTTTATATTTTTGAACGTGATTGTATAATGTTTTTTATTTTATTTTTTACCAAAAGGAATAATGCATATAATTCTTAACAGGTGTTATGAAATTCAAAAGGTTTGTTTATATCGAATTTAGTTACCAATGTTTTAACTACATGTAACCATTTACAATTTTTTTTCCTAGAATATGTGTACATGAATTATACATGATACACATTTTCAATGCATTTTAAATATGTATAGAGTGTTGCATTAACAAAATAGGTAATCATTACATGAATGAATTAATTTATTACCATTTAATTAGTTAAGACAGAGTGGTTTTTAATCTTCCGGTTAGTAAAAAAAAAAACACACACACACATATCATCATCATCCGATAATTTCCTGTGTTCATAAAAGGCTTTTTTTTTTTTTTTTTCTTTTTTTTTTTTTGAACATTTATAAACAAAGTATGAATATTGAGTTACTATAAGAGTATGTGTTTGTAGATTGTAGATTATCTATTTAAGTTATGAGCTGTTAATTATTATAGTATAATAATGTAATTAAAATGAGGTGTTTGGTCAGATAATGTATTGGTTGTAATTAGATTTATTGTTTAATTGTAAGATTTTAATATTGTATGTTGGATATGTTGCTTAATTTAAAAAAACCCAAATGTTGTAGTGGGTCAGTTAAATGTGAAATTAGGCATTTTTTTATACATGGTAATTGATTTGTTAAATGTTGATTAAAAGCTAAAACAATACTTGGTTTAAACAAACGGTAGTAAGTCATATGTTATGTTATTTTTGAAAAGGTTTTATTGTGTTTGAGGTTGTATTGTGTTTTAGTTTGTTAATAATATGATATCATTTTTTCTCCGTATTTTGTACTTAAATAGCATTGCAAATGAGTAATATTAAATTTGTTAAATCGTACAAATGTCATTTCTAGTTAAGTTTGAGAATGGTGCTGAAAGTGGTTTCAAAATTCCAAAAAATTTGTTTGAATTAGTTGACAGTAAAGATTGTGAATTGTTATACGCAAAGACTGTGAATAAAGTGCATGAGTTTAAAATCTGTAGCGTTGATGGTAATTTTGGAATGATATATGGAGGCGAATGGAAAAAGTATGCAGAAGAGAGTGGGATTAAGCAGGGTTGATCCGTTTTATTTGACACCAGGAATGCTGAGTATGTTCTTGTTAGTCATTTTGATAAGCATGGTAATAGCCGTATTGGATTTATCACGTTTGGGGTTGGAATTTAAATGTCTTATTGTGTTTTACCGATGTCGAAGATGAGTTCTTCAAGACAGGTATATTGTAAATTCCATTGTTGCATGTTTAAGAGTTAACAGAGTATGTATTTTTTATTCTTATTAATCTAATTAGATATTTTTTTATTATTTGTGTGTAGGTACTGCCAAAAAGTTTTTTTGAAGGATATCAATTTAAGAAACATACGTTGTATTGTGTTAGAACTTTTGATGGGTGGATGAGGGTGTATTTGGATTTTGATGAGAACAAACCGACTGGTTTTTGTGGTCCTGAATGGGAAAGATACTGCCAAAAACACACTATTGACGGTAGTCAAACTTTTGTTGTCTATTTTATGGTTGGGCATCATTTTATCGTGACCATCCATGATGCTTTTGGTTTTTGTCCGGACCCTGAATTTCGACGTAAGTTATAATGTTTTTATTAATATATATATTATTTATATAATAATAAATATATACGTATATATTTCCCAATAATGCTACTGTTATATACATATATACATATGTATTTAATATTTATATATTAATATATATTATACACATGTTTTTTTAGATTCTTCATTTTGGAAAAATGCTCGTCCCTGGTCATTGATCTCACCGATTGGTCGTTTAAGATGTCCTTCATTTGAGCTGGTTCGTATAATTAAACAGTTTGTACCTTTGTACATGTTAAGTTTTTGTTACTTTTTTTGATCATCAATATAGTTTATTAATACTCTACTGTAGGGAGTGTCTGTGGAAAAAGTCGTAAAAGTTGAAGAAGGCGTTGGTTTTCTATATCGTAAGGTTGGTGAAGCTGATGTGAATTTTGAATCTGTGAAGAAAAGAAAAGGTCCTTTTCATGGGAAGAAACAGTTTACGGTATTAAAATTTGTTTCAACTATGTTGTACTTAAATTATTCATTATATTTGTTTTGGTTTTTCATATTCTAAGATTTTTTAGGGGTGTGGGAGTTCAAAACATAGAAATACTGGTGTGCCAAACGAAACAACTGGTGATGGTTGTAGTTTTGTTAAGGAGATTGGTCGTACTGTTACAAAGGGTTATATTGTAAGTACATACCAGAATGATATGGTAGTTCTTATATAGTTTGTTTGGGTGCAAATTTTAAACGGGTTGTTTATACATTTGTACAGACAATACTGGCTAGTTTTGCTAGACAACAGAAGTTCTACAATTATTTTGGTTCTGCTGATACAACCAAGGTCAGACTATGTTACCTGCACTCATCCTTTCAGAAGGAACTGGTGTTAAGAAAATACATTGGCAAATCAAAATTCAAAGAGTTTGATTACCACGTTGTCATGCTTGGAGAATGGAAGTATATTATGAATGAAGTTGGGTTCACAGAAAATCAAGAAGTGAAGTTCACTCTTGATGTTGTAGTATTGTCAAGCAAGGGTGATATTGTCCTTACAGTGGAATGAATATCTGGCAGTTTAATGTTTATCCATGGATAATGAAGGTGACCTTGTTTAATGTTTATTTATAAGGATGTTTATTAGTTGTTGTGGCTTGTTTTAGTATATATCAAGTATGTTTTGTAATTACAATATACATGTTGTGGTAGCTTTAGGATTAGTTGAATGTGTATCTAAGTATAGAAAATGCTGTTCAACTTGTTTATGAATTTTTTGCAAAAATGTATTTAGGATGGAGGGGTTATCAAAGGTATACGTTGATTTATACTGCTACTGGTACGGGGATGCAAATATCCGAGAAAATTAGTACTGCTTATAGTTATTAGTACTGCTATTTAGGGGTTTGGACTGTTGGTATGCATTGCTGTTTACTGATATTTCATACTGGTAGGAATATGTTTGTACTGAGCACGAATGATTTTGAAAAAGGATATCTTAGTTTCTGTAAGAACTACGTACGTATCAAGTTTTAAAACAGATTGGTACGTCACATATTTTGTAAACACTTTACACGAGTGTTTAAGATATAGTCTTATTATTAATTGCTTGTTAATCGAAATATTACACCCCTTTATATGGCTATCGACCAAGTTTTGTTCTCGATTACTCGTGTTAAGGGTTTTCTTGGTTTTGAGGGTGTTTTTATATTTTGAATTACAGTTACATGGTTTGTGTTGCAGAGTTTTATGGCTGTCGATTATTTGTTTTTAAAAGTAACTCTTTTTCGTTCGATGTATAAGAACAAAGTATATGTGATAAACAATTATTTTGCTAATGTAATTGGCTTGTAGGAAAGTTTATTTAAACTAAATACGATGTTGATGCAAATAATGTTCTAAAAACGTTATTTATATCTTTCGATTACTTCACGTTTTGAGGATGACAAAATGTGAACTCGCGTTACGTTAAAATTAACGTTAACAAGTTTTTAATCGGAAGATCCCGTTTCTACGCAAATCACTCTTGAACAAAGTTACAACTTGAACTAGTGATCAAAGAAGTGAATTCATGTTTTGAAAATTCACATTTTAAATGGGACAAAACATTTTTTCAAAAATACACATGACAAATTATTTTGAAATATTAAGAAATGTTTTAATGGAAAAATAAGTTTCAAAATCACAACAGCTATTTTTCCCCCCAAAATCAGCTCCAACCTTCCCCAAATAAGTTTTCACCAGAAAAGACAAAATTTGGAGCATCCTAGTCTACCACGGCTCCACGGTACCGTTAAATTTAACGGAGCCGTGGGTCATTTAGTGGAGCCGTCCGTACCATTTTGAATTGTAACGTTCAGATTTTCTTTGCCTATAAATACCCACCTCTTTCACAGTTTTAGGCACCCTTCACACACAGAAAAATCCCTTAGTTAAATCCTCTCACACCTTTCACTTCTTAGGGTCAATTAGATTAGTTTTTCTTTGTTTCAAGAGTGATCCAATCATCCTTCAAGTGATCCTCTTCATACCTCTTCACTAGCAAGAGAAGAAAACAAGTATCCAAGTTGATACAAGGTGTTGTCATCCCTCTTCATTAGCTAGAGAAGAACTCAAGTAATCAAGAAGATACTAGAGTTGTAGTTGATAGGTTTTTGTAACACTTGTTACAACCTTGTTGTATCTTAGCATACATCAAGTATATTTCCTTTTTGTGAGTGAGAGTGAAGATCAATTGTGATCTATAGAGATAGTGAACATCTCTTGAAGCCATTGGGCTTGTGTGATTGATCAAGAAGATCAAGGGTCATTAGGTTAGTGTTAGTTGAGTAGAGTGAAGTGAGTGTTGATCATTGTGATCGTGTTGAGATCTTGGTGATCTCTTGAAGCCATTGTGCTTGTGTGTTTGGTCATGTGGACCTTGGTAGATTGGTGCTAGCTAAGATAAGCACTCGACATCTAGCTTAGTGTCGGAAATAGGATAAGCGACGTGTACGGTTTTCTCCGCCTGAAGGGAGGTTGTTGATATAGTGTTTGAAACTCTCGAGTGTGGTACTCGGGAGTGGAGTAGGGCGAAGAAGAGCTTCGTAGCCGAACCACTATAAATCCTCTGTATCGGTTTGATCTTTCCAACTCTACTCTTTACTTTTATTTGTTATTATTACGTAGCTTAGTTTTTAGTTCATATTGGTGTTGTTTGATTACACATAGAGTTCGAATCAAAGTTTCCAATAGCATACTTTTAAAACAAGATTTTTAAAAGAAGTTTTTAAACCGGTAAACTATTCAACCCCCCTTCTAGTTTCCCACAATTGGTATCAGGAGCCACGTCAGTCAAGTTTTTAAAGTATATTGTATTTTAAAGCTTGAACCGATCAATGGATTCCGACAAATATCTAGAAGGGCAATCTATGCAAAGACCACCACTTTTCGAAACCGATTGTTTTATTTATTGGAAAACAAGATTCGAAACGTATGTGAAATCAAAAGACATTGATCTTTAGCATGTTATTACCGAGGGTGACTTTCAACCTATTCAAAAGAATCCGAAAACTAAAAAGGATGAAATAGTTTCTTATGATAAACAAAGTGATGAACTTAAAAGGAAATTAGCCAAAAATAATGAGGCTAAAATGATGATTTATAATGCTTTGCCTAAAAAGGAATTTGAAAGAATTTTTATGTGTAATACGGCAAAAGACATTTGGAAAACTTTGTTAGTCACTCACCAAGGTAATAACCAAGTCAAAGAGAACAAGATAGATCTTCTTGTTCAACAATATGAACAATTCTCCATTTCGGAGGACGAGTCAATAGATAATGCTTTTGCTAGATTTAATACAATTATCACTAGTCTTAAAGCTCTTGATGAAGGTTATTCTAGTAAGAACTATGTTAGGAAGTTTCTTAGAGCTCTACATCCTAAATGGAGAGCAAAGGTCACCGCCATAGAAGAGTCAAAGGACTTGGCGGCATTGTCACTCGATGAACTTATAGGAAACTTGAAAGTTCACGAGATGATCATCAAGAAGGATTCCGACATTGTCAAAGGCAAAAGCGAGAGAGTTAGATCTCTAGCATTAAAAGCCAAGAAGGAGTCTAGTGATGAGGAATGTTCGAGTTCCGGTAGTGAAGATGAAGAGTACGCACTAGCCGTTAGGAACTTTAGAAAGTTCTTTAGGAGGAAAGGTAGATTTCCTAGACAATCTCGAGATGAGAAGAAGTCATCCCAAAGAAATCATGATGAAAGAAAAGGGACAAGTGATAGGAGATGCTTTAGATGCGGAGATCCTAATCACTTCCTAGGAGAATGTCCTAAGCCACCAAAATCCAACAACCAAAGAGCCTTTGTAGGAGGTTCTTGGAGTGATAGCGGTGAAGAAGAAGAGAAGAAGCCTAACGATGAAACGTGCTTAATGGCTCAAGCTTCTAACGAGGTACAATCCGACTCTTCTTATTATAGTGATAATAATTCTTCAGTAGATGACAATGAATTACATGACGAATACAACAAACTATGCGTAGTTAGTACTAAGATCTTAGGTAGAAACACAAAGCTAAAATTAAAATTAAAAGAACTAGAACTACAAGTCTTAGAACTAAATGATCAAGTCAAGAGACTTGAGAAAAACAAGGAAGTAGATTTAGGATGCGGGTCATGTATTAGTCTTCAAGTAGAAAATGAAAAACTTAAAGAAAATGCTTTAAGAATCATTAGGTTTGATGAAGGAATTAAAAAGCTTAATGATATACTTGAAAATATTAGATATAGTGAACATGACCGTTCGGGTTTAGGATTTGACCCAAATCAGGCTTCTACAAGTAGTACTAAACAAGTAAAACTTGTAATGCCTGAAAAGTCCATGTCTGAAGGTGACGGCACCATTAAAGATACAGACGGCACCACTAAATTTAGTGGTACCGTGGTACCGTGTGGTGCTGAGGACAAAACTGGGTCAATTCTGAAAAGTAACTTAAGTCCTAAACCAAGTCAAGTAGTTGTAAATAGAACTAGAGTGTCTACTCCAAGTAGAGAGGAAACCAAAGGCTTTAACAAACCATTCTCATCTCCCGAACATGGATTTGTAAAGCGTGACACTAGGTCAACTACTCCTCCACCTAGAAAGGTAAACTCTCCCAAACCTCGGTCTAGAACTCCTCTACCGAGAGGTAACTTTAGAAGACAAAATCATCCAAGTAACTTTCCCGTAACTTGGAATGATCGTCCACCACAAAGTTACTTACCATGGGAAATGTGTCCTCCATTCTCACATCCTAAACTAACGCAACAAATGCGTAGGATGTTTAACTCTAACAACTTTGGACCCATGAGATATTGGGGACCAGATGTTTGAACATTTGTTTTGCTAGAAAAACATGAGTGTAAATAAACTTTGGAGTATAACAAAAAGAGTATGATGCGTTATCAAGCATACCCGGTGACGCAATAGTCAAGTCGTGTCTTTCATGCTTAACATTCAACAAAGGTACCCTAGTCCTCTAGTTTTAAGAGCAAACACCTCAGGCACAGGTACGCTTTCTTAAAACACCCTTTGTTAGTAGTAATGTTTGGCATGATATGACCAAGAATCACGTTTGGAGGTGGAGGAAACACCATAAACTCGAACTAAAGATTAAACTTTGAATTTTCGGTTTATTGATTTCCGAGGTGTGTATGTTGTCTAAAGAGAGAAGTAAAGACAACACACACACCTCATGTGTTACAAATGAATCCTCAACCCTCCTAGTATTGACATAGGAGGGTATTTATTACAAGCTACAAGTTCTAACTTAGCAATATGACTAAACTAGTCCTTGTACTTTGAATGCTATTGCAATTCCCACATATGACAAAACTTTAAAGCTAACAATAATGTTTGGCATGAAATAGTGTAGTTAGAATATAACATGGTAGGCACTATAACACAGAAACTCTATTCACATCTCATCATGCCAAATTCAACTTGTCCAGAAATGTTCGATGATCGCTTGAAGATCATGCGTGACAAGTTTGAAGTAAGCATTGATAAGTGAATCATGTTCCCTTCCTTGCACATACGTAATCTTGCCTAAATGAAGTATCCCTGTAAACTTATGTATACTATATGTATGAGATACATAGTTTAAGTAATAGTCTTTATTGACAATAACACCCATATCTGCAAATGCGAAACTCACAAGAGACTAAGAAGGTGAGTGCGCGGATATAACTAGGTTAGGGGCTTAATAGGTAAAGTAGTTTACCTAACGGCAAGTAGGTCCATTATCATGAATAGTGTTGGCTTTGTGCCCACTTGTAAGAAGTATCTCAAAACTTCTTAAATCAATGTGTTTAATGTATCATACCATACATTAAAGATACTATACACTTGAGATAACGATATCTTGAGGAGATTGATGTAGAAAATGTTTCTATACCAACTCTGATAATGAGAGAGTTAATGTGGGTTGAAACAAAATGAGTAATGTTTGTACCTTCATAGGTTGATTAACAAACATCTTGGTTCCCCAAGAAACAAACTACTCTTATTATCACCACGACCGAAACCGAGCACGCAAGCGCCGGAAAGGCATGACAACAAACACTATAGATGAGACAACTCCCTGTGAAGAGTAGCAGTCAAGATGCCATTAGACTTTTCCGGGAACCCTATAGTTTGCTCATGAACGAAGCTCGTCGAAGTACGTCATCTCCCCGCGAAAAGACATCTCCTCCGTCATGATAACGTCGAATAAGAAATCTTTTCTTTGAAAAGTATTTCTTCTAACCTTAACCTTTACATTCTCATCAAATGACCTCTTAATGCTCCATTGGAATTATTAATGTCATTTCTCACGTCTCATCATATGACTTTTCAAGTCATTCCTCATATCCCGCTCATGACTATTTCAATATTTCTATGGAAATATTAAAGTCATCTCACACATCCATCCTATTCTTGACTCATGACTCTTGAATATTTCATTGGAAATTTCAAGTCATTCCCTAAGCCTCATCCCATGACTTCGTAATATTTCACTGGAAATATTAACGTCATTCCTCGCGTCTCGTCATATGACTTTTCAAGTCATTCTTCTCATCCCGCTCATGACTATTTGAATATTCCTTCGGAAATATTAAAGTCATTCGTCACATCATACCTCATAACCTTTCATCCCTTCTATGACCTCTCGAAATTTTCGCGGGAAACATTGAAGTCATTCTCTACAAATCGCTCATGACTTTTTAAGTCATATCTTTCACTCGTCACATGACTCATAAATATTTCACGGGAAATATCTAGTCATTCCTTGTGTCGCGTACTCCGACTAATTAAATATTTCATGGGAAATATTATAGTCATCCTCCTAAACACAACTCATAACTTCTATTTATTTCACGGGAAATACTAGAAGTAAATCCTCATCCAATGACATCTTAGTCAATTTCCTCGGAAACACTAAGGTCATTTTCGGTCATCCCATTTAATCATCTTTTGTCAAAAAGTTTATTAGGTATAAACTTTTTCCTCGTGTCAAAAAGTCTTACTAAATAAGTAAGATTAATCAGCCAAAAGTCAAAACAGAAGAAAAACTGGACAATCAGACATACGGCTCCACTAAAGAGCCACGACTCCACTAATGTTTAGTGGAACCGTGGAGCCGTGCATCTGAAAAACGTGCCCAGTCACTCTTTTCTTCTGCACAAATTTTCCAAACACACAAAACCTCTTCCACTTGCTGTCAAAATCGAACCATAACACCATAATTCAACTAAACTCTTGCAAATCAAGATTGAGGCATTGGAATTAACAAATCCTAACCACAACATCATCAATTGTAAGTAATTCACTCTTATTTCCTTTTAATTTGAGTCTAGGGTTTGTTCTTGAGTATAAATCCGAATTGGGGATTTTCAAAATTAGTTAAACCCTTGTGAAATTAAGACTAGGATTAGACAATGTAGTACTCACATGATTCCCTAAACCTAGGATTTCCAAAAACCCATTTATGTTGCAAAACCTAATCCGAAATTAATCACTAAATTCGGATTATGATTGATTATTGTTAATGGAATCATGTTTAGGATGATTAAAATTAGATTAGGAACGTTCTGCATTAAAGCTTTTCAATCTTAAAGCTTGTTGGCACCATGTTGAGACATTTGCCAAAAACCCCAATTCGATCATTTTTTGAAAAACTTCACAAGTCTAGGATCATGAAACCTTTTTCATACTTTGTTGATGCAAATTAAAAACGTTTTTGCATGCATACATGAACTCTCAAATATGGCTCGAAGTACATAATTGATATGTATTGTTCGACATATTTTATTGAGCAAAAGTGAAGTTAGGAGCGTTTGGGTAATCTCTTTAGGATAATTTTAGAGTCGAGATTGCCGCACCTCCACATTGTTTGCATTTAGGCACACACACTAGAAGTGTAATCATTAAAATGCAACGAACTAACATATACAAAAATATTTTTTTGTAGACAAACAATGCCTCGAAATGATTATCAAGATACCAAACCCTACATTCTTAGCACTCTTGAAAATCTAAATATTCCTGATGAGCAAAGAGCTTATCTCGCTAAAGTCCAAAATCGATACATACACGAAGGGCGTGTAGTCGATGCACTCTATGTCACGACAGACAACATAAATGCCTGTTTCCCTTCTATCGAGTTCGATTGTTTATACAAAATAAACGATCAAGTCTGTCCCCGTTTTATTCTCGAGTTCTATAGTCGTGTCCGTACCTACACCGATCTTGACAGAAACGTCTTCCTTGATTTTTGGATTCGACACCAAAATATCATATTGTCTGTCACCGAGATTGGTCACATTCTCGGTATTCCCTCGTATGGTCAGTGTGCATTCACTAAAGACCATTCTCTAGAGTCTCTTTACTACAATCTTGAGAACGAAGGTGCATATTGTACCGAAGTTCCCGACATTGAAGTAATTAAACAAGTAATTCAAATCCCTCGAGTCACCAACACGTATCAAAAACGTGATGGTTCCATCGTCTACCTCGACCCAAACAAAATATACCTCAAAGAGCTCCGTCCCGATATTAGAAATTGGGAACTTCTTCTGCGTGAGAACGCGTTAAGCCTTGCAGGCAATCGTGATCACGTTCCGGCAAGTCTTGCCCACATGCTCTACTATCTTAGTATCGAGGAACCTTACAACCTCGCATACTACATGGTCAAACGGATGGCCAATATTCATCGTCGTTCTGATGAGCTCATGCCATACGGCATGTTGCTTACTCGTTTATTCAGGTGGGTTATGCAAACCTACCCATCTCTCAATGATGTCGACTATGTCCTAGTCAATCCGGTTATGAAACCTCTTGGTGGACCACAACGTCGCACAAAGCAACGTAAGGACAAAGGGTCCAAACGTGGTCGTAAATCCACTTCCGATATTCCCCATTCATCCTCCTCCTTCTGTCACGAATCATCATCTGAACCCATGGATGAGGATGATGATGAAGTGAACGAAGAAGGAACGTCTAGTTCTCAAATCCCTTCTCCCGACACCTACTTTCGTAACCTTGATACCTCATCATTTCGACGTACAACCGACGCCGAAAACGGGATGGTCAACCTATCCTACATGATGAGAAGGCAAACTACAATGTACAATAGACAAGTGGAGATGCATGAGCAAACTGTCGGGGGTTTCAATTCTATTGGGAAGGCGCTAAAAGGGATCGGGAGCAAGCTGAAGAAGTTGGGGAAGAAATGAGACTAGTTAGGATTAGCTTAAGTAGTACTATTAACCTAAGTATTATTAAGCTATTATAAATAAAGACATGACATTAACTTGCTTGATGTGTTTCCTTTTAACACTTGAACATGATTAATTCTCTTGTTAATTAATCCTCATGTTGCTTCATCTTGCATGTTAGTTTATTTTATTACATGCACTAGATGTTAAAAATGATTGAATTCATGCATGCTTAATAGTTGCCTAAATACATAGATGATCACATGATCATGTTAGTTGCTAGTTGAAACTAGCTTTAGGAATTCTATGTGTTTAGTAATTTGAGGCTTTGAGATTTGCAGCCAATTGATTCCCCAGAAATTTCCCCATTTAGGCTGCCTAAAACCTGCAGACCTGGAAAGAAGGTCAATAGAGCCACGACTCCATTAAATAGGCCACGGCTCCACTAAATTTAGTGGTGCCGTAGCACCTTTAATGGTGCCGTGCCTCTGGAAGATGAAAACTGCTATACTCTTCCACTTTTTGACTTCTTTTCCCTGAAAAACTGCAACCATAACCTGATTCCCATGCACCCAAATCCCCAAATCCAACATTTCAAACTTGCATGCTTATGTTTTGGCTATTTAAGCTAACATTATGCATTGCCATCCTTACACCCATCCTTACACCTTCACACTCACCATATCACCATCATGGGATCAAGGGTATTCAAGAAGCAAAAATTCTACATCAAACCAACAAATGAAACCACTCAAATTGATCAATGGATCAAGAGTACTCACACATCACAAATCTCACCAAACACCAAAGAGACAATTTTCATTGATCTCACCTTGGATGACGATGATGATACACACACACCCATAGCCTCAACCAAATCATCATCTTCTTTCACTACACCCCATGCTCCATCCAAGGCAACATCAACCAAACCAACATCCTCATCATCCAAAACCTTTAGAACCAACACACCTTTAACCTTCACCCCATCATCTTCACCAACACCACAACCTTTAGCTCTCACACTAGCCCTATCACCCATATCACCTTTTGAACTTACCACCAACACATCATCATCTTCCCTATCACCATCACCTCAACCTTTAATGGGTCATCCCATCCTTTATCCCCTACAACCACACACCTTGAGTTGTGCTTGTTGTCACCACAACCAACTCCTTATCATGGGCCTTAGAGATGAATTGAGTCTTCAATTCTCCTACCTTGAACACCTCTTCACACCACCACAAGGACCCATCATTTTACCACCTCCACCACCACATAGCCCATCCAACTAAACATAGTCATGTTTAGTCTTTCCCAATAAATACCTAGGAACCTTTTGAAGTTGGAAGCAAATCTAGAAGCCTCATGTTACTTTAGATGTTTATGTGTCTTCTTGTTAGTTTAATTTGCTTCCCTATTGTAGTCATACTTATGTATGACATTTATTTCATATTTATGTAATGGGCTTTTCATTTTGGCTTCTTAGCCATAATTTTTCTTGTGGTGGGATATTTGTCACAAATGTGCTACTTGTTAGATATTGTATATTTGTCGTCTAACTTTGTTTTGTAGCACGATCCATTGCTCGATTCCTTTGTGTTCTCTAAATGAGGGGGAGTAAACATCAAGGGGGAGCCTTAACCACCTTTTTGATTTGACAAAAAGGGGAGAAATGGGAGCAAACTCATTAAAAACTTGTTAAAACTAATTTTAACCTAAAATGAGTTTATATTTTGTCATCATCAAAAAGGGGGAGATTGTTGATGCAAATAATGTTCTAAAAACGTTATTTATATCTTTCGATTACTTCACGTTTTGAGGATGACAAAATGTGAACTCACGTTACGTTAAAATTAACGTTAACAAGTTTTTAATCGGAAGATCCCGTTTCTACGCAAATCACTCTTGAACAAAGTTACAATTTGAACTAGTGATCAAAGAAGTGAATTCATGTTTTGAAAATTCACATTTTAAATGGGACAAAAAAAAATTTCAAAAATACACATGACAAATTATTTTTGAAATATTAAGAAATGTTTTAATGAAAAAATAAGTTTGAAAATCACAACAGCTATTTTTCCCCAAAAATCAGCTCCAACCTTCCCCAAATAAGTTTTCACCAGAAAAGACAAAATTTGGAGCGTCCTAGTCTACCACGGCTCCACGGTACCGTTAAATTTAACGGAGCCATGGGTCATTTAGTGGAGCCGTCCGTACTATTTTGAATTGTAACGTTCAGATTTTCTTTGCCTATAAATACCTACCTCTTTCACAGTTTTAGGCACCCTTCACACACAGAAAAATCCCTTAGTTAAATCCTCTCACACCTTTCACTTCTTAGGGTCAATTAGATTAGTTTTACTTTGTTTCAAGAGTGATCCAATCATCCTTCAAGTGATCCTCTTCATACCTCTTCACTAGCAAGAGAAGAACACAAGTATCCAAGTTGATACAAGGTGTTGTCATCCCTCTTCATTAGCAAGAGAAGAACTCAAGTAATCAAGAAGATACTAGAGTTGTAGTTGATAGGTTTTTGTAACACTTGTTACAACCTTGTTGTATCTTAGCATACATCAAGTATATTTCCTTTTTGTGAGTGAGAGTGAAGATCAATTGTGATCTATAGAGATAGTGAACATCTCTTGAAGCCATTGGGCTTGTGTGATTGATCAAGAAGATCAAGGGTCATTAGGTTAGTGTTAGTTGAGTAGAGTGAAGTGAGTGTTGATCATTGTGATCGTGTTGAGATCTTGGTGATCTCTTGAAGCCATTGGGCTTGTGTGTTTGGTCACGTGGACCTTGGTAGATTGGTGCTAGCTAAGATTAGCACTCGACATCTAGCTTAGTGTCGGAAATAGGATAAGAGACGTGTACGGTTTTCTCCGCCTGAAGGGAGGTTGTTGATATAGTGTTTGAAACTCTCGAGTGTGGTACTCGGGGAGTGGAGTAGGGCAAAGAAGAGCTTCGTAGCCAAACCACTATAAATCCTCTGTCTCGGTTTGATTTTTCCAACTCTACTCTTTACTTTTATTTGTTATTATTACGTAGCTTAGTTTGTAGTTCATATTGGTGTTGTTTGTTTACACATAGAGTTCGAATCAAAGTTTCCAATAGCATACTTTTAAAACAAGATTTTTAAAAGAAGTTTTTAAACCTGTAAACTATTCAACCCCCCTTCTAGTTTCGCACATACGAAATAAAGCTTCTTTATATACAACGCTTGTTGTTGAGTTGGTGTATTTACCTTCTTCATCACAATAGATGATTTTCAATCCCTTTTGGTTTTTGACTCTAGATACAGCCACATACAATTGACCGTGTGAGAAAACCGGTCGCTTCAGAAATAACCCTACTTGTGTTAATGTTTGGCCCTGACTTTTGTTAATAGTCATTGAGGAACACAAAGAAACTGGGAATTGCCGTCGGTTAAATTTAAATAGCATCTTGTTATCTAATGGACTGAGAATCATACGTGGTACTGCACAAATGGTACCAACGTTTCCTCCGGATATAATCTTTGCTTCAATTATATTTACACCCATCCGTTGAACCTGAAGCCTTGTTCCATTGCATAACCCAGCCGTTTGGTCAATGTTCCTCATACACATAACTGGTGTTCCCACCTTTAATTTTAATATGTGATGAGGAATACCGGCAATCCAAATGTTGTTAAGGAAATCGCACGTGTATATTGACTCATTGAAATTCGTGTCTTGATCAGCAATGCCAACTGTGTCAGTACTCTGGTATGTATGTTCTTCTCCGGAAAGGAGTTGTAGCATTCTATCATTTACCATATCCACAAGCTCGTGCATTGGTGCAAGGATTGCTTTTTCATGGAAAAATGTTGGATTGTAAAGGTTGTCTTTTAAGTTTAGCTATGTTTCTTGTATTATTGATCCTATATGATCATCTGAGTCCGGAATTAACATATCATCTGGGAATTCGGCGGTTGCTTGCCCATCGTTTTTACCTCCAATTGTTATGTTCCCAATTGATAAAATCCAATCAGCGAAGTCTTGTATTTCTTTTCGTTCGTTTCTATCCGTTCCTGTTTTCAACCTCATGTTAACGGTTAGCTCCAATACAGTGCAATGCCGCCATAAATATGAAGAGTTTATAGCTGCGTGAACAACATTGTGCCTGGAACCGTTTGTGATAACTGGTAGGATTTGTCTAAAGTCTTCGCCAAACAAAACAACCTTTCCTCCAAAAACCTATGAGGAAAGCTTGGATGGATCTGTTCTGTATATATCCCTAACCGTCCTATCCAATGCCTCATAGCAATGTGTATGAGTCATCGGAGCTTCATCCCATATTATTAGTTTACACATCCTTATCAAGTCAGCCAGTTCGCTGTCCGCTGAGATATGGCACATAAAATCATCTGCTATATTTATTGGGATAGCGAACCGATAATGGGCAGTCCTACCACCTTCCAACAAAAGCGCTGCGATCCCACTTGACGCGACATTTAACACTATATGTCCTTCTGACCTTAGTGCAGCAGACAATGTCTTGTAAAGATATGTCTTTCCAGTCCCTCCATAACCGTACACGAAGAACATACCTCCACGTTCAGAATGAATAACATCCATTATTGTTTCGTATATCCCTTTTTGTTCATCTTTCAATGAACGATACATTTTTTGGTGTTGAACGTGTAACTCATATTTATTGTATGCCAACTCGGTCGATACCAGTCTGTTGTAATTTTCCATTGTGAACATTTCGTTGGGCAATGTCATGTTTGGAATATTTCTCAAACTTTTGTTGTTACAAAGAAGCATGTGTTCTATATATGTCAGGCATATGTTTTTCCTTTGAATGTCTGATAGTTTTAAATCTGTAAAAAAAAAAAAAAAAAAAAAAAAAAAGAAAAAAAAAAGAAAGAAAAAACGTTAGCTTCTATGTTGTTGTGTGTGTGTTTTGAATAGTTATATTGTCAATTTGTTTTATTTATATATTTTTTTTCTATTATTTTTTTTGTTGGAATTAAATTGTTAATTACGAGTATGATTGAAATAATTTATCACCTGGTTCGTTCCTTTTGACTTGCTCGATACGCTCGACATCGGTTGCCATTACTTCCCATGGTTTTTCGTAAACAACATCTGGCCGAGACATGCTGTTTGTCATGAGTAGCATGACATAAAATGTACGCAAATATGTTCCTGTTCCCCAATGGTTGGCTTCCAGTAATCCATCGATGTATTCTTTGTCGTCAACCAACAGCCCTCTCACTTGGCAAGCGTCTTTATATGTACCATACGTGACACCCTCATATTTTTTAAAGTCAATCTAGTCCGTGGCACCTCTAACTTTGTTGAGTAATACTCGCAAATAGAACAATTCACCCATAGATAGAGGGACATGATGGACACGTTCAATACACGTTCCTTTTTGCCTTTTAAACCATTGCCTTTCTTTTTGCCTCCATACATAGTGTTCTGGAAACTCGTGGTAGAGTAGTTTTCTAGCTTCTTCGTTTGTCTTGTTTGTTTCCATCCATGCAATAAACTTGGTTTCATTAACCGATTGCTTGTCCAATGTGAAATCAATAGATTCCGTTGCATCGAATATAACCGACTGTTCCCCTTCTAAGTGAAATGGCAATCTTTCAACAGGCGGAAACCTGTAATGTATATCAAATCCGTAAATTCTCCAAGTTGCTTCACATGAAGAAAGGTATCTACAATCGTAAAAATCCTGGACTTCATCGGCTTCTTCGTCTTCGAGAGTTGCAGCAACTCAATCAGGTCCCTTGTTTATGTATTTGAAAAGATATTTTATAGAACCAAGCTGGTTGCACCATTCTACATTAATATGTGATTGGTATCGACGAAGCAGTCCGAGGTTGTATGGAACGACGAATCCGTTGTGCATATTCGTTTTACTTTTTGTTATAGTAAACCCGTCATTCCTTCTTTTATAAATAGCATACCCTGATTCATCAATGAATGTTGTTTCATTAAACTCTTTTGGAAACTTCTTTGTGCATTTGTTCTTTACGGTGCAAGGGCAGGTCGGTGGGTCAGGGCCGTACGAACCATGCATCATGTGATCAGTTACAATTTTGTATTGTTCCGGGTCCTCAAGCTTATCCGGGATTTCAGCGGAAATGAAGCGATCAATTTGTGCTGGGGTCGTTATTTTATGTTCTGC
The DNA here is from genome assembly GCA_021014915.2 of Artemisia tridentata subsp. tridentata. Taxonomy (NCBI): domain Eukaryota; kingdom Viridiplantae; phylum Streptophyta; class Magnoliopsida; order Asterales; family Asteraceae; genus Artemisia; species Artemisia tridentata. The sequence goes on along the minus strand of CP139505.1, from coordinate 2,781,158 downwards.
CTCCAAAAAAAGTAATATGTGAGCATGTGGAAATCCTATTTTTTGGAATTCGATTGTGTAAACAGCTGCATTAATAACATAATATTAGATATATAATATATAAAGGAATACTTGTTGGGAGATAATCATGTTAGGGAATATAGTTGTAAAGTAAATACCCACTTTGAGTTTTCCAAAATAGTGCCGATCTTTAAAGTCTCGCATAAGGGTGTCCAGTTTTTGTTTAAAAACTCGAGAAATTGCATCTGGCCTATCTTCTGACTTCAAGCCCCTCTCAGCTACAAAGCGCGAAATTTTCGGCCAATTCGGGTTGCACGTAAATGTAATAAAGAGGTCTGGGAATCCATAAACCTCACAAATTGTCATGGCATCCAGATAATTTTGCATCATATACCTCGGGCTCCCAGTAAATGACGAGGGCAAGATGACTTTTTTCCCTCATAGTTTCACACCAGAAATTTGGTCTTCAGCCAATTTTGCCAATTTCGAGTATGTTTCACTTCTCAAGTCTTTTTGTTGCTTTCGTATGAATGACATCCTTTCAGATTCAACCATAGTGTATGCATCGACAATGAACTACTGAGTAAGCCGCCTTGCATTTAGACACATAGAAAAAACACCTGGCCTTTCTTGCATTCGGTATGAAAAATACTCTTTCATTGTTACCCTTGTTTTTTTATTTGTTGGTGTGTGATCAGTAATACCAAAATGGTATATGTCTGTTCGATAACCATCCTCAGCATACGGGAACAACATAGGATATTGTAGTGCGAGATATGAAGGATGTAATTCGCTGATCCTTCTTTTACCTCCCTCCTGCATGTGTAGAATAATGTCCCTCTTATTCGTTGTGCTGTCAAAATCAGCCACAATTAGTTCCGCAACTTCAGAAGCAGTCGGTAGGTTATAATTCCTAACACTCGCTCTATTGTACCAATGAGACGTATTTTTAATTTATTCCTGTCTCTTCCAGATACAAATCATTCACCCACCATTCGAAATTAAGCAACTAATGGGTTGATGGAATCAAGCATGTCACGTAACTCAACTGTTAGTTGGTGGTCTATGTTGTGGTTCTCTGTTGGGGTTGCGGTGCCGCTGACGCAGTTACGAATATACCAAGTTAAATACGAATTTGTAACATAATGTATGCAACGACAATCGCAAGCTTTACTAAGATATAACAAAACACAAAATATTTTTAATATTACATCATAAGATTTGGCACCATACCTGAAACAATTTATCCTATTTTGGATTTCATTGGCAGAATCGAAAATATATAGCTGTACAAACATTGGAGGTTCACCTTCGCTTGGCAATAATGAACCTGTTGGATCGTTGCCTCCTTGATAGATCTTTTAGCCGTTATGGATCGGTAGAATTCCTATGTTATCACAAGCACGCTACAAGAGAATCTCTGAATAAGAACTACTAAAAAAGAATAAACAACTAGTAAACTTTGAACCTCTATGGATATTTTATTGACTAATAATAATGTTTTCAATCGATTACAAAACTCATAGTCGTATGTTTCTTTTATACTACAAAAAACCCTAATACGACATTCTAGAAAACGTGTAAAGAGATATACATCAATCTCTTCCAAAAATAACTCTAACAACTTCTAAACATACGAGCTAAATAATACTACTACCCGCAGGAACAAACTACCAGCAGGAACCGAACACACTAGCAGCAGGAACCGCACCAGCAGGAACGAACACTACTACCAGCAGGAACTAGCTATTACTACCAGCAGGAATAGAAAAACTTAATAAAATAAATATAAATTAAAATATTCCTAACATTCCTCCCCTAAACTTGAATTTGACTTGGTTAACTTCAAGTTTCTTGATAGATCTTTGGAGTCCAGAGGTAGAGGATTGAACCAGCAGCATCAGAAAGTAACCATCAGCAACAATACTAAGAACAATAACTTCCAGCAGCAAGTTGAACTAACAGCAGCAACAGGAAATCCCATAAGCAGAAACTGATCACCATCTGATATGCATTGCACTTGATCTTTCCAGCAACCATGACTAATTGTACATCAAAACATTTAAGTTTCATACTATTCTCATCACTTCCAGGTGTATTAACTCCTGTGAGAGGTGAATCATTGAAAATTAATGGATTTGATGTCTCTTTACCAATAGCCATTACTACTGGAGTAGCCAAATGTTTTGGTGTGTAAGACCATGGTACACTGATAACCATATGATTTTTAGCAAACCATAAGCTATAAACGGATTTGAGTTGTCTTTACCTGTAGCCGTTTTCTCAAGACTAGCCAATTCTAAGGTTGAACAGAACCTTGGTGAATTGAATACCAAATACGGTTTTCCAACTGCCTTTACCACAAGCCATATACATGTGGGCTGCCTAACTCTTTGGAACTCCAAAGGGAAAATCCATGGTGAATTGAAAACCATTCAACTCTCAGTAATGAAACATGGGTGAGTTGAGCATCCTATAGTTTTTAGAAAACTATTACAGCTGTCAACGGATTTGATGATCACACCAGAGCGTACCCTCATGATGAGTCAACTCTTTCTTGTCTGTTAGACATGGTGAGTTAATTACCATTTGATATGTGGTTAAAAACCAAAACTGTACCTGCAAATGGTGCTCTTAAACATACAAGTTAGTACAAAAAATATAAAAAGTTTTTTTTTTTTTTTTTTTTTTTTTTTTTTTTTTTTTTTTTTTTTTTTTTTTTTTTTAACTAACAAAGAGAAAAGAAAATAATCATAAAGAAAAGAAAGAAAAGAAAGAAATTTACAACAATATACAATAAGAAGCCTCCCCTTAGGCTTAGTCCTCCCCTCAATCGCAGCACTAAAGGATTAACCATCCCAATATGAACCACCAAATGATTAAATCGAGGTCCATCAAAGGCTTTAGTCAACAAATCAGCCACATTGTCATCAGTGTGGATTTTAAGCACTTTTATAAGATGCTTCTCATATGCATCTCTTATGAAATGGTGCCTAATCTCTATGTGCTTTGTTCGTTGATGAAAAACTGGGTTTTTTACAATACAAATTGTACTTTGATTATCAATAAAGATTTTAGTGTTCATGAAGTTGAACCCATAATCTAACAACTGATTTTGCATCCAAAGTACCTGTCCACAGCAACTAGCAGCAGCAGCATACTCTGCTTCAGTAGAAGATGTAGCCCCTATAGTCTGCTTCTTGCACTGCCAAGAAATCAACCTCCTCCCCAGAAACTGACAACCCCTAGTAGTAGACTTTCGATCAAAGTTAGCACCAGCATAATCACTGTCACTATAAGCTTCTAGCACAAAAGGAGAATCCCTTGGGTACCAAAGACCCAACTTAGGCTGTCCTTTTAAATACTTGAAGATTTTCTTGACTGCATTCAAATGGGAAGTCAATGGTGTAACTTGATGTCTAGAACAAGCACTGACTGCAAACATGATATCTGGCCTAGAAGCTATCAAATACATTAATGAACCTATCATGGATCTGTATAAGTAAACATTGATAGCATCATCAGGTTCATTGTTTGACTTAGGCTTTGGAGCTTCATATGGTGTAGTTTCATTCCTCACACCTTCTAAATCAAACTTCTTAAGTATGTCTTGAACATACTTTTCCTGGCTGATAAAGATTCCATCAGGTTTTTGTTTAACCTGTAAGCCCAAGAAAAAGGTAAGCTCTCCCATAGCACTCATCTCGAATTCACTCTTCATAAGCACCTCAAACTCCCTACACCAATCTTCATTTGTGGAACCAAAAATAATATCATCTACATAAACCTGAACAAGGATGATATCTTTGAAATTCTTCCTGATGAAGAGTGTCTTGTCAATTGCCCCTCTTCTGTAACCATGTTTCAGCAAAAAGGCAGACAACCTGGCATACCATGCCCTTGGTGCTTGATGAAGTCCATAGAGTGCTTTGACCACCTTGTAAACCAAATCAGGATTCTCTGGGTCCACAAATCCCTTTGGCTGAGTAACATACACCTCTTCTTCAATTCTACCATAGAGAAATGCATCTTTACATCCATCTGATAAACCACAAACCCATGTATGAGGCAAAAGCTAAAAATAATCGAATAGCTTCAACTCTTGCCACTGGTGCAAACACCTCATCATAGTCAATACCCTCTTCTTGTCGATGTCCTTGAGCTACCAATCGAGCCTTGTTTTGAACCACAATTACCCTAGCATCCCTTTTATTCTTGAGAATCCATTTTGTTCCAATTGCATACTTTCCTTCAGGTAAAGGTACTAACTTCCAGACTTGCTGATTCTGAAACTGATGCATTTCCTCTTGCATAGCCTCGACCCAATCAGAATCATCAAGGGCTTGTGCTACATTGCTTGGTTCAGTTTGAGATAGAAAACAAGCATAGAGGCAATGAAGATAGTCTGTATGATTACTCCTTAGCTGATCTTGAATATAACTGATAAAGGCAGTTTCTCCAAACTTTGGTTGATTCAACTTGCTTCTTGTTTGAACAGTTGAATTTGGATCTCCAAGAATTAAAGACTGAGGATGAAGGGTGTTTATTCTCTTAGTAGTAGTAGGATTGGCGTCAATGGTTGAAGCTTGATTAGTGATAGAGGGGTTAAAGTCATCATCATATAAGGAAGAAGTGAAAATGCCTGTCCTTAATTGATGATGAGGACCTTCCAACTTGTTTCCTGAAGAGGATGAATTTCCAAGGTCAGATGGACTTGGATATCTTGTAGGAGAGTCATTGAAACCCAATAAGACAACAAATGGAGTGGACAAAGGAGCAGCAGGAATGGTGACACCAGCAGAATTAGCAGAGGTACCTGCAGTAACCGATGTACTACAAGCAGCATTGATACCAGCACGAACATGAATACCACCAGCAGAATCCAGTTGTCTACGGGCTTCAGCTGCAGCATTTCTCAAGAGCTCTGTTGTTTCTTGTGAAAACTCAGAACCAAACTGTTCAGCTGCTTCTTTGGCATTATGTGCTTGCCTTTGAGCCGTGCAAGATCCTATGCATAACTTAAATCACCTCCAGCCATACCAGAAGAATCTTTGAGCTCAGTACCTGAAAAATGGTTAGAGGGAAAAGAAGGAACAACAATGGGTTGTTCATCACACTATGAATCTGAATCATCATCTGAGGTATCTACATTGTTAGTTTGAAAATCATGTGTACCTACAGATTTATCATCTTTGAATCTAGAATAACCTAAAGAATCAGTAAGATAATCAAGGTCAAAGTACCACTCATGACCTGCACCCTGTACATTAGGTTTATCCTCAAAGTATCTTAAATTGAGTGTCTCTTCTATCCTCTTAGCAGACAAATTATATACCCTATAGGCCTTACTATGAGCAGAATAACCAACAATATAACCCTCATCTGCCTTTCCATCAAATTTACCTAGGTGATCACTAGTGTTCAATATAGTTACATGACATCCAAAAGGTTTAAGGTAACTAATGTTAGGAACCTTCCCAGACAAAAGCTCATAAGGTGTTTTGTTGTGAGGACTTGTAATTGATACCCTATTCAGTACATAGCAAGCAGTGCAAACTGCTTCAGTCCAAAACATGGTAGGCAACTTAGAGTCAGCCAGCATTGATCTAGCTGCTTCTATAAGGGTTCTATTTTTTCCTTTCAGCAACCCCATTTTGTTGTGGAGTTCTGGCATTACTATAGTCCCTTTTAATCCCCTTATTCCCACAGAGTTCAATTAGGTTAGAATTTTTAAACTCTGTTCCATTATCACACCTTATAGACTTAACCTTTTTATTTAGCTGATTTTCTATTAAGGCAATAAAGTCCCTAATCACAGGATAGGTTTCATCTTTAGTACCTAAGAAGAAAGTCCAAGAAAACCTGCTAAAGTCATCTGTAATCACCAGGCCGTAGTACTTGTAGTCAATACTTCTGATGGAAGTAGGACCAAAAAGATCCATATGAAGTAACTGCAGAGGCTCAGTGATGGTGCTCACAACTATGATGGCCTTGTATGAAGCTTTGTGTTGCTTTCCTTTGCTGCAGGCAACACAATTGTGTTCATTTGTGAAGGTCTTGAGAGGGAGCCCTTGAACCAATCCTTTCTTTGCCAGCTTGTTGATGGTCTTAAAGTTCACATGTGCCATTCTTCTATGCCATTTGTTAGATTCATCCACAGATGCTTTTGCCACCAAGCAAGCCAGAGTACCCTCAGGCTAGACATCATTCAAATTGAAACTGTAAAGGTTGTGTGTTCTTGGAACTTTGAGTACAACCTGACTCTCATCAGGCAACTTGAAGTCTTTGGACAGCACAAGACAGTCAGTCTCAGTGAAGAGAACACTGTTCTTCTTATCACAAATTTGTGAGACAGAGAACAAATTAAAGTTCTTGAGTTCCCTCACATAGAAGACATTCTCAAAATCCAGCTTGGATGTCTTAATGGTTCCCTTCCCTGTTATCTTGCCATCTCCTCCTCCAAATGTCACAGTCCCTCCATTCATGGGTACAAATCATGCAGTCTCTCTAAATTTCCTGTCATACTTCTGGAACATCCACTGTCAACAATACCTACATCTTTACTCTTATGAGGATTAACCTACAACAAACGAATACATACAACAACATTAGGTACAAAGGAGACCCAAGCCATCACTGACTTGAGCCAGCCTAGTGGATCACTAGAAATTAAACCATGGAGATTGATGAGATCCACCATTGTTCTTGGACCCCATTCTCATATAGTGGTCATTGTTTCTCCAAGAACAACCTACTGAGGACTTAACAGCAGTTTCCTATCTTGCCCCCCCCATATGCATGGAGTCAAAATACACATGCCTAAAATTATTCTGAAAATAAGTGCTTGTAGGTCTGTATAATGGTCTAGCAGTATTTCTTATCCAACCAGTAGAATTGGGACTACCAGGAGGAACTGGCTTACCAGCAGAAACAGGCTCTCCTACAGGAACTGGATTACCAGCAGCAACAGGCTTACCAGCAGGAATTGGTTTACCAGCAGCAACAGGATTACCTGCAAAAGCTGGTCTACCAGTAGGAAAAGAAGCTCTACCAGAGTTCATTCGTGCTGCTTGTGGAACATATGGGGGTATATCATTAACATTGCTCCACATAGGCCTAGATTGTTCAGCATACATACCCATCTTTTTCTCATAAAAATCACAGTCTTTGATAAGATGAGCATAACTACCACACACAAAACAAGATTTCTTTCTAAAAGACTTAGTCTTAACATTACATGCCTTATTGCAACCAGAATTATCAAAACCACAAGATGAAACAAAATTATTCTTAACAAAAGTAAAACCAGAAACATCACTATTTGAAACAGAACCAAAACCAGAAACATTATTGTTTTTAACATAATTAAAAGAAACATCTTCAACAGCAGCTATCTTTGAAGGAGATTCATCTTTAGCTACTTCTGAGGAGAAATCTTCTAACTTGATCGAGGTAGACTTGTCACTTGAATCACAGGTGGCATTGTCATTGGTCTTGATTTCTGAAGATTTGTCACTGTTAGAACAGGAGACAAATTCATTAGAGTCACAATTAAGATCAGGCAAAACATTTGCCTTTTTTCCAAAAGACCTGTGTGATTCATCTGATTCTAGGTCAAGGACAGAATGAATATGGGTAGGCATAAAAACTCCTCTAATAGGTGGAGGAACAGCATTTATTCATCCCACTTTTACATACTTTATAAGGATCTAGTAATAAGGCTCCTTAGGTTCAGGGTCAAACCACTTTGGCTCATTAGTGTCATCATTATTATACCTAAAACCTTTCTTTGATCTTCCTGCTTCTCTAATATCAACTTAGCATTTTCTCTCTCAGAGTGATTAAACAAATTAGTGGTGTTCTCTAAATCTCTCTACAATACCCTTATATTTTCCTCATATGCTAACTGATTGGCTTTATACCAGGCCTTTTGCTTTTCTAATGTTTTAAGAGAGTTTTTATAGGCTTGGAGCTGTATATAATAATCATTATATTGACTATCTATATAATCAAATTCCTTTTTCAGTTCAGCATATTTAATTTCACAATCAGAATGACAATTTTGTACCTGAGATAGGTAGCCCATCAAACCAAATTCCCCAGCCACTTGTGTCTTATCACCATGTCCAGCAATCATCCCATAGACCTGTGCAACTCCTCTTACTGCACCAGCTGCCTCATGTTGATCCCAATCCACCATTGTATCCACAGACAGCAAGGCTTTGGGTTCATCAGACTCTAATTCTTGAAGCTTGAATGCAGAATACCTTGTTTTGTCATCCACCTTTTTATCTGTGCATTCTCTAGCAAAATGACCCAGTTGAGAGCATTTGTAACACACCACCTTCCTTTTGTCAAACCTTGCTCCCTCCTGTCCATCGAATCTGATCTTCCTCCCTGCCTTCTTTTCAAAACTGTTAACCTTCAATGACAGCATAGCCATCTGCCAATTGATGTCCAGTTCCTCCAAGTCCAGTTTGTCAATCTGGTCAAAATCTACATAAGTAAATTGCTGCTGTGGTGCACTTTCAGCAACAAATGAATGAAGCACCTCCTCAAGTACATTGCCAGATTTAGACTGGGTTCTTGGTGTAGCAGGGGAATAGGAGACTGATGAAGATGATGGGGTTGGGCTATCACCATATGAAATCTTATTAGTACTTGCAGTACCAACAAAGGCTGTATGAGTTGGGGTGTGTGCTGAATAAGTTGAAACCCCTTTGATGTCAATCTCAAGAGTCTTGAGCTTATTGTAAAGGTCATCAAAACTCATGAAATCAAGCCCACCTTTGGCCTTTAAGGTGATGGAGACCTGAGACCAGGAAGGAGGCAAAGCCCTTAAAAACTTGGTGTTGCAGTCTTCATTGTCCGGCCTGGCCTGCAACTGGTTGAGTTGGCTGAGGATCTTGTGAAACCTGTCATACCCTTTGTGAATCCCTTCAGCCTCAGAGATCTTAAAATCTTGGAACTCCTGCTTAAGCATGGACTTCCTCATCTTTTTGGATTCATCATTCCCTCCAAATCTAGCTTTTACAGCAAGCCAGATCTCCCTAGCATCATCCAAGTGATGAAAATCACTCATGTGATATTCTGGGACAGCCTGAAGCAAAAGAGTTCTTGCTTTGGTCTCCCTTTGTACAGCAATCTGCTCCTCTATCGATACAGGTGGTAGTATGATGATGTTCCCACTCTGATCTCTCCCAGTCTTCTTCCTGCTGTTCCCATTCAGAATAACATTCGACACATTATGATCGCTGTTGGAGATCCAATACTCCATCTTTATAGCCCAAATTTCATACTCATCTTTCTTGAGGTATGGGAACTTTGCATTAGTGTTAGACACAGTGGTTGTGACAATTGATTGTTGGACTTGTGAAGTTTTACCTTTGTCATTATTGACGCTAGACGTTTCAGACTCAGTCATTGTGAAAGGGTTTAAGAGATTGTTTAGAGAAGTTTTCTTCTTGAACAGAGATCCACACCAGGCTCTGATACCACTTGTTGGATCGTTTCCTCCTTGATATATCTTTGAGCCTTTATGGATCGGTAGAATGCCTATGTAATCACAAGCACGCTACAAGAGAATCTCAGAATAAGAAATACTAAAAAAGAATAAATAACTAATAAACTTTAATCCTCTATGGATCTTTTATTGACTAATAATAATGTTTTCAATCGATTCCAAAACTCATAGTCGTATGTTTCTTTTGTACAACAAAAAAACCCTAATACAACATTATAGAAAACGTGTAAAGAGATGTACATCAATCTCTTCCTAAAATAACTCTAACAACTTCTAAACACACGAGCTAAATAATACTACTACCTACAGGAACAAACTACCAGCAGGAACCAAACTGTAGAATCCAAACATACTAGCAGCAGGAACCGCACCAGCAGGAACGAACACTACTACCAGCAGGAACCAACTATTACTACCAGCAGGAATAGAAAAACTTAATAAAATTAATATAAATTAAGATATTCCTAACAGAACCCATTAAGTGGTAATTTTCACCCTGTATTATGTAACAATACGCACCATATCCTTGATTTACCGACGTATCTTGCCTAGCACCCATTGATGTGAATGCAAACATTGAATTGTAGTGTCTGGTATTTTCAATGAATGTATCATTTTTTAGATGGTTTCCACTGATAAGCTCCATCAACGTCTTTGGTGGATTAAGTATTTCACTTCCCAATTTCACCTTTCCTTTCCCACAGCAAAGTGAATATGACTCTGAATTAGAATTTGTATGTCCTGCCATACTTTCAGCTTGCCATAATAGTGCGTCACAGGAACCGTATTTGTGAATTGGATCTCCATGGTCAATGTAATCTGTACAGCTATATAGTATTAAAGCATAAATAATTTATAAATACATGCCAAGAAATTGTGCTGAACAACTGTGTTAATGAAAGATATAGTCTGTGTACCGTTTGATATTCCAACGAAGTTATCCTTTTCTATAACATCCTCGTCTGCCAAACGTGTATCACTAAATTGTGATTGATGGAATGTCTTTTGTCTAACTACTTTTGTTTTTTGCTTAAGCCTTTCTGACTTGCGTTTAGAAGAATGTGCATCGGATTGGTTATGATCAATGCTCACAAGTGTTTATGTTATTGATGTTATTAAGCTCAATATGGAAAATATCATAAAAATAAATTAACTTGCGCGTGTTTATGCTGCATTAATTTCCTTACGTGAGTGGGTTGTGTTATTGAAAGGACGTCCCCTTGGCTTAGGTTATTTATTAACGTATTCAATACTTATATCGATATTCATCCATTGTGGAAGTATTGTTGTTAGAGGTCTCCCACTTTTGCGGAGTCAAAAATCGTTTAACTCTGTGAAAAATATAACAAAACAAAATTGTTAAGATCATAAAAGCGCCAATGCGAGAATACTGTAATTTCGGCTATGCTATTTAGGACCAACAATTAAATTGTTAATAACTAATATGATTTTAAACAACTAAACTATTATCACATGTTTGTGTCAATAAAGATACGTATGTTTATTCAATTGACTAACGTGATTCGCTTTGTTGAACGCTATGACTTCCCTTTTCCGAAGTTGTTGCAGGTGTTGTATGTTTGCAAACAGGTGTTCCTCTGTGCGCATCAGCTACGGCTTCAGGTACTGCTGTTACTTGATCTTCAAAACAAAATAATTTGTATAAACAGTTCCTTGTTTAATAATTATTAATACAAAACCAAAAAATAGATTATTTGTCTAACCTTGTTGTATATCTTTTTTTTAGGTCTCCCCCTACGCCGGATACGTATGTCGTTAGCACTGTTTTCCATTGTTGCATGTATGATTTGCTTTGTGATATCACATGCAAAAAGATGAACTTTAAAATTATACTATTACCCAAACTTTATATATGTTTGGTAAGTATCTAAACGTAATCAAATTTAAATAATTCATACTTATAAAAACTATTTTATATATATGTATACCTTTTTAAAAACTATTTTATGGGGATTTATAATCTTAACTAATTATAAAGGAAAAATGGTCAACAAGTCAAGAAAGTGAAAATTTGAATTTTGTGTAATCCCCATTTTGCCCTTGTCCATCTTATCCATTTTAACTACATACGTGCATTAGCAACAGACTACATGCATATTACACTGGTACAAAAATTGGATATCGTCACACCACAAAATGTGTGACTATATGCATATAGTCACACATTTTTTTTTTGTGTGTGTGACGAAAAGTCGCGCCACCATAGGGTTCATATGGTCACATTGTTTAGTTTGTGGCCGTTTTCATTGAAAAAGAGTGACCAAAACCCGAATATGTGTGACCAATTAGGCACAAGTTTTGTTGGATTTATTAGTATGTGTGACTATTTCTCATCCTATGGCCACATGAATATATAATAAATGTGACGTTTGTGATGATTTAGTCAGACAACGTGTGTTGTTTTTTTTGAGTTAGTCACATACAATTTAAAAAACAGTGGCCAAAAGTGTTAATAAGTGTGACTATATGCTGTTTAAAGTGAAGAAATGTGTATTTTGTGTGACTATTGATCATCCAATGGCCACATGAATTTTTAGTTTGTGTGGCCTTTTGTAATATTTAGTCACACAAAGCATGTTTGTTTTGGGTATTTAGTCACATACAATTAAGCAAAAAATGGCCAAAAGTGTTAATAAGTGTGACCATATGCTGTTTAAAGTGAAGAAATGTGTATTCTGTGTGACTATTGATCATCCAATGGTCACATGAATTTTTAGTTGGGTGGCCTTTTGTAATATTTAGTCACACAACGAATTAAACAAACAGTGACCAAAAGTGTTTATAAGTGTGACTATATACATCTTTTAGTCACATTTAAGAAATCAATATATATCAAAACAGATTCAAATATATATCAAAACAAATTCAAATACAATAATATCTACAACAGTACTAACTATATGAACCAACAGTACTAACTTATAACTAACAGTATTAAAAATGATCCATCTGCTCATACTATATTATCTAAAAGCAACATTAACATCAACTTTGGATTTGATCAGCAACTTCACAGTTTGCATGGCACTAACTTGAACTGCGTAATGAAGTGGAACGACGACATAAGGATCCTTGATAACATATCTGGCACGAAGGTTGATGACTGATAATTCATTGAACCCCCCAACAGCAAGGTCAGTCTGCACCAGATCATACCTGCAAAATCAATTTCAGACATCAATATTTATGTATTAGAATAATAAAGTATTGTTGAGAGGTTTGAAATGCATACGCTGGACGTGCACCGATAAGCGCCACCGCCATCATGGTGCAGTTGTGAGCAGCGGTTACACCACGAGGATCGTCTTCAAACACCACACATTTGGATGGTTTTCTATCCAACTGCAAAAGAAATACCTATATGTGTAAACAATCCAAGAGGCTTTGGGGAGGTGTTTTAGACTTGGTATTTGATTATTTATGGGTCAAACAATCAAACTTGGATAATGAGTTTCATATGCACCAAAATTGTGTATCGACAGGGTAGAATAAAGTTGCCCTTCTTTTAGTCTAACTTTTTTTTTCCCAGATTTTAGTCATTACACCTGTTACTTTTTTTATATAATAAAAATTTGTCAAGCAATAGAGCTGCAAACAGGGGCTTATTGATCAAGCAGACCTACAAACAAATTCTCGAGATCACAAGATGACTAGACACTATATCTTTAAGATAATATCTTGGAAATGTGAGAATTTTCAATACATATCCACTAATAGATTGTTTGGACATTGATGATTTTCGTGTATTTCTTATGAGATTTTAAATCCCAATTCCATATTCCTATTAATAGATCAACAAAGCTATCCAAATAGTTCATGACAAATAATGTACAAATTACCTGAGAGGCCATGTTTTCAGATCCTCTTCAGTTGATTTCAATAATAGATCAGCATTTGGTTGACTGTTAACCGCAGATCGTCATCTAATGTGCATAGCCTATTGCTCGCAAATCCATGTTGCTCCAGTAGTCCAGTATACCAAAATTTGCAAACTGCAATATGCACATTACAATTAATACAAGTCTATCATTTAGACGAAGAACATAATGGGAGAAGGCCTTTTAAAAGCAAACCTGAGAAAGCTAATGGGTATGTCACCTCTGACGGGTTGAGGTGGTTTCCAAACTGCCTGCATGCAGAGCAAGTCCCCATGTCAGCAAAAGCCGAATATGTGCAAATAATTGGGGAGACACGGAAATAACAACCAACAAACTTTATTGGGCAATACACCAATGATTTTCACCTGGTATGCAGAAGTACAGAGTACAAAAACTGTCATTAGAAATATACTTTGACGACTTTCGATCCATTTGATATGTCTCTGCTTTACCTATATTTTACTACTTTGACCAGTTAGAGATATAACATAACTGAATCAAACCGTTTATAAGTAATGGGTCAAAACAGTCACCTCAAAGACATTTATAACAGTCAATAGTATGGTCATAATGTTAAGTTCCATAAGATATAAGAGAAATGTAACGTGACACACCTCAGGATCTTTGGCAGTTGCAGCCTTTGCTTGAAGCACTTTATATGTAGCAAGTTTCTTCTAGAGCGGAAGAGGACTAATGGGTTTGGCTGGGAAGACTTTCATCCCTGTCCATAATAACAGCAGTAGTAGTACAATTCTACATCTGATGTCCCAAAAATTCAGGTTGAAACAAATTATAATATATAGATATCATGCATACTGAAGCTTGTGGTTTGTTATCCATTTCTAACGAGCCAACAAACTTGACAAGTTCTTCATTGTCACCAAAGTTGTGTATTTTCTTTCCAATTAACTTGTTAAATGTGTTAGCAAAGAACTAGAAAAAAAATGTAACTAGCATGTGATTATCAAATAAACTTACGTGATACAAAGTACAAACTTCTTGAATGATTCTAATCCTACAATAATACACATGTTAAAAAATAGACTTTATATATTATATGAATTTATGCCTACAATGGTTTGCTTATTGGACAATTGTAAAACTACCAGGAACAAAACATAATGAATAATGTGTATGCACGTAGGGACTTTAAAACAAGAACATTTGAGAAAAACTACTTTAATGGTTTGCTTATTGGACCTATTGTTTTAATTCTTGAAGGATTATAACTTAAAATTCTTATGCAAATAGTTCAATACAAATATTTAATCATGGACATTGATGATTTTCATGTATTTCTTATGCACTTTAATCTTGTCTTTGACCATCACAGAAATAATCTATAAAACAATAAGAGACTATGTTATAAACATACAATTGGCTCCACTAAAATATCACCAAAACCCCTCTGCCCACAAGTAAAAATAAAGAATGAAAAAAATTTACTAGTAAAAAATTAACAGTGACAATAACATCCAAGAAAAAGGAGGGTAACATACTTTTTTAGACACTAACATCCTATGTATCGGTTGCACGACTTGAACTGAAACACATTGAAATGAAAATGATTTTAAGTCAAAAAAATTAAAACATAGATGGATATCTATATCTTGAAGTAAGTACTTACACACCTTAAACTGAAACACATTCAGACCCCTTGTGACATGCTTCAACATAATATAACTCATATCAACAAATACGAACTTACTTATAAGCATAATATATGGATTCTGAAACAAACACAGTGTCACCTCCCAACAACGGGCTTGGTGCTCCTCAACATTTCTTGCACTACCTGCAAATATAAATATTAACAACATTTAGAAATATACATGTAATACGTAATTGAAACCATTTTGTACCCAATATTGACATTCTCAAAGGTTTTGAATACCGATATCATATTGGCTACTTGGCTCCAAAGTTCATTAAAGATAGCTATTTTAGCTATCAAACTAGCTAGAATACCAGGTACTTAATTATATAGAAAGAAATGAACAAGCAAACCAAATGTTTAGATATAAATATCATGAGTCATGAGTACTAGTTAGCTTACAACACATAATCATTAAATCTAATCCAAGCAAATTAAAACACACATTGTTCCAGCCAGACCCATGTTTTCCAATACAAATTTTCTTAATGAAGTACTTACACAATCAACAGATTACTAATCACCTTAATAGAAACATGAATCAATACAAGCTTCCAAAAATTTACTTTTAAACCTTAAAACAAACAAGCTATCAAGATTCTTGTAACAACAACATGTAATACTATAAATTAAGCATGTAATGAGAATATATTATATGAAACTACAGCATGGATTTCAGCAGCAAGCATGTGCCATGAACCCTAATTCCTAAAATCACCAAAACACGAAATTGACCACTGAAATTGATAATTATATTTAACATACTACACAATAAAAGTGCCTTATTGGGGGATAAATAGGCTGAAATTCGGGATTGAGGATAGTTGGCGACTGACTTCTGGTGGGAGGTGACTAGCGATAATCCTGAAAGAATAACGACGGCGGGTTATGGTTGGCGACTGACTTCTGGTGTAATCTATACAATGAATGGGAATAAAGCTGAGATAAAGTGGATAGATTACACTTACTCAATCATGCCACACGATTTATTCCCATTCATTGTTAACAGCTCTTCCTGAAGCGAGTGCGTGGTGTTGGTGCGAGTGTGGTGGTGGTGCGAGCGGTGGTCTTGGTGCGAGTGTGGTGGTGGTGCGAGCGGTGGCGTTTGTGAGGAGAGTGTTGAGGAAGAAGACCAGATCTACTTTTGGGGTGTAAATGATATTTGGGAAGGAGTATAGAAAAATATGGGCGGGTTAATGAAATATTTGGGAAGGAGGTGAAATTGATTTGGGGAAAAATTTAGGCGCGGCTTCTGAAAAGTTAGAGAGTGGGAAATTTTATTTCGGCAAAAATTAAGTGTGGATTTGGTTACTTTTAAATAACGTGTGACCAACTTCACTATATGATTTAGTCACTTTTAAATAATGTGTGACCAACTTGATTATATGATTTAGTCACTTTTAAATAATGTGTGACAAACTTGAGTATATGATTTAGCCATATACACAATTACTTCATGTGACCATATATGTATTTTGGTCATACTTTTCAATTGTGTGACATATATTTGTCACATATGTATATATATAGTGTGACTAATGTTTCAAACTTATTTGTATCCGTCACACGTCCCAAATTATAAGTGACTAAAAAAATCAAAACAAGTTTTACCAGATACCTCTAGTCACGAAATAATCAAATGTGTGGCTGTAGCCTCAGATGTAATTCCGAAATGGTCACACAAGTCGGATCAAGTGTGGCTGTTTATTTTATTCTGGTACATTTAGTCACATAAAAAAGTTACTGTGTGGCCGTTCGAAAAACTGCATGTGTGACTAAATCCCATTTTTGTACTAGTGTTAACTACGTGCGTATTTGGTTTCACATTAATTAAACAGCCATTAAATGGAACACTAATTAGACAGCCACACACACACAAACAAAAAAAAACTGCACGTCTCTCCTCTAAAACATCTCACAAAAAAAATATACACACACCAACACCCTAAAAAAAACATACACATCTCTACAAAAATCATCTCGACAAAAAACATCACCACTCACACCACCACCACCCTACACTGCCACCACCACCCTCCGCCCTCCTCCAGACGCCGCTGCCACCAACCAACCACCCAACGACACCACCAACCGGATCCACCTCCACCGACGCGACCTCCACCGAAACCGGACCACCATCAAGTTTTGAGGTATTTTGATAGATCTATTATTTTTTTTATAAATCTATATATTTTGCTTGTAGATCTATTGTCTTTTTTATAGATCCATACATATTTTTTCTAGATCTTTATATTTTGTTTGTAGATCTATTGTTTCTTTTATAGATCTAACGATTTGGTTATTTTTTTTAGTGTTGCCGGAAAAATTACCGCCACCGAAAAGTTAACGCCAGCGGAAAATCTTTCTCCCTCACCGGAAAAATTTCTGCCTCGCCGGAAAATTTTTTGCCTCGCCGGAAACACTTCTGCCGCGCCGGAATTTGTAGCTATCGCCGGATATAGTATGCTTTATTTTCAAAATTGTTGTTAATATTTGATATGGTGGTTGTTAATATTTATTATGTGAATTGTTGTTAAAGTTTATGGTTTAAATTTTATTATAAAGTTTATATTGTAGATTTTGTTATAAGTTTATATTGTAAACATTCTTATGAAGTTTATATTGTAAATTTGTTATTAATTTTATGGTGTAAATCTTGATATGAAGTTTATAGTGTAAATTTTGTTATAAAGTTTATAGTGTAAATTTTGTTATAAAATTTATGGTGTAAACAAAAATAAAAATTTGATTTTTTTTTAAATATTTCAAAATTAAAAAAAAAAATTGTATAGATTTTAAACTTGAAATCTTTAAAACTTTGAAATATTTCAAAATTTAATGAAATTTGAAATATTTTGAAATTCTCAAAGTTCGAAATATTTCAAAAATGTCAAAAATTCAAAAATTTGAATATATCTTGAATTCTTTAAAACTTTGAAATAATTCAAAATTTTATGAAATTTGAAATTTTTTGAAATATTTTGAAATAATTCTTTAAAAGTTTTGGGAATCTGAATATTTTTGAATTTTAACACCAAACTTCAACATTGACTGTCATTCTTGATGTTTACGTCTCCTCTGTTCAATGTGAAATAGTACATGAAAAAGAGCCATGGCATGTCAGTCTAAACAATTTTGACCATAGGAAGGTAGCTAAAAAGATTCAAAATAATAAGGGGTATTTTATACATATCCTCTCTATGAGATGGTTGTACAAACCGTGATGTTACAACCGCCTGTAGCTTTCAATCATTTTTTAAAGACTCAAAATATGAGTTTTCCATTTAGAAAAAAAAAAAAAAAAAAAAAAAAAAAAAAAAAAAAAACTGACAGGTGGCATTGAAAAAGGTTACGATTAATATGAGTTTTCCATTACATACACATCTAAAACCACCTTATAAGTATGCAAGTATTGTTAAAAAAAAGTATAAGTCCATAAAACCGAGGTTCTACAATCTTCGTTTCTAAATAATTGTGTATCAAGAAAACAACATTTTAAGAAATACATCATCATTACATTTATTATTATTATTATTATTTTTTTTTTTTTCTAGAATGATCGTTTTAACTTTCATTAATTAATTTAAAACTTCTTTAATATTTAAGGTAATAAATCAAGTGAAGGTAATATGATAAAATCAAATTAAATTCTTATCTATTTTTGGAAGTTGTTAATCAATTGACGAAACTCAAAATGAAAATATGGACAATAATTCTATGATGAAAATAGTTTATTGTTGTCAAATGATAAATCATGTAACAAGTTCAACAAATACCGGTTTTGATCCAAAACTAAATTGTGATAATTCTCTAATTAACCAATACACAACAATTTGCTCAAGCATTGGCATAATGAACTATTTTTTTTAGAGCCGAAGCTAAGATACGTATTTCAAAGATCAATGTTTCTAATATAGCTAGAGTATCATGCAGTACACCCTTTTTTTCTTAAGCCAATGACACTTAAGAAATATTGAGCATCTACGATATCAACTTTAAAGCTACAGACACACATACTATGCATATGATTAAAAAGTAAATAATAAAAAGAAAAAAAAAAGAAAAACGCGCATATCAACGCAATTAAATTTTGTCGTGTATAACATGCACAAGTAATCCCGTTTCACATTTAAAATGAAACCGATCACAAAATTGAAGTTAGTACTTCCATTGACTTGGATTACAACTGTTTAACCGTCTCTTAACCACCGGCGAAATTTTGCTAACCTGCTTGATTATCACTATGATAATTTTTCTTTTAAACAAAAAATCCACGTACAAATTGTTGGGATAAGATACAATGTATCTGAAGATTGGATGCCCGATAATTCTCTTACGAAATCTTGATCCATCAAATGGCTTATGTAATGGCACAAGACTAATATGCAAAGGTTTTGAAACAAACGTCATTGATGCTGAAATAGCCGTTGGTCAACATGCAGGAAAACGTGTGTTTTTGCCAAGAATTCCTCGCCTATTAACTACAATGCTCGAATATATTATTATTATAGTTTTAATTGACTACTGCTATTTAAAACGACGCTATCAGAAGAATAATGTGTTGGAATTAAATAATTTGACATTCAAATAAATAATAAACCATAAACATCAAAGCACATAAGCAGCGGAAGCAAGAATCATAATTAACATGTACAAAGTAATAACGAAAACATAAAGGAAAACGTACCTTGATCTTAGCTAAACAAAGATCAAAACTTCTCTTTTCTTTACTTGAACAATCAAACGGATTAACGTGGAACCCCTTACAATTTTGTTCCACAATCCAAGATTAATATCTAAAGTAAGATATTAACAAGTTCTCGAACACACGTACTATTACTCGGCTAACGAATGATGCTAGTGATTGAACACGAATTAAACTAAAACTATTTTTGTTTAATAAAAGTAATCGACACACCTTTAAAAGTGGTAGTCGACTGAATAGTATAATGTTGGGAATAAAATGATCAAAGTCAAAGAGCCTACCAAAGATGTTGAAGAGCCTGCTAGTTGATTTTGTAGTGTATGAAGATGTTCTACCAGTACCTTCTGGGTAGAAGGTACTGCTGGTTGATGAAGAGCCTGCCAAGCTTATGTCAAGTCGATTAGATATTTTGTAATAGATATTTAGTTGAATTATTAGTCTTTGTACATTGTTATACGTTATGTAGAAGTAGATTAGTCTTCTGTGGTGACAGAAGAATATTATCAGAGTTGTACATGGGTAGTTGTATTTAATTGTAGGCGCCAATATAGTCAAAGTATAGTATAATACTCTTCCACTTGACAACATGTAATAAGATATCCTTATCTTATAAAAGGATATCTTAGTCATTACTTCATGCATGCATCTATCACAACCAATAACATAAACCAAACTATCTCTCAAGTAACTTAGTTACTTCAAATCACAAATCCTTTTACAATCTTAGATTCAAGATTACTTTGTAATCTCGGTGATATTTAGATCATCCGTATTATTTCATCAATAATATTGAATCGTTTTGTGTTAACCAAAGTTGTGTCCTTTGTTCATTGCATTCTCACGTTTACTTAAACTCACCACCTTGTGTTCTTTTAAGTGTGTTTTAGTAGATTCCGCATGCTAAACACATTCAATACATAAATATCTCAACGAACATATAAAACCGTTCCACAAGTGGTATCAGAGCTAGGCTTGATATTTACTAATTTAAAAGAACAATGGATGTTGAACATATTCAAACAAATGTTGCAGCTAAACTTCCATTACTTAAGCAAAATGAGTTTGAAATGTGGCGACTAAGGGTAGAACAATACTTTCAAGTGCAGGACTATGCACTTTGGGAGATCATTGAACAAGGCAATTCATTTAAACCCCAAATCACCACTACAACAGTAAATGATGCTCTTGTAACAAGAATACAAGACCAACCATCAAATGCAGATGAAAAAGTTTAGAAGAGAAATGATCTAAAAGCAAGGAGTATGTTACTGATGACTATTCCAAATGATCAACTTCTGATCTTTAACAAATACAAAGATGCCAAAACCCTTTTTGAAGCTATTGTGGCTAGGTTTGGTGGTAATGATGCTACCAAGAAAACACAGAAAACACTTCTCAAACAACAATTTGAGAACTTCACAGCCACAACCAATGAGTCTTTGGACAGTATGTTCAATAGACTTCAGAAGCTTGCAAGTCAGTTAGCCATCCATGAAGTGATGATAACTCAAGAAGACCTAAACTCTAAATTTCTTAGGAGTTTACCTTCAGAATGGTCTATGCATGTCATTGTCTGGAAGAACAAGCCAGATATTGACCAGATGAGTCTCAATGATCTCTACAACAATTTCAAAATTGTAGAACATGAAGTAAAGAAGACTACTGGGTCAAGCTCAGGAAATATGGCATTTGTTTCATCCCCAAGCATCTCAAAGGTTGATAATGAAGACAAAGGTGGCAGAGAAGAAGGTACTGCCAACACAACCTTTGGTACTGCTAGTACTTCTAGTAGTACCAAATCCATTTTAGATGAAACAATTGGGTGTGCTTTTCTTACATCTCAACACAATGGGTCCGTATTAACATTTGAAGATCTTCAAGAGATTCATCCTGATGATCTTGAAGTGATGGACATAAAGTGGCAACTTTCACTTTTAAGCATTAGAGCTAAGAAGTTGATGATGAGGACTGGCAAGAAGATAATGATAAATGGAAATGAACCTGCTGGCTATGATAAGTCAAAGGTGGAGTGTTACAACTGCCACATGAAAGGTCACTACTCTAGAGAGTGTAGAAGACCTAAGAAGCAGGATGACAAGGGTAGAGGGTTTGACAACAGAAATAAAGAAAGCTTTGAGAAGAGAGGAAGCTTTGAAAGTAAGAGTAAGGTTGTTGAAGTTGCTGAGCCAAAAGCAATGGTTGCTATTGATGGCATGGGTTTTGATTGGAGTTTCATGGGTGAAGATGAGTCAACTTCTGATGAATTGGCTTTGATGGCATTCTCCACCCCTGAGGTACAAACTATCAAATGTTCTAGCAATTGTGAATTTCTTAAAGAATTAGAAGTTATAAGAAAATCTTATGATGAGCTAAAAATAGAAGAAAGAAAAACCAATCAAACCTTATTTAACCATCAGTGTGGTATGGCCAAACTAGAAAAACAAATCATTCACTATAGAGAAAATGAACTCACATTTTCTGATACTAAAGCTGCTCTTAATAGACAAATATTCTTGAAAGATTCAGAAATAGAAATGGTAAGGAATGAGTGCACTAAAGTGACATTGGCTAGAGATAATATTCAACTGACTGTTACTAGATTGGAAATTGCCTCTGAATGTACTAGGAGCATAGTAGAGAATCAGATGAATAAGAGAATAAAATCAGGGATAGGATACAATGAATGTCCACCTCCTTATAGAGGAATTCCTTGTCCTCCAGGATCAGATCTTGCTGAATCAGGTTTGCATGAAGTCATTAACAAACCATTGGCTAAACCTGTAGTGATAAGTGAACCTTCTGAGAGTGCTAAGAATGCCTCACTCTCTAAGGTGCTCACTGATAAGAGACCAGATGTCCTAATTATTGAAGATTGGGTATCTGATGATGATGAAGATCAGACTATTCCTATCAAAGGAATCAAAGTAGGACCAACCAGTCCTAAGAAAGTAGAAGTTAAAGCTAAGGCTAAAGCTGTTTTGAAAACAGTTGAAAGTTGTAAAAATTATAATAACAAACCTAGGGGAAGCCAAAGAAATTGGAACAACCTTAAGTCACAACAACTAGGTGATGACTTTGTTATGTTCAATAAGGCTTGTTATTATTGTGGTAGCTTTAATCATCTTCATGCTTATTGTAATAAATGGGTTTCTGGGAGTAAATCAAAGTCTAAAACAAATGTTACTCACCCCAGAAAAAGTTTTGTTAAGTCTAACACCATAAATGTTAAACATACTGTTAGACAAAATAAGCCTGTTATTGCAAAACCAACTAATAAGGGTACAAGAAACACTTTCAAATGTGTACCAAAAGTTGTGAATAGTCCTATTCAAAAGAAATCTGTGGTCAAAACACAAATTTGGAAACCAAAAACCAAAGGTCCTGCTAGACCAAATGGTACTGCCAAAATTGGTATTGCCAAAATTGGTACTGATAGACCAAAGACCACACAATGGATTAAAAGGGAAAGTGTTGTTAAGTCCTCAGCATGTTGGATTTGGAAACCAATCCAATCAAAAGGTGCATCAACAATCCTGAAAAGGTTTGACTTCATTGATGCAAGAGGCAAACCCAAGTCTGTCATGGCTTGGGTACCCCAAGGAAACTAATATGTTTATTCATGTGCAGGAACATTCATCTGATATTGGAGATCAAGGATATGTTGATAGTGGATGTTCAAGGCACATGACAGGCAACATGTCATTCCTCTCAGACTTCAAAACATTTGATGGAGGATATGTTACCTTTGGGGGAGGAATAAAAGGAAAGATCACTGGTAAAGGTACTATCAAAACCAGTAAACTAGATTTTGAAAATGTGTATTTTGTGAAAGAACTTCAGTTTAATCTTCTTAGTGTCTCACAAATGTGTGACAAAAAGAACAATGTTCTATTTACTGACAATGAATGTATGGTTCTTTCTTCTGATTTTAAGATGCCTGATGAGAGTCAGATCCTTCTTAAAATTCCAAAAAGGAACAATATGTATAGTGTCAATTTAAAGAACATTGATCCCAAGGAAGGTTTAACTTGTTTGGTAGCAAAAGCCTCATTGGATGAATCTATGCTTTGGCATAGAAGGCTTGGTCATGTAAACTTTAAAACAATCAACACTATTGCAAAATATGATTTAGTAAGAGGTTTACCCAAAAAGATTTTCCAAAACGACCAATCCTGTGTTGACAGTCTAAAAGGCAAACAACATAGAGCTTCTTGTAAGCCCAAGACCCAAAACTCTATTTCTCAGGCTTTACATATGCTTCATATGGATCTCTTTGGTCCTACTAATGTGTGCAGCTTGAATGGAAAAAGATATTGTCTGGTTGTTACTGATGACTATAGCAGATTTTCATGGGTTTTCTTCTTAAGATCTAAACATGAAACTAGTGAGATACTTAAAACCTATATCACTGAGGTAGAAAACCAATCTGATAAGAAAGTCAAAGTCATCTGGTGTGACAATGGGACAGAGTTCAAGAATAGAGTTATGGATGACTTTTGCAAGGAAAAAGGCATACAAAGAGAGTTTAGTGTAGCTAGAACACCTCAGCAAAATGGAGTAGCAGAAAGAAAGAATAGAACACTTATAGAGGCTGCTAGAACTATGTTAGTAGACTCTAAGTTGCCTATTTCATTTTGGGCTGAAGCAGTTGGTACTGCTTGTTATGTACAAAACAGGGTTCTTGTGACAAAGCCACATAGAAAGACACCTTATGAACTTTTCTTTGGTAGAAAACCATCTTTAAGTTTTATGAGACCTTTTGGTTGTCATGTCACTATTCTAAATACCAAAGATCATTTAGGCAAATTTGATGGAAAAGCAGATGTTGGCTATTTGATAGGGTATTCCTTGCAGAGTAAGGCCTATAGAGTGTTTAACACTTGCACTAGGCTAGTAGAAGAGAATCTTCACATAGAGTTTCAAGAGAAACTAACAAATGTGAAAGGAGTTGGACCAGATTGGATGTTTGATGTTGATAGGCTTTCAGAATCTATGAATTATGTGCCTGTTTCAGGTACAAATACTAATGATGATGCAGGTTTTGAAGACAATGTTGAAACTCCTACAGATCAAGATTACATCTGGATGCCAATTTGGAAAAGTATGGATCTATCTTCAAGTCAAGAAGGACCTTCAAACACAACAAATGAAGGCAATGAAGAAGATAAAGGAACTCAGAATCAAGAGAATCAAGAAAGTGGTGCTAATGACAATGGTACTGCCAGTTCTTCAGATGGTCCTGCTAGTTCAAGTATTGGTACTGCTGAGCCATTGAATGTTCAAATAGATGATTCTTTTCAAGAAGAAGTGGGGATTAGCAATCTTCCAACTACATATGAAGTTCCTAAAACACCAAACACTAGAATTCTCAAAGATCACTCAACTGATGATGTGATTGGAAGCATAACCTCTGGTGTTAGAACAAGATCTCAAGTTGGTTTATCTCAAGTCTTATCCTCAGATGAAGAAGGGTTTATCTCCTCTATTTATGAAGAAAAGAATAATGATACTTCCAATATATGCCTGTTTTCATGTTTTCTATCTCAGGCTGAACCCAAAAACATAAACAAAGCTTTAGATGATGCAAGTTGGGTGGAAGCAATGCAAGAAGAGCTTCTCCAATTCAAGATTCAGAAGGTTTGGATATTGGTTGATTTGCCCAGAGGTCATAGGGCAATTGGAACCAAATGGGTGTTCAGAAACAAGAAAGATGAAAGGGGTATAGTGATCAGAAACAAGGCTAGATTGGTAGCACAAGGATATACTCAAGAGGAAGGGGTAGATTATGAAGAAGTGTTTGCTCCAGTTGCAAGACTTGAAGCAATTAGGCTTTTCTTGGCCTATGCTTCATTCATAGGCTTCACTGTCTATCAAATGGATGTTAAGAGTGCATTTTTATATGGTGAAATTGAAGAACCAGTATATGTATCTCAACCTCCAGGCTTCATTGATGCTGAGTATCCAGACAAAGTTTATAAGGTTACCAAGGCTTTGTATGGCCTACACCAAGCTCCGAGGGCATGGTATGAAACATTGGCTTGTTTTCTACTAGAAAGTGGATTCCAAAGAGGCAGGATTGATCCAACTTTGTTCATCAAAAGAACAAAGAAAGACATCTTGCTAGTGCAGATTTATGTTGATGACATAATCTTTGGATCAACAAACCAAGACTTGTGTGTAGAATTTGAAAAACTTATGCATAGTAAGTTTGAAATGAGTTCCATGGGGGAACTTACTTTCTTTTTGGGTCTCCAAGTGAAACAATCCAAAGAAGGCATATTTATCAGCCAAGATAAGTATGTAGCAGAGATCCTAAGGAAATTTAATTTTGCTGATTCTAAGGTTGCAAGTACACCAATGGATCCAGACAAAGGGCTACTCAAGGATGCTGAAGGAGAAGATATGGATTTGCACAATTATAGATCTATGATTGGGTCTTTGATGTATCTTACATCATCAAGACCAGATATCATGTTCTCAGTATGTGTATGTGCAAGGTTTCAAATACATCCCAAAATCTCTCATCTCACAGCAGTCAAAAGAATCTTTAGATATCTTAAGGGTCAACCTAGGTTGGGTCTTTGGTATCCAAGGGAATCATCTTTTGAATTGGTGGCTTATTCGGATAGTGACTATGCTGGTGCAACTCTAGACAGAAAATCCACAACTGGTGGATGTCAATTTCTTGGTTGCAGACTAATCTCTTGGCAATGCAAGAAACAAACAATGGTGGCCAATTCTACAACTGAGGCAGAATATGTTGCTGGTGCAAGTTGTTGTGGACAAGTTCTTTGGATCCAAAATCAAATGCTTGACTATGGGTACAATTTTCTTAACATCATTATTTATATTGACAATAGCAGTACAATATGTATCATTAAAAACCCAGTTCAACACTAAAAAACAAAACATATTGAAATCAGACACCATTTCATAAGGGATTGCAATGAGAAAAGGTTAATTCAAGTAGTTAAAATTGATTCTGAAAAGAATTATGCAGACCTTCTCACCAAAGCTTTTGATTTAGGTAGATTCAAATATCTTGTAGGAGGTATTGGAATGATAAATCTTTGAAAAACATGTGTTTTTGTTCATAAAATTAACTGGTATTGGCTTTTAAACATGGTACTGCTAGTTAGTCAAAAGGTCCTGTTAGTTCATAATTGGTCCTGCTGATATAAAATTGCTATGTTTTGTTCATATAAATGCTTGAATGTTTAAAATTCTATAGATCAAGTGCTCTGCATTTTGTTCTTTTGGTTTGCAACTAACACATTTCAGGTTGATAACAAAACAAGAGTTCTTCCAAACAAAAAGGGGCAACAAAAGTTATATTCATTTCAGGAGAGATAACAATCTCAGGGGAGGAATTAATAGCCCAGAATGGAAGAAAAACCAATTTATGAAAGGAAAGACAAGAGCATACAAGATGATGCAGAGTTGAAAAAGAGAGAGTTAGATCACATATCTAGAAGGGATGAAGCATTTCTCAAGGAGAAAGTTCTATCTAGATCAAACTAAGGAAAGTTTCAACTCAAAGGCATGACATTAGATGATTTCACTTGTTGAACCAATTATCCAAGATACACAGCATCATTGCCTTTTTAAAATTTCCTCCATCCAAGGAAATTGCACCATCTTTAGGCCATTATGGCTTTTGGTATTCAGCTCACCAATTTTTTACAAACTTAAGAGTTGGCTAGTCCATAAGCAAACGGCTTTTGGTAAAGACAAATCAAATCCGTTGATGGTTGATAGTTTACCAAAAACTATATGGTTGTTAACTAACCATACTTAATTGTAAATAGTTAGCTAGTCCTTAAGCAAACGGCTTTTGGTAAAGACAACTCAAATCCGTTGATAGCTGGTAGTTTGCTAAAAACTATAAGGGATTTTTATAAAACTTTCAAAGGTACTGGTAGTTCAAAAATTGGTACTGCTAGAGTACAAAGGTACTGCTAGATAGCCGTTGAGCCTGTCAGAAAAAGTTTTAGCCGTTGGGCCTGGTAGTTAAAATTAGCCGTTGGGGTAGTTATGTAAATTACTGATGATTATATTATATTATATTTCACATATAAAAGATCTTTTTAACCGCCTTTTCAATTACTTATTATAATCTTTATTATTGTCGGTTAAAAGTAATTCTCTCATATCTTCTTTCATCAGTCATTATCATAATTCACATACACCTTTCATCTTCTACCAGTACTATCAACCAATCCCACCATCATATTCAAAATTTTCATTATGGCTTCCACAGTTGTTCTAAACTTTGTCCAACGTCACAATCAGTTAGCATTTTTGGAGAAGTCAGAGGATAATGCCTCATTTCATCAAGTAGTGGATTTTTTAAACAACTCCTATATCAGGTTTGCTTTACTAGTCAATCCCACTATTTATGAAAATCAAATTTTACAATTTTGGCAATCTGCTAAAATTAAAACTTCTGAAAATGGGGAACAAAGAATAAAGGCCAAAGTGGATGGTAAACATTTGACTCTTACTGAGTCATCCATAAGAAGACATCTTCATTTGGATGATTCTGATGGTATTAGTCAGTTACCAGATACTGAGATTTTTGAAAATTTACAAAGAATGGGGTATCATGCTGAGTCTAACAAACTCACTTTTCTGAAAAAAGCATCTTACTCCACAATGGAGATTTTTGATTCACACAATCCTTCACTGTTTGAGCCAGAAGAAAACCTCTTGGGAGCAATTTAGTGGAAACATGGCTTCTGCTCTCATTTGCTTAGCTACAAACAGAAAATACAATTTTTCTAAACATATTTTTGAAGGGTTGATTAAAAATGTGAAAAGTGAAACAAAGTTTTTGATGTATCCAAGATTTATTGGGTGCATCATTGGAAAATTAAAACATTTGTTACTTCCCACAGACTCAATTTATGAAACACCAAAACTTTCTCACAAAGTATTTTCAAATATGAGAATTGGTTTTAGAGGGGAAGATATTCCACTTTTTGATGAAATGTTACCACAACATCCAGAAGAACCAACACCATCAGCTGAAACACAATCATCTAGTTCTTCACATGGTTACATTTCACCAACACATCAAACATCACCAATACCATCTCCAGTACCATCAGCAACACCACCAACATCATCACATCATGTATCACAAACCCAATCACCTCAGACAATGCAAGAACTGAAAGACAAGGTGAAGTTCTTAGAGAATGCTCTTAAGAGTCAAAGCACGAAGTTTTCTGAGATCAACATCAAACTGGTCAAGAGGGTCAAGAAATTGGAGGGTGAAGTGAAGAAGTTAAAGGGTAAAAGATCTGCAAGGGTTGTTTTATCAAGTTCTTCAGATGCTGATAGGATAGGTCACTCTTCCAAAAAGGGGAGGAAGGATAGTTCTGAAGATGAGGAAGAGGCTCAATTTGAATTCCATGATGGAACTCAAGTTTATGATGAAGAGCCTGTTAGAGCAGGGCAAGAGCCTGCTAGGCCAGAAGAAGAGCCTGCTAGGATAGAAAGGCTATTGGCTATAGGGTATAAAGGGTCTGCTGAGAGAGTGTACAAGAGAAAGAGGGTTTTAGTTGCTGATGAGCAATCCTCTGCTCCATCACAAGATCAAACTCCAAAGGATAAGGGCAAAAGTATTCTGATTGAAGATGAGCCAAAGTCCAAGAAGTTGAAAAGAACTCAGCAAATTCAGATGGCTTTAGGAGAAGAAGAGGCCAAAAGAGTTCATGAAGAAGAGCTAAGAGCTATTGAAGCTTCAAGAATGCTTGAAGTAATGAAAGAGCAGAAAGATGCTGAAGATGCTGCTCAGACTCTTCTTGATACTCAAATTGCTCAAGAAACCTTTGATGCTCAGATGCTATGGATTATCAACAATGATCCAATTGTGAGAGGTCAAGCAGCAATTATAGTAAATGACAAGAATCTCAATGCTGATGAGAAAACAGAATCACTTGAATCTTTCATCAACAAGAAATATAAAGAAGCAGCTTTGGCTGACATTTTTGAGAAGATGAAGGAAAGTCAGAAGAGAGGTTTTAAAGTGGGCCAAACTAAGAAAGATCAAGCAATCTTTATGAAGAAATTTCTGAAGAATCAGGCAAATTGGACTGATTATCAACTTAAGAAGAAATCTGCTGATGAAATCTTCTTCTTGTATCTTCAAGCCTACAAAAGTCTTTACTACAAAGTTCCATCTGATGTACACCCCTCAATGAAGAAGAAGGATGCTCAGAAGAAAGAAGTAGCAAAATTGGACACAGAGCAAGTAAGTAAAATGTTGATTACTTTGCCTACTATCATACATGCTGATCCAATTAGCTGTAGACGACCTATTATTGATTGGGAGATCAACCATGATAGATTAGGAAAATCATGGAAAGTAACAAGGGTTGGGGGACAGTTTGCTATTTTTAAGAATTTTGAAAATTTAGTTAGAGCATGTGACAGAGCAGACTTGGAAGAATTGTGGAATCTAGTGCAGATTAGGCTAGACACAACTTCTAGTTCAGATGCGAAGGAACAGGAACTATGGGTAGAATTCAATAGGATGTTTGATCCTGAACCCAAAGATGTTCATTGGAAATTTCCCTATTATGATCCTTCAACAACTTGGGAATTTCTAAGCCATAGCAATATTCATCACCTTTTCACACAGAATGGGATAGAACTCTTTATGTTGGCTGAGAAAGAGTATCCACTTAGTTATGAAGTGCTTAAAACAATGATCTCCAAGAGATTAAGGTGTGACAAAGATGATGAGAACTCAGAAATTGTTCAGAGTTTGCTGAGGAGCATATCTGAGCAATATGAAAGAAAAAGGAAGAACAGAGAGTGAAGGTTTTTGGAAGAGTTCTCTCAAATCCTCAAGGTATGTATTTTATTCATCAGAAACTTGTGTATTTTAATGGAAATAACAAGTTTAGGGGAGGATTGTTGGGAATAAAATGATCAAAGTCAAAGAGCCTGCCAAAGATGTTGAAGAGCCTGCTAGTTGATTTTGTAGTGTATGAAGATGTTCTACCAGTACCTTCTGGGTAGAAGGTACTGCTGGTTGATGAAGAGTCTGCCAAGCTTATGTCAAGTCGATTAGATATTTTGTAATAGATATTTAGTTGAATTATTAGTCTTTGTACATTGTTATACGTTATGTAGAAGTAGATTAGTCTTCTGTGGTGACAGAAGAATATTATCAGAGTTGTACATGGGTAGTTGTATTTAATTGTAGGCGCCAATATAGTCAAAGTATAGTATAATACTCTTCCACTTGACAACATGTAATAAGATATCCTTATCTTATAAAAGGATATCTTAGTCACTACTTCATGCATGCATCTATCACAACCAATAACATAAACCAAACTATCTCTCAAGTAACTTAGTTACTTCAAATCACAAATCCTTTTACAATCTTAGATTCAAGATTACTTTGTAATCCCGGTGATATTTAGATCATCCGTATTATTTCATCAATAATATTGAATCGTATTGTGTTAACCAAAGTTGTGTCCTTTGTTCATTGCATTCTCACGTTTACATAAACTCACCACCTTGTGTTCTTTTAAGTGTGTTGTAGTAGATTCCGCATGCTAAACACATTCAATACATAAATATCTCAACGAACATATAAAAACCGTTCCACATATAATAAAGCAAATCCACTAGACATATAGGTGACAGTGATTTGATTTGGTTTTATACTAAAGTCAATTAGACAGTATACTAAAGCAAAGGATGACAAAGTGTTTTTTTGTGACAGTAAATTTGCACAAAAAGTCTTATATTTATAGGGATAAAAATCTTGGAAAAGAAGAAATCGATTTAGGGTTAGACCCATAAATCCGATCGGTCTAAGCCCATGTTTGGGTTCTAGATCTTTATTGATCCTCAAATTTTACTAATAGTCCTTCCACTTTTTACTTAATGACCGTTAATCAATTCGGTTAATTACTTAACGTCCGTTATCTTTCATTTCGTGTCCAAATAATTAAAATACATAACTATTATATATATATTAATTATTTACGTTAGTCATTCATACGTAAAGTGTGCAATCCCTCGCTCCCGAGTTCGAATCTAGTCATACACGATAATATTTTTCCAATAAAACTCTAACAGCTCCCACTTGGAAATCTATTAAAAGTGTAATGACATTGGTTAGCGTCTAGCAACACGCCAATGCCCCCAGAACAACTCGGGTGGTGGTTCTCCTGGAAAAAACCATTCGATGATAAATCATCATAGGCATCCTTTTGTTTCTAATACCACATTAATAAAGATATGGATCTAAGTCATTCTTCATTAATAATTCTGTTTCTCGTTGTTTATGATTAAATAAGATTACCAAATCTTCTGAACTATTCAGTGGAGATCTTGGGTGTGGCCACACATACATCTTACTAATCCTACGAGGGGCCCAGCAGTATTAAACTTCAAACAATTTGAAGGAACAAATTCTATCTTGACTACGAGCATAACTCATGCACTTCGCAACACTTCTGAAAACAATCCGTATAACTACCAGTTACGTATAGCGTTAATTTGAATCACAGAAATGCACTACATACATGACAGTTATCTGGTATCTCAAGTCTGAGGATAACTATATACATAAGACTTACTTGATGACAAGATCCATAAAGTAAACTTATGTGGCGGGATTTAGTCCTATATTCAAACAATTTGAATATCATGTGAAATTGGTATGACAACGCATCAATATAATTTTAAGTATATTATACCAATACTCAGATTTACCTTAATTTAATGATATTCCCATATCATTAACTGGCAACGGACAGTTTAGAATATATAAATATATTCAAGGATATAAACATGCAAATATAGGATATATTATTAAGAAAATGATAAACAAACATAACCATTATTTTATTTCATTAAAATAATAACTGTTCAATAACATCCCATTATCCAAACACTAAAATAGATCAATGCATGATAATTCTAATTAATGAATTATGCCTCAAGTCATGTCAAACATACTTGTTGACAAGGCATAAATCAACTAATTTTGATCTATGGGAATTTTGAGAATACTTAGTTCAAGAATTCAATTAATGAAGTTCTTGTATGCGTGCTATCAATTATCTTGATAATTCCACATAATATTTCATAAAATACGTGACATCCTCATCCACGAATTTATGACAAGCAAACTATCAAACCTTTTATAATTTAAAGTATCCTAATTCTTTAATGTAAAATACAACTATGCTTACAGTTAAGCATAACTAGTACACATGGCCATTAACTAGGATGAAATCCCACCATGACTAGCATTGAGTGTCATCTCAATCTTATTAGCATCATTGTATGCAAAACGACAATATGCTCTTTAAAATCCCGTAAACTTTAATATCCAATGTGTAATGTTTGATACCTTCAAATCTTACAAGATTTGTTGGCTATATCAATTACGCAACAATTGCTATATGGTTCATACTTAGAATTTTGGAGCTATTCCAGGATGAGGATGTTAATTCTAAATCCAACCATATCCATTACACCAAGTTATCTAATAACATTCAACTAGATATTAATGTTGTAAAATCATCTTTGATCAAGCATGATATAACAAACAACATGATGTACATGAAAAATCCCTGTGTCAAACTTAGATTTGTTCATGTCATATCTTTTCAAAGATATGTATCTATCTAGACTTTCTAATAGTATAATCATGTTCTTATTAGAATTTAATTATTTACCGCTTATGTTTATAATAAACATATATTCAAAGGTTTTGAGTTTATTTTCTAAATCTTCACATGAAGTTTTATTCCAAACTAAGGCTTAACATTTAATGCTTATGGAATGTTACTTCCTATATGTTTTGCAACATATATGAAATAAAAAAATAAATTTAACACTCCCACTAGCTTTGAGGAATATTAAGAGACTGTCTTATTTTAATCATAAATCAAAACTAGGATTTAATAATTAAACATAAGTATATCTCCTTGATGCATGCATCAATCCATTCATAAATGATTGCACTTTGTATACTTCTAAAGATTATTTGAATTCAATTACTCCTTTCAATTACTTATCGTCCTCGCACAAGTAATTACTCAAGAAAGAGTTTTAATCTTCCATTCTCAATTTCATATAAATGAAACTAAGAATGAATCATAATCTTTATACATTTAATGTTCTTTAGAAAGAATTCCAATCACAGTTAATTGCTTAAGTGTGTTTGATAATCTTTTCATACATTAAATATGTATACAAACTTTGTCCATTATGATTTCTACTCGGAAATTTAAATCTCTAGCATTTTCATTTCCTTTGTAGAAACTCATCATCATTCTATAGTGTAACTATAGAGCTCAAGATTAATTAAGTTTCCAAAACTAATTTACCTTTATGGACTGCATCTAATCATTCATAGTATGAGTAACTTGCCAAATTCTATATTTGCAACAGGTTTACCATAATCCTGTAACTCATAATCCTCAACATATTATACAAATATTTGAGACATCCTTGCGGATCTATGAATGATAATTCCATCATATAAAGATTTAACATTTACATGTTTAATCCTTATCATGACTTTAGTAGTGTATTATTAGAAGATCATGTATCTTGTAATTTTATCTTTTTCAAGATAAAACTCCCACTTGCCTTTAGCAATTTATAGACTATCTATAAATACTTAGCAAGTGGAGCAACACAATACATATTGATAGTTCCTTATATGAAATGTGTTAAAACCTATTCAAAAGCAGTTTAACAAATTCAGAACGTCAATTTTAAGACTTAATGTGATTCATCTTATTCCATAATAAATGGTGTCTTAGCAATCTTCTAGGTTGGAGTCATATTTGAGTATATACAATGCATACTCAATTTTCTAACCTTGATAACTTTGGAAGAATAGAAAATATAGTTATCTTTAATCAAACAATAACTTGATTTTCCTAACTGAACGTACCATAACCATTATGTATTTCATTAGGATTATATTGTAAGACAATCTTACAATATGTAAGATAAATATATTTTGTTTGGTTTATCTATTTACCAACTAAATCAGCTTAATGGTATAATAGAATTTCCAAGCCAATGCATGCTATATAACATAAGTACTTTTTAACTAAGTCACTTCATGTTCATGTCTTAACAAGAAGACATAAACTTGTTATATTCCTAATTTACGTTATAAATCATTGATCAACTCAATGACTTCTTGTATATGTTTAAATAAAAACATAACAATTTAACGTCTTACTTTATTATAAGTCTTGTAACAATTTAAAAGACTTTATATTTATATCTTTACAGTAAAATATAAATATACATAACTAAAGTAATCATGAACACCACAATTTGGTTTCAATAGTATTTCAAGTTAATTTATTTACTTCATATATTTATGACATTCCAAGAATACATAAACATTCAAATTTGAAGTAGTATTAGGTTACTTCATTTATTTATGTCATTTCAATAATACATAAATATTTAGTTTGAAGTAATCTCATTTTCATATTGACACTTGTTCTAATAAGAATCTAATTTAGAACTTGCAAATTAACATAGTTTTATTACATCAGTTGATCTGCTAGTAATGAAAGTATGTAATTTACCTTGTCATTAATATCTATGTCAATGTCTCACTTACGCTAGATATTAATTTCAAGTGTTCTATTAATTAGATTGTGAATATCAGAACATTATTCTCTTACCTTGCAGACAAGAGAATCCTTTAAATCATATTTCTTTGTGTTGTTGCTTGCACACAATTAAGATTACTCCCACTTGTGCATGGAACAACATCATGTATCAAATAAACAACACGTCAATCGTTTCTTTATGTGATCAATATGATTGTGTCATAGATATTAGTAGATATAGAATCACCTTGTCAAGTAAGGAAACGTACATGACTATCCTTAAACCCACAAGTGTCTACAATTGGAAAGTAATTATCTCAAGAGATTCTAGAGATAATCTGGGTTACTACCAAGATAACAAACTTGTAGCTCCCACTGAATTACAGATCATTACATTAATATATGTTATTCAGTAATTACAACACTATGCTCCCACTGGATTTGACAACATTATAAGTGTTTCATAACCAGTAAAAGCAAATAGTGTGCTATTTACTTTCCTACACCTTTGAGTAATCCCATAAGTAACAATTACTTAGGTACTAAAGAATGTATTCTACTTTGTAAATGATGGACTATCCATCAATTCAATTAACTTGGAAATAATTGGGCATGCAATTTCTTCCTTAATTTGACTACCATCCCCACAATGGTATGTAGCATCAAAAGTGGTCAAAGCACAACAACTAGACAAAGTGTGCTAGTTTGCCTTTTACCAATTTTGCGGTAACTAGTCTAGCTTCTAATTTAATAACTCATAAAATGTGCAATTTTTCTTAACTATTAAAATTTTGCCATGAGTTATTTCTTAGAATTTAGACAATTCTAATTTTCCATTATACCCTTCTCATTCATGAAAAGGTATGTGGTTTAAGTCTCACTCTTCTCAAAGAAAGTAGACTTGGTTTATTCTTTTAGCAAAGTTGACTATAGCCTAAACCCTTACGGGTGTAGATCAATTTTCCACTAAAAGAATGCCCCACGTTTACGGTTTTTAACGTTGCATTAATACATTAAAAGAATTTACAAAATTCAATTTTAGTATTTTCAATAATATAGTTTTTCAAGAAAAGAAAATTACCCAGGAAATACAATATATCCATTTAATTTTCTTGAAAACTAGGATCCAACTTTCCATAGTTCCACCACATCAGTTGATCTGCTAGCAGTGAAAGTACAAAAGATGGTAACTTGTCGTACAATAATCGCGAAACAATTTCCGACTCCTAAATTTATGGGAATTACATTTGCCAAACAATTTTGCAATGTATGCATGTTTCTTCCCATCTCATGCTTTAAGTCTCAAGGTCTCACTTATAACTTAATTAAGTCGTCTAATTTAGAAACTTGTAAATTCACATATTCTTATTACACTCAGTTGATCTGATGGCAATAAAAGTATGTAATTTACCTTGTCATTAATATCTGTGTCAAGGTCTCACTTACGCCAGATATTAATTCCAAGTGTCTCTTATAATTAGATAGCACGTGACTTAAATTTTTAGGGTATTTATTTTGATGTGACAATCAAAATATGTACAAAGAAGCATGCACTCATCTTTGTATCATAAGTTTTACAAAACAATTTTTATTACCAATTCATAAGCTTAAATCAACAAAATTTTAATCGATGGCGTTGAGAAACTTACAACATTGCCTTAAGATGCTTCGTACATATTAATGGTGTACTTGGTAAGTCTAATTTTGACGCACAGGCGAGCGGAGGGGCAAACGTCCGCCCGAAGGCCAATTAAAAATGCGCCCCTTTCGGATGACAATTTAATGTCAAGCCTCCTTATACCCACTTTATAGTTTGTCAAAACTAGGTCCGCCGCTTCGACCATTATGTACAGTCGCATCAATCAATTAACAATTTATGATTTAAAAGCTCAAAATTAATGTAGTAAATTATTAAATTGCTAGTCTCGCCTGGGAGCAAATTACCGTGCGAAGCGAACCACTATCGGCACATAAGACTTGGCAGTTAAAAATTTACTACAATAGGGTTTCATAGTTATTAGGTCCATTTATTTTATTCCAAAAACTACCCTCTTTTTGCTTACAATTCATAAATAATTTAAACAAATAAGAACAAGTAATTTTTAACAAAATAAATAACCACAATAACACATATATGATCTTAACTATTAAAACATATAGCCACATGCAAACCTTTTTGATAAATCCTATTAATAATCTATATGTGAATAATTATGTATATAATTAATAAAACTCCCATTGGTTTTCGAGCTCATTGTGCCCAATGGTCCACAGACGTCAAATAACTTGACCGCGTAAGTTTAAATTAATTAAATACCACATAGCACATAACTGATTCATTAATGTATTTAATTAGGGTCTTCCCTAATTTTAGATCTATCTAAAACATGTAGCACATAAACAAACCCTAATCCATGATTTCTTTGCATGAAAAAATCATGGATCAAACAGGAACGCAACCCTTTATTCAAATAATCACATAAACATGTTCCTAATTAGGGTTACAAAACTAACTTTTCAACAAAAGAGGGTCGAACCCCCTCCCTAATTGTATAGTTCGAATTATTTTTCAAGATCTAGAATAAAACCCTAAAAAAAATCGACTAATAAAACATGTAAATCCAAATCAAGATTTGATTTTTATTATGTGTTTCGATAATTACAATTACATGTTAAACGGCTCGTGATGCCACTGTTGGAATTAAATAATTTGACATTCAAATAAATAATAAACCATAAACATCAAAGCACATAAGCAGCGGAAGCAAGGATCATAATTAACATGTACAAAGTAATAACGAAAACATAAAGGAAAACGTACCTTGATCTTAGCTAAACAAAGATCAAAACTTCTCTTTTCTTTACTTGAACAATCAAACGGATTAACGTGGAACCCCTTACAATTTTGTTCCACAATCCAAGATTAATATCTAAAGTAAGATATTAACGAGTTCTCGAACACACGTACTATTACTCGGCTAACGAATGATGCTAGTGATTGAACACGAATTAAACCAAACTATTTTTGTTTAATAAAAGTAATCGACACACCTTTAAAGGTGGTAATCGACTGGATTGTATAATAAATCAAATCCACTAGACATATAGATGACAGTGATTTGATTTGGTTTTATACTAAAGTCAATTAGACAGTATACTAAAGCAAAGGACGACAAAGTGTTTTTTTGTGACAGTAAATTTGCACAAAAAGTCTTTATATTTATAGGGATAAAAATCTTGGAAAAGAAGAAATCGATTTAGGGTTAGACCCATAAATCCGATCGGTCTAAGCCCATGTTTGGGTTCTAGATCTTTATTGATCCTCAAATTTTACTAATAGTCCTTCCACTTTTTACTTAACGACCGTTAATCAATTCGGTTAATTACTTAACGTCCGTTATCTTTCATTTCGTGTCCAAATAATTAAAATACATAACTATTATATATATTAATTATTTACGTTAGTCATTCATACGTAAAGTGTGCAATCCCTCGCTCCCGAGTTCGAATCTAGTCATACACGATAATATTTTTCCAATAAAACTCTAACATAATGCAACCATGCCATTAGAGAAACATTGCGACTAAAAATGATATTACTGGAAAATGATTCCCTCAAGCTACAAAACAATCTGTTGAAAATATGATTTGCCCTCAAAATTTGGTTGAATCTAGAAACCGCTGCCGCTAGGCGCGGGTACTCGGCTAGTCTCTTAAAATATATGTATACCTTTTTAAAATATATATATATATATATATATATATATATTATATATATATATATATATATATATATATATATATATATATATATATATATATATATATCTCTTTTTAAAATATATGTATACCATTTTAAAAAGGTATAATCTCTTAAAATAATTCATACTTATAAAAACTATTTTATAGGGATGTATAATCTCTTAAAATATATGTATACCTTTTTAAAAAATTATATATCTTACCGATATTTTATATTTGTAGTTATCTAATAATAAATAAAGATTTTGGTCGAAGTTCTAATTCAAAAAACGATGCTATGATAATTTATATGGCCGTAATTTTTCTTAGAATATCCGTATATTTGTTTTTAAACATGTATTGGATATATTCCTTTTGTAATTAGCTAATATTAAAACAGCTTTTGGTGAGTATTTTATTTTAATAACCGCTTAGGACCAGTACCAATTTGAAGGTTAGTACTGCTGGTTATGGTAGGAACAGTACTAAGCTGGACGTTATTACTTCTGACTATGATCATTTAAACTTATCACGGCTAAAGTTTTTTAACAGCTGAATACGTTCTATTGAAATTAATTTATAAATACCATGATAAATAGAAGAATCAGTTAAATTGATTATATTTCATAAAGGATCGTGGCCATGGTATCAATTTGTATGCATGTTCCAACACAAATTAAAAGGCAATTTTATATAAACACGTAATTTTTAAAAAATTAAAAACGTATCAATTTTTTCTTTTGATACTAATTAAATGCGTAAATTTCATTATTAGTAAAACATAAATCATATGAACATCTTAAAAGTAAAATAATAACAGTTGCAACTCGCTTAGATAAAAATATTCAAGAAACATAATTTTTTGAGATTCATCGCATGCTTGATCAAATATCGTCACCACTATTCTCATCGCTGGTAGTTTCATAATCAGTTGAGCCGTCATTAATAAAACTTGTTATATCATCGCCAGAAGATACAGATCTAACACTATATGCATCTGAATCGACTTCCCATGTTTCGTCGTCGATGTAGCTGTTAGAAACATGTGTTCCGCGCACTCTACCATCAACATCAACCATTCATATTTATCATCCATGGGTGCATCTTTGCCTTGTCCAACATTATTATGATATTCTTCACCTATGAATGTTTAAAAAAAAACAAAAAAAAAAAAATTAAAAAAAATATATAAGTTCAAATTTGAATTTTCTAAACACCACTCAGACACAAAATTGTACATGGAACTGCTTTTTAACAAATAACCTGTTGAAGATTCATCAATGATAACTTCATCAAGATTAGTATACTTGGGTTCCAGATCATTGATATTAACCCACACACCTTCTTCAGATACGCTGTTGTTGTTCTCATGTTCGTCATCTGTATTTTCATCATAGAGCATATATTTTGGTCGATTTGATACTACAGAATATTGTGTTGTTTTTGAACACATTAACGCATTTGGTTCTTCATCGGCAGATATATTTGATATATCCAGGTAAGAGAATGGACCCAATTGTTGTGACGCATAATCTGCAAGAACCCGTGGGAAAGCGGGGTTCTACAAACAAAAACATAGTTAGTACTTACTAACAAATTATCTGTTATCGGGACTGTTTGATTTATATTGTTGTCTATGGTGGCTTAATTACATGGGATTAGCAGGACTGTTTGGTTTAGCTTATTATGTAGACTATGAGGATTGTTTGGAATAGCTTAAATCTTACGCTAACAATACGTATGAACATTGATTTGCGTACAATATATATGTTTTATAAAAATATATCGTGCAGTTGTAAATTATTGCCATCATGTTTTTTTTCCCCAAGATGATTAGCAGCCAGAGTTTTCACAACTGTTGATTGTGCCTTTTCATCATCAGATGAAGTTAGATCTACAACTTTGTCTGATCGTGTATTTTCATCGTCTGATGAAATCAAATCAATAACTATCTTGTTGACTGAATTCCCGTTTTTAGTCAACCTACGGCGTTTACGTATAACTGGGATAGACTGCAATTATCACAAACTTAATTAGTTTTTTTTTCATCGATAAGTATTACATACTATGAATTACAATTTTTTTTATAGCTATCCATTGTCATATATTTTTTTTCACCTTTTCGTCGTTTGATGAACTAACATGAAAAATTTTGTGCTGACTAACGTGTTGTCTTTAGTCAGCCTACATCGTTTATATTCAGAATAATCATCAGCAGATTTATATTCAGAATAATCAATATTGCATGTATTTTTACCAGATTCTGATTTCGCCTTTGACAATCTCCGACTGTTGTGTGTCAAACAAACAACCTAAGCAATGCAGAAAAAATTAAAAACCAATAATTTTTTACTTTCACTACAATGCAAAATAGCGCGTAATTAAAAGTTTATATAATACCTGTTAGGAATATGAATATTCAGCTGAAGACTCGGTCACCCCGAGTACTTATTAGCTCATCATAGCTCGTAGGATTATCAGTAATATTATTAGTAGATTAGTTATTAATTAGTATTGTGGAGTGGGTCGGGTCTTTACCCTCTGTCAGCTCTCTCCACAGCCCACTAGGGGCATATTAAGTAGTATGTATAAATACCCCTTCCCTTGCAAGGGAAGGGTTGGAACTTCACTTCATTTCAAGCTAATATACACATAGTATTTCTCTCTCTAGAAGTTCCCACTTTCTCTCTCTAAGTTCTTGTCTATTCGATCCATCTAAAGGCCTCAAACAAGTGTTTCTTGGATTGTGAATACCCTACAATTGGTATCAAGAGCCATGGTTAGGTCCATGAGAGTTGGTATTCACGGATTTGTCTAGTTTTTGAGGTTTTTAGTTCGAATTGATAAGTTACATTAATTTCATTTTGTGCTTTATTTAGTGATTAGAAGTTGTTATACCTTCTACTTTCTAGCTTAGGAACAGTATAAGAGTAGTATTTGGTGCTTGGTTAACAGATTTAAGGTTTGTGTGGTGTTTTTGGGTGATTCGAGAGTGTTTTATCCAAGTGTTCTTGGCTGCGGTTTGTGTACTTTGGACGAGTTCTTGAACGCGGTTTGTGTCACATCGAGAACGCGGTTTGTCTTATTACTAGTTTAGGCAAAAGGAAAAAAAGCATTGAAAGCGACGTGTTTGGCAGTTTGTGTCTACGCGGTTTGTCTCTAAGGCGCGTACGCGGTTTGTGTCTACGCGGTTTGTCTCTGAGGAGTGCATTCGGTTTGTGTCTACGCGGTTTGTCTTTACAGCGTGTACTCGGTTTGTATCAACGCGGTTTGTCTCTCCAGCGTGAACTCGGTTTGTGTCTACGCGGTTTGTCTCTGCAGCGTGAACTCGGTTTGTGTCTACGCGGTTTGTCTTTGCAGCGTGTACTCGGTTTGTATCAACGCGGTTTGTCTCTCCAGCGTGAACTCGGTTTGTGTCTACGCGGTTTGTCTCTGAGGAGTGTATGCGGTTTGTGTCTACGCGGTTTGTCTCTGCAGCGTGTATGCGGTTTGTGTCTACGCGGTTTGTCTCTGCAGCGTGTATGCGGTTTGTCTAGGCGGTTTGTATCCACAGAGGTGCTATTTTTACGTCAAAACTTCAAACGACCATAACTTTTGAACCGTAACTCCGTTTTCAGCGAAACACCTGTCAAAACGCTCCTGAGACCGAGGAGAATGAAGTTATTGAGTTTCTAAGTTTTTCAGACCAAAATTTTGCCATAATAACTTGCAACAACCATACCAATCAGATCAACAAGTCTACCAGACCTTCATCATAACACATATCAAGCATATCAAGCATCATTCCATGGTTTATTCTTGATTTTGTAAAACCCCGCGAAAGAATCTATTTCTCGGTTTAAATCATAGAATTGTAAAATCCCGTGCACGTTAATATCATGTCAAATACTTCAGATTCTGCTATATCAGAGATACTCAAATTGTACAACATGATTGACAAACAAAAGATTCCCAAAGATGTTCGACAGATAAACGTGTTTGACTATGTTGGTGCCAATAGAGACTTTGTGTGCCCGAAT
Source organism: Artemisia tridentata subsp. tridentata (assembly GCA_021014915.2). NCBI lineage: Eukaryota > Viridiplantae > Streptophyta > Magnoliopsida > Asterales > Asteraceae > Artemisia > Artemisia tridentata. The sequence goes on along the minus strand of CP139505.1, from coordinate 2,737,988 downwards.
TCTCAAGAGAAAGAGCTTCATCAGCCACAAACAAACGTTGTTGAGTCAGATACTGTTAGGAACAACGTGCAACATGAGAAACACAACGAAGCGTCGGCTGAACCTAATGGGGTATCTTCTGTCATTAATAATGATAATGTGTTGCATGAAAAAAAGATTCCCGACAAAGTACAACAGACAAACGTTGTTAAGTCAGATATTGCTAATATGGGAAATAACAATGTTTTCCCATATGAACAATATGTGAATCACAACGAAGCGTCTGTTGTACCTAGTTGTGCATCTTCTGTTCTAAATGATGATTATGTGCTGCATGAGAACACTGTATTTGTCCCTGATGATAACTTGATCACTAAACTAAACATTTATAAAGAACAAGTGGCTATGTATGAACAGCGTGCTAAGTTTGAGCTTAATGAACGTGAGCAAAAATTAGAAGGTCAAATGAGTACACTTTTTAAAGAGTCTAGAGTAAGAGAAGAAACATTAAAATTAGAGTTGAGTTCTTTGAAAAGTCAGCTAGAACAGTCTGTCAAACAGAAACAGGAAGTTCAAAAGTGTATAACTACACTTAAGCTAGAATTCAAACAAAAAGAAACAACACTTTTAAATGATTTCTCTAGACTCAAGACGTTAAAAAATAAGCTTGAAGATAAGTTGTACACACAAGATCAAACCATTCAAACTGCTCAAATGATTCATAGGCACAAAAAGTTGAGTGATAAGCATAGTAAAAACATGATAGGTGAACCCAAGTCAACCATCCTTAGGGACATGAAAGCAGCTCAACCTGCCCTATATGATGGTAATGTGATGCTTATGCCTATTCATGACCCGCCTGAGCATATCTACACTAAAGAGGATGATGAGATAAGTGAGAGAACTAGGGAAAGAATGAATGAGAAAATGAAGGATCCCAAATGCATAGCCAAACGAATAATAGTCAAGCCCCATGATTATTATGAGGAGAATCGTTTGACTGTGTTTGCCCCTCAAAAGAAGTTAACACCTGAACAAATATTTTGGAAACAAGATAATGAAAAACTTAAGGAAGAAAAACTTAAGGCCAACACACCCTCATTAGAAAAGTTGCGTCCATAACGGTGTATCCTCCCAATACACCTAGGAATTTGGTGCCTTTGTCTCTTCCCACTGAATGCAAAACCATTATTAGCTTATATGTGCTTTGGCAACTGTTCGCTGATTTCGATAAAACTTGTAAGAAGAGAATTACACCCACCGGCATTACTGAGGGGGAAAGGTGTTTTGAACATGCAAAAAGGTGTTACTTAACTGAGGTCATGCCATTCTTTAAACTACTTAAAGAACATTTTGAAGGGTTGCAAACTGCCCTTAAAGCCGAAATAAAAGAAATGGAAGTAGTGTTTAAAGACATGGAAAATGAGGTGAATGAATATGCAATAGAACTTAAGAGTCGAGAGATTGAAAGAAAAAACATACTCATTACTAACGACAACTTGATTGCTAAATGTATTGCACAAGATGTATTTTACACTGTCACTGATTCTGCATTGTCTGCTTGTCAATTTAATGAGTATGCTATTGCGTTAAATGTCACCCAGAATCGTGTTGTTGAGCTTGAGGGGGAGAATTTAAAATTGCTTGAAAAAATTCAAAATGATGACCATGATAATATGGTTAAACGTTTTTCAAAATTAGAAGTTGAATATCTTAATTTGCAATTGTAGGTCACGATAATAATCTCAAACACACACACGTTAAGACTAAAAGACGCACGAACTACTATCTATAATAAGCTACGTATGAAAAGCAATAAGCTAATAAGCTAAACTAGAGAAGAGAAATAAGAAGAGAAGAATAAGAAGTGATCGGCTTTTCAATTAATCAAATGTTACACGAACATAGCTTCCGCACATGACATGAAAAACCAACACAAATAATGTATCCTTGCCTTGTATTTATAGGCAATGGGAGGGGAATTATTCTAGGAATATTCCCATGCATGTTACTAACATGAACTTACTAATGTGACCGGTCCATGGATTACTAATGGACCGGTCCATAATTACAAACAATATAATCCTATTAAACTTGCAACATTATAAATGAACAAGACTTGTAAATATTTAATACATGTTCCTAACAATCTCCCCCTAAGTCTTGATCATCAATGTTGCCTGACGTCTTCTTTGCTTCTTAGGCTTCCGACGTCTTTATAATCTTTGTTTCTTTGTTCTTGAATAATGATGATATGATGTTGTCTTTTTCTGCCAATCTCCAACGTCTTCTCGTCTTCTCCATCATGTTCATATATCTTTGACTTGTTAACTGCAACATGTTCTCACATTTCAATCTTAAACTTGTGAAAGGTTGATGTGCTTGAACTTTTGACTTTACAATATCATATGTTGAACTTGTGATGTCACTGAGTCTTTGAGATAACATTTCTTCAACATATGAACATGATGGAGTCTTGATGGTCGAACTCCAGCTCCTCAGCAGCAGCAGCAACAGCAGCATCAGCACGAACCAACCGGTACTTACAGGCTCAGACTTGAGATCATCAACAGCATAGTGTGAAGACTTTCTCAAATCCTAACCCAGACCGTTCTGAACCGGATTCCCCCGAAAGGGATTACACGGACACACCGAAGTGCACCTACGATTCAGTGAGTCGCTGGAGATCACCCCACGACTGTAGACCGTTTGGAGCAAACACTAAGCGTAACCCACAAGGAGTTACCGAAGTGACCTGCTGACAGAGTTGTTTGATGTTGCTCTGGCAGGATTTCCATTCAATCATTGATAATCACAATTGTGATTTTTCTCATGAATGTTCTTGGCAGATTGCTAAGATCTGCGAAGGACACTTTCTTAATTTTACATCTGCTGCCCATGATGTAGAACAACAGAGTAATACTAGGTGTACCTAAGAGATCTTTTAGTGAATCTCATGGCTCTAGACTCAATCAGTGCACGTTTGTTTGGTCATCGGAGGCATGGAGCAGATTGCCTCCTTTTCAATATCAACACTCTCGTAATGAGAGGTCGATAGATTATGAAGGGTTCTCCGTGTGAATGAAACAAGTGTCTTTTGAGAGACACCTGAGTGGCTTAGAAGGTTTATTAGTGCGTCACTGGGTCCATGACGTCTTTAGTTTTCAATACCGGTGATGCTCATCAACCAGTAGATTATGAATTGAACCCGGTGTCTGCCCTAAGGTTGAACAAATGGAGGGCTATTTCTTTTCACCCTTTTCTTTGCTTTTCTTTTTCATTCTTCAACCCCTTCTTTCTCCGTTCATTCATTTTCTCCCTTTTTATATCATACCTAGGACTTTCTAGTTCTAAACTATTGGTGTTGTCCTTGGGTAGATCCCTCCGGCTCTGGCGGATCATAGGACGGTTTTCCCTAACCTTAGTCACCTTATAACTCCATGACTATCCTAATGATGCCATATACCAAACCTTTTGAAAATCTCTCAAAGTGTCGATAATTGTAAAGACATTTTGTTGACACCTTGAGAGTTTGATGATTTTCAGAAATACTCCCCCTCAACATGTGCTCATTAATATTAAATTTTTTTAAATTTGCACATGCCGGAAAGAGTTGGCACTTTTGAATTGATTGACTTTCAATGAACCTGATCGTTGTGAGACACGCTTACATCACCAGTTAGACTGGCTTGAAATTATTACCCGTCCAGATCAGATTCAAAGATTATCGCTCGAAATCGGTACATTCTACTTAGACACGTCCTTTGCGAGACACGCTTACATCACCAGATAAACTGGCTTGAAATTATTACCCGTCCGGGACATGTCCTTTCGACTACTGACTTTCCTATTCGTCAATTCGAGGGTCAATTCTGAGTATGAGCACACGAGATTCCAGCAAATGAGACATCATATTTTAATCATCTTTTTCTTCTCCCCCTCAAAAATAGCATACTCATGATGTTTTTGGAAAACGTTTATGATTAAAATATGCTGTTTTTGAGTTTTAGGGAAGAATTTCAAGAACATTTATAATTCTTTGAACAAAGATTATATTTTTCAAATACTCCCCCTTAACGAGGGAATACTTGTCCTTATGAGCAGAATGTTTGGAAAAACATTGGAAAACATTCAGGTTTTAATTCTGCTCATAAGTAAGAAGCTTTCGCTCCTTTTTCAGGATTGAGGCACTGAAGCGTACCTCAGGGTCCTTTCTTTGGGGTCCGGGTTGTACACTGTTATGCGTGCACAAGCCGTAATATACAGGCCAATTATGGAAAGAAGAATGATATGATGAAATTTGAGAATTGATTCTTACATCATCCACCTTTACCAAAAGTTGAAAACACTGGGTCAGTTCGCTGAAACAGTCTGATGGCGAATGGCGGACGACCCCCAACATAGCTCTCTAGCCTCCTCATCTGATCCCTATGGTATAACCGTTCTTCTATCTTCCGAATAAATTCCTTGACTTGTCGCAGCTCCTTTGAATTCCATCTTCTTGATTTTTCCAACATCGTATCCCGAACTCTATTAGCTAGCCCATCACGTACACCCTTTAATGTATCGTCGCAGAACTTATGAATTTCATTGAGTGCCATGAAACGATGAAAATCAGTTGTGCTTCTGTAGACGAACCCAAAAGTTGGACGATGTAGCATGGTGTACTGAGGGTCCTTTTTGCTGTGTAGAAGGAACTGTGGTTCAACAAGGTTAAGCTGAGTCTGATAACTTTCCACACCAAGCTGGAGATCTTCTACACGTTCTTTGATGATGGTTCTCCTGATGTAATGACAGAGGGAAGTACTAAGTGCATATCGAAGCTCGTTGGTCAGATGCTGCAGTTTGCCTTGAACCTTCATCAGATACATATCTTCGATATCATTTAGACTTAGATCAGGAAAATCCGCCTCAGAGAATTTGTAAAGATTGTTATCGATTCTTCTTACTGTGATCTCTTCTAGAAATATATAATCACATCTTCTAGATCCACTTACGTTGATGACAGCCATTATTCTGAGATCACTGTAAACTGGTTCTTTTGATTTCTGGAGGACAAGTTTGTACTTGTACCAGCTTTGTCTTTTAGAGTACCAGTGATGAATCCCCAGCTCTGCATCACGATCATATTGGACGAGCTTTTTAACAAACAGATTGCTGTTAATAGCTGCCTCTTCAATAGCTGATTGTGTGTAATGAGCAGCTGGTGTGAAAGTGATAGATGTAGCATACTTTGTCGTCCCTTGAGCTCCATTCTTTAGAAGTTCCAGATCTTTGTTGAAGAACATTAGAAAGGGAATTTCCGAGTGATGATGTCTTCGAATCACGGTCAGTGGCTTGGTCCAATCTGTGATGAATGGTTGATGCTTGCCTACTTTCCTGACGACGTCTGGATTAGCCCAGTCGAAGTCACTTGACATTGCCCGTGCAATGTTTTCAAGGTGATATTCGAGTTCTGCTGCACTATTGGATTTGTTCTTCAGAAGAAGGAAAGCATCATTCTTGATCCGACGAAGTTCTTTCTTGGTCATTTTCTTGATATTGAGAGTTCTTTTAATTTCTTGAGTAACAGCAAAAGTGCTGTCTTCAACTCGTGAAGCTTCGTCAGACTGAGTTTGAGCGCTTGCTAGATGATCGAACCATTCATTTCCTAGCACATCCGTATCATTATCCAGCCAAGAGACAACTGTTGGTCCGGTAGATGACTTTTTGCTGTGTGAAGACTTGGACTTGGATGGCTTTGATTTTGGTGATAGTGATGGTGAATGAGGTTGATCATCGTGTGGCTGGAATTCCATATCTTCAGTTGTAAACTGCTCATGGTGATGCTCGGTTTCAGTGGGACCAGAGGATTGATGTTTAGAAGGTTGAGATGATGGTTTATGTTCCGTTGGCTCCTGAATGTGAATCCCTGACCCGCCTTTGTGTTTCTTTTGTTCGGGTTTAGGGTCCTGATCATCCTCATCATCTTCTCGAATGCGTTTTCCTTTGTCAGCAGTTTCCTTGCATGACTTCTTCTCAATATGTGATTGAAGAGCTGCAATCAGGTTAACTTCTTCAGGAGAAGGAGAGGTGATTTCAAAGAGTCTATCGAGAAGCACAAGCTCGATATATTCAGTAGTATGTTCTGGAAGTGGTTTGGTGTGGGAAGAAGAAGAGACAGCTTCTTTGATCTTTTCGTCAAGTTGTGAATCAATATGATCATTGATGTTTTGTTGAAGATCAGGAAGAAATTGCTTAACAAATTTCTTTGCCTTGCGTGTCATATGATCTTTGACATTGAAACCAAGGAATTCATCGATCTGCTTCTTGCTTTCCTGCATTTCTTCCATTTGTTGAGACAACTTTTTGACTAAGACTTCCATTTCAGCCAATTTGGTTGTAGCTTGGTTGTCTCGTTGTGCTTGTGCTCTCTTTACCGCCTTTTTCAGTTTCTTTGCTGCAGGAGTCACAACCTCAACTTTCGTAACATGGACGATTCTTCTCTTGCTCTTTCCTTTGTAGGCCTTAAGAATGTTTTCAGAAACAGTTGCTTTTGGTTTTGATTTTGGTGATGAAGATCGTGAAGATGATGGAGTGAGAGAAGGAATTGGTTCATCAGATTTAGTAGTTGATTCCTTTTGAGGTGAGGGTGGAGGTGTAGGATTCTTCGGTGGTGACCCAGGAGGTGTCTCGGGTGAAGAAGCAGACGAGGGCTGAACTGGTGGTTGTTCTTGCTGCTGTTGTGGGTTATAAACAACCATAGTCAGTGCAGATTTGGCTGTGTCTTTTGGAGGGGAAGGAGGAGGTGTTGGAGTGTGAGAACGAAGGTAGCTATCTGCTTCCAAGTTAGCTTGAGCCTCCTCCTTACGTTTCCTTTCTTCCTCTTGTCTTTTCTGCTCCTCAAGATCTTTGGCTGCTTCAATTGTTTGATCTCCCAGAATGTCTTTTTCTTCTTCTAAGTTCCAATCTTCATTATCATCATTGCGTGTTTGTTCCTCGGGATTGTCATCAAACATAGAATCAGAAATATCCTTGTCAGATAAAACAATGTTGCTATCCTGATCTTTTTCCTTTTCCTCCTGAGTAGTTGCTCCCAAGTCGGGTTGATTAACCGAACTTGTTTGCTGTGAAGAGACCTTTGTAGATTCAGCTCTAGACCCTCCGGGTTGATTAACCGGATCGTCTTGGGTCGAAATTGCTTTAGGAACATTTTGTGATCCTCCAACTCCATGTGTTCTTTCATACTCCCTCTGATGTTCCAATACTTTCTTTGCTCTACGCTCTTCATCTGCTTTCAATGATTTGAGACTTTGTTTTTGTGCATTCTCCTTAGAGATCTTATTGTGAAATTCAGCTTCTTCTTCAGTCATAAAGACATGTTCTTCTTCAGATTCAGATGATTCGGAGTTAGATTCTGTGTCTTCATCAATGATTCTATTTGGTTCTGGTTTTGGCTGTGGTTTGCTGGGTACTCTCCTCTTGATGAATGTTGATCTTGGATGTTTTTCTTTTGGTTTAGAGATACTTGAGGCACTTCCTGTCTTAGTCTTACCTTTTGAACGAGTCTTTGAAGACTTAGGTTCTTCAATCATCTTGGCAAGACCTACACGACGTTCACGGTATGCTAGATCGTAATCATGATAAGCTTTTGTTTCTCTTACCTCATCAGGCATCAAAAATTCTGGCAACCTTGAACCTTGCTTTCGCGTGCTTTCTTTTGGGAAATAAACTTTACCCAATGTTTTATCCATGCTATACTCATGAACTTCTTGATCTGTAGGACGCTTATCAAGGTCTTCATGTTGATCAAGTAGATAGCTGATAAGAACTTTGATGAATCGAACAAATGGGATTTTCTTGAACATTTTATGCTGTAAGTACATTATGTCGTCCCAAATAAGAGCAGCAAAGTCAATAGGTTCTTCGTTAAGAAATCCCCACAAGACTTGTAGATGAGAAAGTCTTGGATGCTCAAACCCACTATCTCTTCCAGTTATTGAATGTGTTATGATGAAGAAGATAGTCCTCCAGGGTTGAGGAAAGTATCTAGCATTAACCTTGGATATCGTGGTTAATGGTGTATCAGGTTGAACATCATAACCAATATCTTCCAGAAATTGCATGACCTCAGACTCTGAAGGTGTTGGATGGAATCGGGCAGCAGCTTCAGGTGCCTCTGGAAGTTTCAAGGCTTTTCTGAGTGTAGCAGGTGTAACTCTGATTTGCTTCCGATCCAGGGTGCAAGTAAAGTACTTGTCATCATTGCTCTTAGTGAAGGTATCCCAGAATTGATGAATATATAGCTCTGGAATGGTGTCTGAGCTGTCAAGAATATCCCTGCATTTGTGAGCTTTGAGAATCTCTACAGCAATCTGACAACTTGGATCAGAACATTTGATCTTGTCCAATTCTACCCGTGAATTGTTCTTCCCTATTTCCAGAGTATACCCACGAGGAAAAACTTCTTCTTTGGTGAGAGCAGGAAGTGGTTGTTGTTGGGAAGATGCCATTGATGTTTCTGAATCAACAATCATATACAAATATACAGAATGCATGTTTGTTAGAAAAATTGTTAGCTTTTAAGAACAACACATAGCATCCTATTGTATTAATGATTGTTTGTTACATGCTTGGTTAAAGAATTTATCAAAAACTAGCCAAGTTCTATAAAATTTTGATTAATTTTGATAAGTATAAAGGATATACTTAAGGAAATTGATCAAAATGTTATATCAGATCACAATTGCGATAAATTATGTCAACTGCGATAATTATTGTCAACTGCGATAATTATTGTCAACTGCGATAAATATGACAACTGCGATAATCATTCAATTAAGATAAGTATCTTAATTGAAATAATTATCCAACTGCGATAATCATCTCAACTGCGATAATCATCCCAACTGCGATAATTAGCTCAACTGAGATAATTAGCTCAACTGCGATAATTATCCAACTGCGATAATTATCCAACTGAGATAATTAGCTCAACTGAGATAATTAGCTCAACTGCGATAATTATCCAACTGCGATAATTATCCAACTGCGATAATTATTACAATCACGATAATTAAGACAATCAAGATAAAAGATCTTAACTGCGATAATTATCCCAACTGCGATAATTATCCCAACTGCGATAACTATCTCAACTGCGATAATTTTGGCCAACTTCGATAAACTCTTATACAAGAGTTTACAAACACTTTTTGATGATGAACATTCAAATCTTTATTGTGATTCATTAGGATTTGTAACCACAGACTTTCACAAACAATTTGTATGACTATTATGGGCATTTTGGCTAAGTTATAACACAAACTAACCACAATTACTCATAAATCAAACTGCTAGTGTTCTTGTTCTTGTTAAACCCTAACATCAAATCGATTCACTAAAACTGTATCTGGGTAAAAATCACACATGCCATTGTTCAATTAAACATTAAACAACATCTTTCCAAACCACAGATTATCCAATAACACTCTTACATAGTTTTCCCCAAATCGTTGCTTAAACCCTAAACTTCGATTAGACTAATTTGAGGTTCCTGGGTGTGATTAAACATGCAATATAGGTTAACTATCCTTGTAAAATCATTATTGTACAATCATTTAACACTCAATCACTCTAAATCAAAATCCCCAATTTTAACGCAAACCCTAGAACTAAATGTCTCAATTTTGGATGTTCTAGCCGTTGGATCATGTTTTCATTCAAAACCATCATTTATAATAATAGTATAAACATAATAACACTCACAATAATCAGAGATCTTGTTCGGATTAGCAGGTTGAAGGATAGCCGTCGATGATGGTGGGTGAGGGTTATTAATTTCGGTTGGTGAAGATGACAGGTTGAATTAACTGCAGTGAATTTAATGTTGTGATATTTTATACCTTGTTAACTATTTTGCAATAATATCAACTATAGTCCCTTGACCTAAGAAACTTTGAAATCCTAGTCCTAAGCCACCATCAAGCTAACACTAAGTCTCATTTATCACATTTAAGGCACACAACATTTCTATCTTAACATCTTATCACCAAAAACTTGTGAAGCAGTAATTTCTGAAAAACATATGCAAGTACAATTTAAAAGATTTTGGAAAAAATTGTGTCTCCCCCTCAACACGTGTTAAAAAATAATTGTAGATATTGTAAAAAATAAACACCGTGTTGGAAGAGAGATTGTACTTGCATTTTTTTTTTTTTTTTTATATATATATTTACAAAGATAGGTTTGGAAATGTTTGACTTGGTTATTTATTTTTAAGAAACTTTTCCAAATCATTGGGCGTCAAACATCTCATACCAATCCGGTGAACCAGATCCACAAATCTTGCATGAGGCAAGGCTTTTGTGAACAGATCTGCCAGTTGGTGTTCAGTTCCCACAAAGTATAATTCAACAGTACCCTTTTCCACGTGTTCCTTGATGAAATGGTACCGGAGATCAATATGCTTGGACTTCGAATGCTGGACAGTGTTGCATGAAATGGCAATGGCACTCTTGGAGTCGCAATACATCGGAATCTTGTTGAATGTGTAACCGTAGTCCATTAGTTGTGATCTCATCCAGATGACTTGAGCACAACAAGCAGACATGGCTACATACTCAGATTCTGTTGAAGACAGTGAGGTACAGTCTTGTTTCTTTGATTGCCAAGAGACGAGCTTGTCACCCAAGAATTGAACTCCCCCTGATGTACTCTTGCGTGTGTCTAAGCATCCTGCATGGTCAGCGTCTGAAAATGCAACAAGTTCAAACCCAGAATCCTTTGGATACCAGATCCCCAAATTAATGGTTCCCTTTATGTATCTAAGGATTCTTTTAATGGCTGACAAATGCCGTTCAGTCGGTCGAGACTGATATCGGGAGCAAAGATAAGTGGCAAATACAACATCCGGTCTGCTAGCTGTGAGATACATGATCGAGCCAATGATACTACGATACTTCGTAGGATCAATGAGTGTCCCATGAATGTCAGCATCTAGCTTCGGGGATGAGGAGGACATTGGGGTATTATAGGTGTCACAGCTGGTCATACCATGCTTTTTCAGGATTTCCTGAGCATATTTTGACTGACTTAAAAATATACCACGGGGTGATTGATGAACTTGCAATCCGAGAAAGAAAGAAAGTTCACCCATCATAGACATCTCAAAGTTTTGTTTCATTAGTTTAGAAAAAGCGTTTGAATATTTTTTATTGGTTGAACCGAAAATAATATCATCCACATAAATTTGTACAATGAGAATGTCATCCCCGTGTGTTTGTATAAATAAAGTCGGGTCAACAGTTCCAATGGTAAAATGGTTAGCAAGGAGAAATGCGGACAGTTTATCGTACCATGCCCTCGGGGCTTGTTTAAGGTCGTAAAGGGCTTTCTTAAGCCGATATACATGGTTAGGGTGATCTGGATCCACGAAGCCTTCTGGTTGTGACACGTACACCTCTTCTCGGAGTTGTCCATTGAGAAATGCCGTCTTCACATCCATCTGATAGACTGTGATATTCTTGTGGGCTGCGTATGCCAGAAACATTCTAACGGCCTCAATCCGAGCTACTGGAGCAAATGATTCCTCGAAGTCAATTCCCTCTTCTTGGCTGTATCCTTTTGCTACCAGTCGGGTCTTGTTACGAATCACTGTACCATCTGCACCTAGCTTGTTTTTCCAAATCCATTTCAATCCAACCACATAAACTCCATCTGGTCTTTCAACTAATTCCCAAACTTCCAAACATTTGAATTGTTCCAACTCCTCTTGCATGGATTCAATCCAATTGTCGTAGGTAAGGGCTTCTTTGATGTTTTTAGGTTCAGATTGACAAACAGTGAGTGCATACATGCAATGTTCACTGTCTGAATGAAGTTTTTGTCTTGTGAGGACTGGATTGTTAGGATTGCCAATTATGTTTACCAAAGGATGATCTCTTGTCCATTTATGGGTGGATGGAAAATGTTGAATGTTGTTATGATGATCTGACGGGTCCATATTGCTCGAGGAGGATTCTCCTGATTCTAGAATGGTTGGTGGTGGAGCAAATGGATTGAAGAATGCGTTCCCGTCATAATCTGATGGTGTGGAAACCTGATTAGAAGTGGGGGATGAATCTTCAACTGCAGGTTGAGGTGTTGTCTCCATTGATGATGATTGTTCAGGTTGTGGTGCATCGGCAGCAACTATGGTAGAAGTAGATGCTGATGGATCAGGTGCTTGTTGTATGATATGTTGAGCAGCGGAACTGGTGGAAGCATCTGATGCACTAGTAACACGAACGTCATCAAACATTGGTGCAAACAAATCTTCCAAATCCTTCCTGTTGAAAGGTAGGGGTGCAGCCGAAGATTCAGGAAAGTTCAGACGGTTATGTGCGGGTTCCAAGCGGTCTTGCTCAGAAGCCATTTCAGTGAGTTCATCAAAATTAGCGTGTATGGTTTCTTGAATATCCCCAGTCCGACAATAACACAATGCTCCAAAGACGTGAAAATAGTTGATGTTTGGTTTTCTTCCTTGTATAAGCTCATATGGTGTTTTGCTGTGTCTTTTGGTGATCATGGCACGATTCTGAGTATAACAAGCAGTGTTGACAGCTTCAGCCCAAAGATAATCCGGTAATTGAGCATTGATCAACATAGTTCGAGCTGCTTCCACGAGCGTACGGTTTCGTCTTTCAACTACACCATTTTGTTCTGGAGTGCGAGCTATTGAAGTCTGATGAACAATACCCTGTTTCTCAGTGAATTCCCGAATGATTTGATTCTTAAATTCAGTCCCGTTGTCTGTTCTGATGATGCGGACGGTGTTGCGGACTTGAACTTGAATCTTGGTGAGAAATGTGATGAGGATAGAAGGAACTTGATCTTTAGTCCGCAGAAAATAGACCCAAGTCCATCTTGAGTAGTCATCAACTATTACCAGGATATACTTCTTCCCGTTAATACTCTGAACTCGCATCGGACCACACAAATCCATATGAAGCAGTTGTAGGACATGATCTGTGCTGTGTTCTGTTTTGGGAGGAAAATGAGCACGGTGACTTTTCCCTTGTTCACACGCAGAACACAAGTGATCCTTGGCATATCTGAATTTTGGAAGACCGTCAACTAATTTCTTCTTGGCAAGGTCAGTGATGGTTTTAAAATTGAGATGAGACAGTCTTTTGTGCCATAACCAAGCCTTTGTGGGATGAGCCTTGGAGAGTAAACAAATGGGAGTAGACGCAGTCATTCCTTAAAGAGGAAACTTGGATATTATTGATAATATGAAAGGTGAAAAAAACACACAAGCTTCAACCCTCCTAGTGAAAACTAGGAGGTGTATTTATAGGGCCAAAACACATGACTTTACAATAATGACATATTTAGTCCATGTGTTTGTGGCAAATAAGATAACTAATGTAATCACCAATATGTTGTCACATTTTGGTGCGAGAAGCATACCCAACAATCTTCCCCCAATGTGGCAACATGTGTGATTACTTACATCATATCCTACAAGTAAAAATACAAATAAAGAAAGGTCTTCATAAGCTCTTCATGTGCTGAGGATGATTACAGTTGACGCTCTTTGTCTTTATCTTGTACCTCGGCTTGAGAACTTTTCTTTACTCGTAGTCACATGATGTAATATACATGAACTGGATTAACTTCCCCCCAATTCATGCTGCATGTCTTTAACGGCTTCTTCATATACTTCTTTTTGGCGAAGTTTCTGAATCAGCTTCCCCCCAAACTGACAACCGTCTTCAGCAGATTCGAAACTTTGATGTAGTTAACACGTCTTCTAACTTTTGAAGGTTGTAAGTACGCAGCGGAATTTGTAGATGATATCGTAAACCACACCAAGGAAATCTGACTAGTGCTCAGTAACGATTATGCTCAATGCGGAAGTTCCGTTCGGGGGTTACATGCGAGAAATTAGCAAGATCTTCTCACATAAGTAGAGTACTTCACACTTCACAACCTGCGAAAGTTGAAACAAGTACACCAAAATCACAAAACTGAACCACTGATTATCTCTGCGGACATCTTCCGTTAGTAATAACGTTGTAAGCTCGATCACGTGAGCCTGTTATGTGTCCCCGATGTGCACATTTCTTCCCCCTGAATGCAGATCCATCTGGAACAAGAGTGTTTTCGCAAAAAAATGCAAAGAAAGTCAAAGCACATCTACTCTCTCTTCCCCCACGATGTCTTCGCGGAATCGGAAGCATACACACTATGGTTACGATGGAAAATGGAGGCAGCGTAAACCCTGTGTGTCCAATTAGTCGAAGATGTGTGAAGTACCAAAGATAGCCCGTGAGAATCAATTGCCGATAAAATCTCTATTCTTCAATACTCTTCTCATCTAACTCTTTACCGACCCCATTATCATTCTGACGGCTTTTTGTAGTGACCACTGATGGAGAAAACCCAGTATTACGAACTTGAGACTGAAGTAAAATAACCTGAACTTGTGAATTAAGCTTGCACTATTGTCTGACTAAGGACCTATACTGAGCACTACAACGTAACTCCTTTAAGCATAGGTCGATTCATATACCCATCCAACCATCCTTTACTGTATATGAATTCATCTTGAATAATCCACATCTTGTGTGACACTTGAGCACTACAACGTAACTCCTTTAAAGTGATAGCTATACTCTGTGAGCACTACAACGTAACTCCTTACATCAGGTATAACTAGATAACTCAAGTCTTAATCATTTTGAAAGTTATAAGCTCGAACAAGGATCTCGAAGAATCATGCAACCAACCAACCCCGATATTTTCAAGATACTAAGTACACGCACCCGTGATATCCCACTTCAACCTCAAATAAATAATAAATAATTAACTCCGTAGCCACATTTTGCGGTTCAATACCCAATACTAGCCTTTTGACAGTTAAAGTGAACTATGATAATGGTTTTATCCCGTTCTTGTCAAAAACGTATCCCCGTGAAAAATTAATATCACTCATTTTCACCATAAAATTATGTCAAATAATTAACCAAATGTAAGAAAATTACATTTGTATAATCACCTTTCAGCACATAAAATTATATCAAATAATTCACACAACGTTATAACCAATTATTAACATTATATAAATGTTTCATTCCTTGGCCAAATCGTGTGTCACTGAAGCCCAATCTATCGGTATTAAAGAAAAATCAGCCCAGCTTCGTTAGTCAACCCAACAACAAATAATAACCCTTCAGCCCATTTTACAATTGAAAGTACTTGGTCCAACAACAAACCCGATCCAATCCACCCTTTAACCTAATTATACGGGTATTTTAAAGACACACCACAACTTCATTAGCCAACCCTAATCAAATTAATCTGCCTCCCATCTCTTATCTCCTCAATCACAGACAACCTCTCTCAATCCCATTTCACACTACACAACCAAATGCAACCTCCATATTCTTCATTTCTTCGTTAAAAAAAAAATACAAACAAAAGACAAAAACCAACTTTGACGGTTTGGCTTCAAGGTGTTGTAACAGATCTCAGGTAGGTGCTCATGTGGTTTTGTGTTTTAATCAACGAAACAAAGATAGACAATAACATAATTGTTATTTGTCTTTCTTTAATTTCGGATATAAACTAAGCGTAGCTTCGAAACTAGATCGATGATGAGTTGATTAGTTCTTTTCCTGAAAAATCTTTTCAGATTTGAAGCAAAGAAAGAGCACAACTGAGATCTTGAAATTTTACTTTGGATTTGTGATGAGATGTAGGTGTCGGTTTAGTTTGATGGAGTGGTTATTGGTTTTGGTTTAGATTGTGGATAGGCTGTGGCCCTCTTCAGTTATTATCGACTCATCATTTTTTATTATTTTTTTTTTTCAATGGTGTTGGACTGACGATGACATAGAAGTAGACTGAGGTCAATGTGAATCGTTGGTGTTAGGTCAGACTATGGGTCTATTGTCTGTTTCATCTCATCTATTCATCCTTTTTTTTTTATTTCTTTATTTTTGCGATAACATTTGACCGTTGACCTGTTGACCGGTTGACCCGAGCATCCTCGATAAGTAGTCGTTGTACCAACTGCGACAGTCGTCGAAATTGCGATAAACGTCACAACTGCGATAACGTCGCAAGTGCGATAAAATCGCACTCGCGATAAAATTATCGCATTTCTTATCGCATTTCTTATACAAGAAAGCTTTGTCGCACTTTGAACTCAGATAGAAGAGGGTTTTGACTTTTTTTTGACCAAAAACTCCGGCGAGATTCCGATGAGTTTTCCGATCATTTTCTGACTAGTTATATCAGACCATCTTTTGCCAGCAATATTACCACAATATTAATATAAGACGCACCAGATCTGACCATTTTACATGGGTAGATATCGACCATAAGACGATACGATAAGCAGTCAAAAAATGATATATAACAAAAACTGATAAGAAACAAGTAAGCCCAAAAAATATCATATATCATTTAAAGACTATGAAACTGTTTGACCAAAATAGTATAAAATGGTGATGAATATGGTATAACAGTTTAAAAAATACGTTTTTTGACAAGACAAATACAACAAACAACCAAAACTAATACCATGGCTCCGATACCAATTGATGGATCGTGTTTTGGTTAATTTATTGTGAATCGGGAGGCCTTGGATGATGAAAGATCATCATCTTCATGGCAAAGTTTAGAGAGAGAAAGTAAAGAAAAAGATAGAGAGGAAACTTGGATATTATTGATAATATGAAAGGTGAAAATAACACACAAGCTTCAACCCTCCTAGTGAAAACTAGGAGGTGTATTTATAGGGCCAAAACACATGACTTTACAATAATGACATATTTAGTCCATGTGTTTGTGGCAAATAAGATAACTAATGTAATCACCAATATGTTGTCACATTTTGGTGCGAGAAGCATACCCAACAGCAATTGAAGCATCAACATTTAAATGAAAAACATAAAATATCAAATGACAAGACATCCTTGGATGCTCCTGAATTTGATACTTATTTTGAATTAAGCAAACGAGATGAGACAATTCAAGCTCACACGAACACGATTCGACTGCTGAGGGCCCAAGTTGCCCAATTGAAATCCAACAAGTGTGAAGTGTATGGCACCAATAAACCTTCGTCTTTAGATTCTCAGAATTTTCAATATCAAAACACCATAAATAAGTTACATCATGAAAATGAGTGTTATCGAGAAGAAAATTCTAAGATTAAACAACATTACAAAGAGTTATATGATTCCATTAAAGTTACAAGAAACAATCATAATGATCAGATAACCTCTTTGTCAAATGAAATTGAGAATCTTAAGGCGCAGGTGAAAGGAAAAATGCCAAGTACCACTTGTCACTGTGATGCACCAAAGGTTTATGCTATTAAAAAGTATGATGTTGATGTACCACGAGTTATTCCGTTTCCCCTTAGGAATAATAGTCTTGCCCATCAAACATATATCGATCACCTTAGGGATGGCCTTGATATACTTCGTAAGGTTGTTGAAGAGATCAGAATAGAAAAGCCACGCGATAGGGCAACTGGGTATGCCTGCGTCCTCACAAAAAGGATTCAGGAACAGTTAGAATATGCCATTGGCACGTGTCCTAAGTCTCACAACCTAAGAGATAGGGTAGTTACATCATCATCCACTATTAAGAACAAGCATGTAACCTTTGAGGTATCTTTGGAAACTTCAGATCCCAGCACATCAAAACATGTTCAACAACTAGAAGTGAAGAAGACTAAGATTCCCATCAGTCCTTCTACAGGAGTTAATAGTGACACTAAAGCTAGCGAGTCAAAACCTAGGAGAAACATAAAGAATTCTAGGATTTCACCAGCTAAAAGTGTTCCTAAAAGGAAAGTAGAAGACCACATGAGAAACAACAAGTCAGAATTGAAAAAAAGGAATTATAATTCAAACCCTAATTCACTTTGCAAGACATGTAATGAATGCTTAATTTCGCGTAATCATGATAAATGTGTTGAGAAATTTCTGAAGTTGTCCAACAAATCCCCAGTTATGAAAGTTTGGAGAGCTAGAGAAATTAAGCAAACATGGAAAGCAACAGGAAATAGGTTTGCTAAAGTTGGTTACCAATGGAAGCCCACTGGAAGGAAATTCACTTTAGGAGAACAGTGCCCTTTAACTAGGATAACTAAATCTAAAGTAGTGCCTGTACGTCAATGGAAGCCAACTGGAAGGAAATTTCCTGTAGGAGAACAGTGCCCTTTAATTAGGCCTACTTCCACTAGCATTCCAACTCATACTGAGACTCGGGCGAATGATGCTTCTGTTTCCACTAACCAACTGGACCCCAACTTAAATTGGGGATCCGGCACTCCAAACTCTCCATTTTTGTCTGTTTTCAAATGCAGGTCGTACGGATTGTCCTTTGACATTTGGACTCAGGCTTCTCACAACATATGAGGGGAATTGCCGATGACGTCTGTACACATAAGTGCAGGCCTAGTTCTTCATCGATTATGACGTCTGAATACCTCAGTTCAGGCCTCGGTCTTCATCAACTATGACGTTTGAACAATGCAGTTCAAGCCTCGGGTCTCAATGTCATCATTATGGCGTCTGCTGACATCTCTTCAGGCCCCGTTCATCAAAGAAAAGAAAGGCGTACGCTTGAGTGCGCTTTATCTTCGGAAGAAGAGGAATCTTCTCATTTATGACCATTTTCATCAAGCTTCATGTTCTTCAAATGCTCATTCAGTCACCAAAGGGGATAAACGTACATTGGAGTTTATTCTTATTCATCTGCTGTATCAAAAATGGCAGTTGGTCGTCATATGCAATTTTTGAGGGGGAGAAGGGTGAATAAATGCTCATTCAGTCACCAAAGGGGATAAACGTACATTGGAGTTTATTCTTATTCATCTGCTGTATCAAAAATGGCAGTTGGTCGTCATATGCAATTTTTGAAGGGGAGAAGGGTGAATAAACTACTTGGTGATTGAGATTTGCAAAATGGTCATACGAATCTTCTTACTTCTGACTATTCTCATCAAAAGGCTTCATACTTGCTCCATGCTCATTCAGATATCAAGTGGATCTACTTCCATCCGATTGGACGTTTATTCACTCAATCAAAAATGGCAACTTCAAATGCAATTTTTGAGGGGGAGAAGTGTGAACAGTGGACCAACCTCACATGCACTTGTTCAATCAAAAATTGCATCCTCGTATGCAATCTTTGAGGGGGAGAAGTGTGAACAGTGGATCAACCTCATATGCACTTGTTCAATCAAAGATGGCATCCTCGTATGCAATCTTTGAGGGGGAGAAGTGTGAACAAGTGATTCGATGTACACTTGGTTGTTGGTTTCACTTATTTGGGGTTGAAGGTGACTAAGGAATGGATCAGGTTTCACTTATTTGGGGTTGAAGGTGACTTTCTCAAAGGCGTGGTCTTACTCTATCTTGAAGTCGGGGTTGGTTGGATGCATGACCTTCAATGATAATTTGCTCGTGCTTAAGATTTAAGTTGAAGACTTAGGTTATCTAGTTACCAGCAGTCGGGGTAACTATCACTTAAAGGAGTTACGATGTAGTACTCAGTGTCACACGCCGTTGACGTTGTGGATAATCATAAGAGGTGTTAATGTCTCATACCTTGGTTGGGTATTGAGTACTTAGAGATTTGCGTGGAGCACTTATTCTCTACACCATTCTTCCAACATTAGTGCAAGTTCAAGTCACGAGAATGGGGAATTCTACTTCAGTTTCAAGTTTGGTATATCGGGTTTGCTTCATCAGTTATCAATTCAGATGGCCTACTTAAGGGTTGGTAAAGATAGTCAGAAAGTGCTTCGGTAGCGGTTGATTCTCACGAGATACATTTGAGCTAATTTGTTCTTCTCACAAGATTTCAAGAATATGTTCGTAAAATGTGTTGATGATTCTGAGGTATCATAACCAGCAAGGGGGAAGGAGATATACATCTGAATGCACAACGAGTACACGTGATGAACTTTATACTTCTTCTTAGTTGAAGTTATTCCGGGAAGACAAATGTCATATCCGCAGAGAAAATCAGTGTTCTAGCTCGTGAGTTTTGATGTAATATTCCAACTACGTGGGGGAAGATATGTATGAAACAGTTTCTGATAATTAAAGAGGTACACACGGGATAAATTGCTAACACTCAGGACTTAGTTGACTTTGGTGTAACAATTCTCATATGCAATTTCCTGAAGGGAGAAAAGGGGATTTCTAGGTATTAATTGATCTTGATGTTACGTTTTCGACTTCATTAATGGGATTGAGTATGTACTTCGGGTTTTCGGGCTTCATACAATGTGACTGTTTGAATCTCTTCAACTACTTGGGGGGAAGTGGTCTCTGGATACTTTTGGTAGGCATTTCTTCAGTCTTCAGCGGGAAGAAATGTGAGAAGAGTTATTCAAATGTGAGATGATTCGTTGCTGATCTATTTGAGGATCCCCGAACGGAGAATCACGATGATTATTCTTAAAAAGGAGCAGCAATACTTGATGTGGTTTGCTACGGTTTCCGCTGTACACTTACCTTATGTAAGCTTGAAAGAGAGCTTAGAATCTGCTCAGTAAGAAGATTGTCGGTTTGGGGGGAAGCTATCAAAGCTGTACATTGGGAAGGCTCAAGCTCCGTCGATTGTTCAGGAGCCTTGAAAGCTTTGGTGGTGAAAGTTTAAGAGTTGATGACTTCAGATTTCCACAACATACTGAACGTATCCTCATTTCGGTATTCATTTCATCATCGTCTTAAACTGAATAATATAGTCTGTACATATCTTAAAACATACTGTAAATAGAAAATTATAGAAAACCTGCAAATTGTAAATAGAGATGCGTATAACCAGAAAAACCATAAAAATTAAAAAAAAATAGAAAATACCAAAAATAGTTTCACCTAGGCATGTCTTCTGTTTATCGATAACATTTACGGACTTAGAAATGTCATTCAATAATGGCACGGGTCTTTAAATGAAGCTCGAGCAGAAGTTAAAATAGATTGTTAAAACATGTCTAAATGGCTTGCTATTACTTTAGATAGCAACCCGAGCTTCAAAATGGGGAAAGCACGTCGCCAAAAAGACGGATGTTCCTTCAACTGGGTGATGTTCACCTGGGCATGGATTACTTTATATCCATGTTTCTTCGATCTGATGTACGTTTCAGTGCATCATTTCTGGTAAAGGAAGAGAAATCTTCTTTGTATACAAATAGTTTTCATTCAATGATTCTTCTGAAAATTATTTGTGAGACACTTGGTGATTATGTGTTGTATGAAATTTGTTTATACTTGGATTATGCATAAAATTTGTCACTCAATCAACGACTACAAATCTTTAACTAGGTCATTGATTGAGGGGGAGAGTGAATTCAAATTTTATATCATCAAACGGATTTATTGGTTAAATCATACTTGTTAGAAATGGTTTTGTAGTTAATGGGGAATTAGTTGAAGAGGATCTTGCAAAAACTTTATATCAAATGGCCAAACGTGTCAGTTGCTAGAAAGTTTAGGACATTATGTGCAATTTGCTTATAGTTTCCTAGCTTTATGTATCTAGAAGGTTCATTTGTGTTACTTTGGAATCCTCGTATAATCCCCTAAACACCTTAAGACTCAAAACCTAAAAGAAGTTAGAAAAACCAGTTGTGTTTGATGTTTTTGAATACTCCAATGACATTTGTATGATCTGAATGAATGAGTTTCAAATGTTGTGTGACTCTTGGTAGTCGATTGCTGCTTAATTGTTGTTGATATTGTGCACATGTTCTCAGGATTCACTTAGGTATATTGCTATTATGTTAGAATCATGTTCCTAAGATCCTGAATTGAATATTGAAATCTGTGTGAATTGCCATGTTCATGATTGCGAATTGCTCTTCATGCTAGATAGTGGTTTGACGTACTTCCTGATTGTGGTTTGATTATAAGATGAACTTGGTATTATAATGTGGCAAGCTGCTGAAGGGTAGCTATTAAGGAATAGTGTATCTGTATGTATGCATATCTGTGTTGATATTCTTATGCAGATTCCATAGCCAGAATGAATGTGCCATTTCCCATTCTAACCATTTGATCAGACGTTCAAACTCTATTGATTGGCTCAAAATTCACCACAACAACAACGTCGGCAGCAACAACAACAACAACACTGTCATCACCACCACCACCTTCACTTCAACAAAGCGGTTCGTATTCTGATCTCGCCAAGTGGAGATCTTCAATGTGTGGGAAAGATTTGTTGGTGGATGGATGATTGATGTTGACCACTGACTCACTCAGAAAAGCGGGTGATTACATCATCTGCGCAAAAAGGTCAATATCATTTGTGTCATAATTGTCAACTTGTGCATAATAAGCAGTGAATCTCCCTCTTAGATTAAGGGGGAGCACAGTATGTTTCATCATCAGAATACATTAAATTGGACACATTTTCTCCCACATTTTCTAACTTATTTAAATCAATTGGGATCACAAATCTCAAAAGGTTTGAAATTTTTGATCGGGGGAGAGAATGTGATTTAAATATGAAATCTGATAAAATGTGATGATTTGGAAGTAAAAGTAAGCTCTCTCGTATGTGCTAAACCATTTTGTATATCAATGCACATATTGAGGGGGAGCAAAATGTTTTGGATGTGGAAGTAAACTCTCCCATAAGTGCTCAGTTGTACGTCAATGCACTTATTGAGGGGGAGCAAAGGATTTGGCATCTCATGTGACCGTGACTCAGAATTAACCAATGAATTGACGAAACTTGAACTGTCATCAATCGAAAGGATACGTCTTGGCCGGGTAATAATTTCAAGCTGGTCTAACCAGTGATGTAAGCGTGTCTCGAAAAAGATGTATCTGAGTAGAGTGTACCATTTCGAGAAACTTTCTGTGGACTTGACCAGGCCGGGTAATAATTTCAAGCTAGTCTAACTAGTGATGTAAGCGTGTCTCGAATCGGTCATGTTCACTGAAAGTGGATCAATTCAAAAAGTGCGAGCTCTACCTAACATGTGCAAATTTATAAAACTATCACTCGAGTACATGTTGAGGGGGAGCATTTGAAAAATTCAAAACTCTCAAGGTGTTACTAAAATGTGTTTCTTAATCATGAACACTTTGAGAGATTTTTCAAAGATTTGGTTTGGCAATCGTGGATGTACACCAAAGACCGACCATTTTATTTAATGCATGGAGTTATAAGGATGGTAAGGTTAGGTTCAAGTTCCCACGATCCCGCAAGAGCCGGAGGGATCTACCCAGGGACAATCCACTAGATAGTGTAGAAGTCCTTAGGTATGATTAAAAAAGGAGAAAAGTGGATAAGGGAAGAGTGCCGACTGAGATGGAGCTAACACTGGAATAAACCCAACAAGGTGTTAGTTATGAAGTCTCGGTAAGCACTGAAGGGGTTGAAGAATGAAAAAGAATTGTAAAGATAAAGGGTGAAAAGAAATAGCCCTCCTTACAACTTAGGCAGAAACCGGGTCAATACATATGCTGTCAGAATCACTTAGTTGATTGCTGGCATTGAAGACAAAGTATCATGGACCCAGTGATACGCTGCACAACCCTCCCTAGCCACTCAAGGTCCCTCAAAGGACTCTTGTTTCAATTGTCACGGAGTTCAATACATTCCTATCGTCTCTCTCACTCCGAGTTAGATGATATTGAAAAGGTGGCAGTCCTCTCCAGCCTCCGCTCACTAAATCAAAACGCACTATAGAGTCTAGAGCCACGAGATGCATAATAAGATCTCATAGGGACACGAATTATTTCTACACTGGTTGTTCAACATTAAGGACACCAGTTGTCAACTTATGAGTCCTACGCAGATCTTAGCAATCTGCCAGAACATTCATGAGGGAATTTACAAATGTAATTCTCAATGATTGAATGGAAATTCCTGCCAGGGTCAACATCAAGCAGCCCTGAAAGCAGGCCACTTCGGTAATTCTTTATGGATTACGCTTAGTGGTCACGGCGGTTTCAAATGGTCTACAGTCGTGGAGTGATCTCCAGCGACTCTCCTAATCGTTGATTTACTACGGTAAAATCTTAAAAAGCCCTCTGTGGGTTTTCGATTAGGAACGGTCTTGGTAAGGATTTGAGAGGGTTTTCACACTATGCTGTTAACCATCTCAAAGTCCGAACTTGTAAGTACCGATCGATTTGTTGCTAACTGTCGTATGCAGGAACTTCTGGCGATTGTAGCTGAGGAATGCTGTAGCTGGTTGCTGTTGTAGCTGGTTGCAGAAAAGATGCCAATCCATCACCACATGCTCACACCACATCATCATCAAAGAAGTCATGATCAACCTAAAAGACCTTCAACACAGCTTCTGCTAACTCTGATGCTGAAGATCATGACACCATATCGTGTGAGCATGTCGGCTCTAAGTATATTTCATCACATGGAGACCTACTACTGAAAGATGACTTGGAAACTCAAGTGGGATGATACTTTCAAAGATTACTCAAAGTTCATCCAAGACAAAAGAGAAGTCATCTTAAGATCACGGATGTTTGCACAACAATCTATGATATTGAAGAATCAATGGTTACGAGCTATGATGTCAAGATCCAAGGAAGAAGTGCTGAAATTCAGAACATTACTTTTGGGGTGACCTCCCTTAGGGGGAGATTGTTAGGAATATGAATATTCAGCTGAAGACTCGGTCACCCCGAGTACTTATTAGCTCATCATAGCTCGTAGGATTATCAGTAATATTATTAGTAGATTAGTTATTAATTAGTATTGTGGAGTGGGTCGGGTCTTTACCCTCTGTCAGCTCTCTCCACAGCCCACTAGGGGCATATTAAGTAGTATGTATAAATACCCCTTCCCTTGCAAGGGAAGGGTTGGAACTTCACTTCATTTCAAGCTAATATACACATAGTATTTCTCTCTCTAGAAGTTCCCACTTTCTCTCTCTAAGTTCTTGTCTATTCGATCCATCTAAAGGCCTCAAACAAGTGTTTCTTGGATTGTGAATACCCTACAATACCTCATTATCAGTATCATGTAAATTGGAATTGTTTGATAACCATTGACACCAGTAGCATGAATCTGTATATCTTATGTTTATAATTAATTTTGCAAATCTATCACAAAGTAAATGACAACAATAATAAACATATTTATGTTATAATACCTCATCATCTGATGGAACAACCTGCAAAATTAGAAAGATATTTAGACTTTCTTATTGATGAGGTTTACATAATACTAATTTAACATATTAGTGATACCTCTTCATCGTCAGATATAACAATAGGTTGATTATATTTTGTGAAAATGCAACAAGGGGTGTTTGGCATTACTAAGTTAAACAGCTTATGCTCATAACCAGTAGATTAACTTATCCAAAACAGCTTATTTCACCCCTAAGGTTAGACTTACTACACTGAATCCACTAACACTAACCAGTGCAAACTAAACAATCTGAAACTCCTTACTGAAAAGACCAAAAGATCCCTAATTGTAGGCTGCCCCAGTGCCGATTCCTTTCCGTGCTCAAAGGTTCCAAATGTCAAATATCTACCGAATTTGGGGCAGAGTACTCGAGACATCAAACCCTTCTCACTCATCATCATTGCTATAATTGGAACCTAACTAAGGTAATTAAAAAACCATGCAACTGCATAAAACCAGGAGATAATCAGATATATCTAAAGCGGTAAATGCAAACAAAAATACATATCTAGATTTCATGTTTTATAACTTGCGCCGCTTACTTGAGAATTAGCAGTAATGTGAAAAACTCGTGCTACATCAGTTATATATACAGCAGTTGTTGCAAACTTCACAATGTCAGCTCCCGTTGACTGTATTTTGGCCACAAGGTTCCCAAGCTCTTCTATCAAAGGAGTATTTTGATAATTATGGGAAGAAACTATGAGTTTGCACTTTGTAGGCTTGTCTCCATGAAATAAATTGTTGAAATCGTCAACAGCCAGCATTTGAGTTACGAATAACAGTATAGTACTTTAGACGAGCCTCTGAGCACGAATAGACTCATTTAATGTCAAGAAGAAAAAACCTTAAGCTCAACACACCCTTAAAGTTTTTACTTTCATATAATTTGTTGGGGCAAGTTAGTTATTGTTTGAAAACATACAATCTTGGTTTTAAATTGCGTGCGGCGAATCTGTTGCGCTCTAGGTCCAAAAGATCAATGCGTGATGCGGTTGCTAGTGCATCACAGACGCGCAGCGTTAGGTAATAAATAAAATTTATATATAATTCTACTTAAATTACTCTACAAGTAAATGATTAAATATGGAGTAAGTCACGTGCATATTAATTCTAATTTATGTTATAACATCACATATGTCACTTATATGTATATTCTTAGCGAGTAATGACAATATCAAAAGTCATTCACTATTTACTATGCGAGCAATACACTGCTGCAACATGATGCGTCCATTACGCCCGATGCGACGTGATGCGTCCATGTACAGGTCGAGAAGGCTCAAGTGCTTGCCGCTGCACAAGGACTGGCCAACAGGGTATTAAGGTTAATACACAGATAATAGTATGATACGGGCATTAAGTTGTTGCACTAAGTATGGTGTCAGTAAGCAGGTATCATCAATGGTTGCTGAAGCATTGAATGTTTTGATATCGATCTTGAGCAGCATACTGCCCTGATTCTTATGATAATGCAACCCAAAGTGAGATATGTAACAAATATATAAACATGCATACGGATATATCATTATAACTGGATACAGATTACTGAAAAAACTGATACACTTTGTCTTCGATTCTTTGGTTATGTTACAGTTGGAAGATGCGGATATGGTTCATTTGGAGCAACAATCAACAACGGCTGTGTAGCAGATGCATCTGATCTATATCGTGATGGTGTAGGCAGTGGTGCTTGCTACCAGGTTATAATCATATCATAATATACTAAGAAACTGTATGTAAATATGTAACAATCACTAAACTTATTTCTATATGGAACTCAAAAAGGATGAGTCCTTCAACGAGTAAATGATTATGAGCTAAATAACGGATCTTATTCCGGGGCATGGTTAAGACGAGTCAAAATAAAAGCAGATGAGTTTAAAGAAGAAGGCAGAATTTACAGTTATGTACGTAAGTAACAGATAGTTGATATTTGACATTCCTATGATTTAAATTTGATTTTTATTTGATCTCTCGGTACCCTTTAAATACAAATGAATCAATGTACTTTTACAAATATACAAGTCTGAAAAATTAATGCAACAATTTTAGGAATATTCTTCTGAATGGAAAGACTTCAACTATGCCAAATTTGACACAACATATGCTTTAATTATGGTTCCTTTTAGTTAAATTGAACCCCGAAACAGTGGCATGATTTGGCGATTATGACTTTGTATCGTGTTCATTATTAGAGAACAATGATATTGAAAATTGAATTTTGCGTGTAAATTACAGGTTTAGTTTCTTAGGTAGAACTATGACAGCTCTTTGTTACTCACTAATTGCAAAAACTAGGAACTCTTTATACGTACTATTAAGGAAGTGGTAATTGTTCCATGTGAGTTTCTATATATGAGCAATTGTTGCTCTTTAGCTGTTGGATGTCTATTTGAATTGCTAAACTGTGATTCTTTTTTTTTGGGCAAATGGAACAAAAAGGTATCCAACTTAGGGTCCATTTCCAATCAAGGTATCCAACTTTTTTTCTTGCACAAAAAGGTTCCCAACTTTTTTTTTTGGCGGATTTGGGTTTTTTACTAACGGGCGTTAACTCAGTTCGTTAGTAAGTTACATGTTTGGTCCTTGAGGTCGTTAACTCATTTCATGCAACATCCAAAAACAATTTCAAATTTTTTTTTTACATGTTTGGTCCTCGAATTCTTATACTCATTTCATGCAACATCCAAAAAAAAAAAAAAAATTCAAAAAATATTTAAAAAAAAATTATCAAAAAAATAAAAAAAATTTCGAAAAAAAAGTTCGAATTTTTTTAAAAAAAAAAATAAAAAAAATTTTCGAAAAAATAAAAAAAAAATTAAAAAATATTTCGAAAAAAAAAATTTCAAAAAAATTAAAAAAATTTCGAATTTTTTTTAAATATTTCGAAAAAAAAAATTCGAAAAAAAATTTTTTTTTTAAAATTTCGAAAAAATTTTTTTTAAAAAATATTTCGAAAAAAAAAATTTCGAAAAAAATTTAAAAAATTTCGAAAAATTTTTTTTTTATAAATATTTCGAAAAAAATTAAAAAAATTTCGAAAAATTTTTTTTTTAAAAATATTTCGAAAAAAATTTAAAAAATTTCGAAATTTTTTTTTTAAAAATATTTCGAAAAAAAATTTTAAAATTTTTTTTAAAAAAGTATTTCGAAATATTTTTTTTAAAAATTTCGAAATATTTTTAAAAAATTTTAAAAAAATTTCGTAAAAAAATTTTAATTTTAAAAAAAAAATTCGTAAAAAATTTCGAAAAAAAATTTAAAAAAAAAAATTCGTAAAAAAATTTTTAAAAAATTTTTAAAAAATATTTCGTAAAAATACTTTTTTTTTTAAATTTTTTTTCGAAATATTTAAAAAAAAAAAAAAAAATCGAAAATTTTTTAATTTTTTTCGAAATTTTTTTAATTTTTTTCGAAATATTTAAAAAAAAAAATTTCGAAATTTTTTAAATTTTTTTCGAATTTTTTTTTTCGAAATATTAATTTTTTTTTTTTTTTGAAATATTTTAAAAAAAAAAAATTTCGAATTTTTTTAAATTTTTTTCGAAATATTTTAAAAAAAAAAAATTTCTAAATTTTTTTAATTTTTTTCGAATTTTTTTTTTCGAAATATTTAAAAAAAAAAATTTTCGAAATTTTTTAAATTTTTTTCGAAATTTTTTTTTCGAAATATTAAAAAAAAAAATTTTTGAAATATTTAAAAAAAAAAATTTTTTCGAATTTTTTTAAATTTTTTTTCGAATTTTTTTTTTTCGAAATATTTAAAAAAAAGAAATTTTTTCGAAATTTTTTTAATTTTTTTGGAAATTTTTTTTTTCGAAATATTTATTTTTTTTTTTTTTTTAATTTTTTCGAAAATTTTTTTTATTTTTTTTTTAAAAAAATTCGAACTTTTTTTTCGAAATATTTTTTATTTTTTTGATAATTTTTTTTTAAATATTTTTTGAATTTTTTTTTTTTTTTGGATGTTGCATGAAATGAGTATAAGAATTCGAGGACCAAACATGTAAAAAAAAAAATTTGAAATTGTTTTTGGATGTTGCATGAAATGAGTTAACGAACTCAAGGACCAAACATGTAACTTACTAACGAACTGAGTTAACGCCCGTTAGTAAAAAACCCAAATCCGCCAAAAAAAAAAGTTGGGAACCTTTTTGTGCAAGAAAAAAAGTTGGATACCTTGATTGGAAATGGACCCTAAGTTGGATACCTTTTTGTGCCATTTGCCCTTTTTTTTTTAACCACGTAAATATGATAACGTTTGTTCCGGAAATTGTTCACCTTGGATTCTTGGACTAGAAAGCACATTGATTATTCATGTTTGTTTATGGTTTTAATATCTCTGTTGGTGATCACCATAGGTTTCTGTGAGATCCCGGTGTAGCTTAATTCATGTATTTTTCAAAAAGCATAGCTTAATTCAATGTTGTTTTACCTAACATTATTTCTCATCACAGGGCTTTCAAGTGAAATGAGATACAGATTAAACCCAAAGGGGGACCTCCCAACATAAGAAGTAACCTGCCAAAGCTCCCTTCCCTTCAGCACTTGATTTTGGTGAAAATATGATAATGGTGTCGAGATATTTGCAAGCTGCAACACATAATATTTTCATTATGTAGACACTTTTTTGTTATAATTAGATCAATTTGGCCAAGAAACCACTCTACGAAACTTGCATAACCGAATTTGTTGTTCTTGCAACGGGCTTGTCTTAATTGAGACTGATAACACTGCTGATCAAGATGAGACTGATCTTGTAACACCCCGTGCCCGCTTATACCAAAAACTTTGACTTTTTACGCGGAAACGCTTGAACCAAAACTGACCCGCTGTACTCTTTTACAATCTGACAGAAATGTATACACATTCAGGACTTGAGACTATTTTTAGATGAAAGTAGACTCAATTACCTTCGAAACGATAGGTGGCACGACCCGTGACGACTTACGGATTAAAAGATATGATTTTTCGAAAATTACCAAAATCTGGAAAACATCCCAAATACTTGCTGTCCGCCAAACTTACTTTTCAAAATCTCCGGCCGGAAACCCGACCTCCCGGACTCGAAACTTAACCAAACTTTTCAGATTTATTTTGTATATCAATGGGCTCATTTTCATGCAAAAATATTTACCTTACGACACCCCGAAGGGGTACTTTACGACGGGTTATGCAAATAACCCGTTTTGACCCATTTTCACAACAAACCACTTATACGACTTCCGTTTTACACCAAACTTGACCAACTTCATTTCTTTAACATAACAAACACGTTCCAACGACACTTGACCCATTTAATACTCAAAATGGGTACGTTTATACTATATCCAAACGCCCCTTTAACTTTACTAGAAAACACATAAACCATACTTTGACTTATCAAATGACTACCAAATCGTCATACAACCCTTGACATACACTTTGCCATACGGCTACACTTTAACAACCCATAAAAGACTAACGGGTGTACAAACTTACACATGAGCTCGGTATTCTACCTAAGCTCCTAAACGCATATTACCTTTAATCTTGCATAAGCAAAACCTTCCTTCATATCCAATCCATTCATAATAGCATACAACCTACAAAATGGTTAGACAACTAAACCATAAGCTTTCGCTTAGTAAGTAACCCGACATAAAACACATATCATATACATATTATCACATAAGCATCATAATCACTTACTTGGCGTTCAAACCATAACATTCAATCTACCACATAAACATCACATAAGCTACAACAAGTCTCGCTAGCAATTAGCCACATACATGCTTGACTAGCTCATAACTAATCATAATCATAATACATACATGGATTATACACATATAACACATGTTTTAGTACAAGTTACTTACCTTAGCTTCGAAAGCTAAGCATAACATCAATATCTCACCATTCTTAACCTCTAACCATCATTATCATCCTTTACAATTATCAACACCTAATAACACATAATAAACAATAACATAAACAAGGGTTAACATAACCCATTAAACATACTCATCTTTCATTCTACATCATCATATGATCCTGTCTTGATCATATGATGAAAACCCACTTCATCCATAATCTATAACTTCATTAATCATCAAGAACATAGATACTTACTTGATATACGGATTACAAATTAAGGGTTCTTAATGATTGGAATACTTGAAGATTGCTTGAATAAGCTCAATTAATAGAGCAGTATGTTTTCCCTCCCTTTTCCTCCTGTAGAACCGACTCCAGAAGAACACAATCCAATATCCAGGCCTTTCTAAGGCTTGCTTCATATGTAGGAAACCATTTTAGGCATTTGGCAAGACTAGTCCTTCAAGTTCCAATCTTTCTATATTGATCACATTAACTTTATAACACATTATTTGACTATCATTTTGACTATCGGGTTTGACCACATGCAACAAACGTTGACTGGCCAATCCCGTAAGGCCTTGGTCAATTTCATCTAGGGTGGGGTCCAAGTATTTGAGAAACGGGTGTTTCAATTATATCCCCCTTATTTAGATTTCGTCCCCGAAATCTCTCGTCTATCACTATCCAAAACCAATTCACAACATATACATGTCCTTATTCTCATGCTCTCTAAGCCATTATCATGCAGCGATCTACATGATCATGAAAATTCCAAACTTACTATACATAAACATAAATCATAATCTACTATAAACACATTTCTCATTACAAATCTTTCTAAATTTTCCACAATTGACGACTAGTCGTATGGAAAATTTACTATTTTGACTTTATATAAGTCAAACTTTAACACTATTTACACGTCATACACACATGCACTAACATGTCATAAAGTCATATACCGGCCATTTTCGCATTTTATATAGTACCAACACTTATCTACTTTAAAAAAACCGGTAACTTACTTCAATTTAATTTTTTTTTATCAAGTACCATCTAATTGGCACTTTCAAAATCTTTTCTTCGCATTACTTAAGCAATCTTTTTGTTAAATTTTGCGAATACTTTCCTATTATCTTATCAACTTAATGCACAACTCATTTTAGGCGTCTATATTAAGGTTTCACACATGACCTTAACGCCGCTATAAGTTTTATTCATATTTTTCTTTTCTTATGACGTATGACTTGTTTTAGTTTTCAATTTCTCATATCACTATTCGTACTCATGTCATATCGGCCACACATAAGTCCACTCATTTATAACTCTTTATTTACATAAAAAGGCGTCCCAATCTATGTAAGTAAGGAATTATAAACTTATGGTTCGGCGATTTACACTTCTTCATTTAAATGAAAAGGCGTCCCAATCCATTTAAATCAAGAAACCATAAACCATCCTACTTATACGTTTCTGACACAACAATCATACTTACTTTACTTTCCATCTTTTCTAGCCTTGGATCCACTCTCACTAACTTTCCATCCATGCCATAAAGGCAAGCTATATCATTCTTGCCATAAAGGCAAGCCATATCATTCTTGCCATAAAGACAAGCCATATCATTCCATATCATTCTTGCCATAAAGACAAGCCATATCATTCTTGCCATAAAGGCAAGCCATATCATTCTTGCCATAAAGACAAGCCATATCATTCTTGCCATAAAGACAAGCCATATCATTCCATATCATTCTTGCCATAAAGACAAGCCATATCATTCTTGCCATAAAGGCAAGCCATATCATTCTTGCCATAAAGACAAGCCATATCATTCCATATCATTCTTGCCATAAAGATAAGCCATATCATTCTTGCCATAAAGGCAAGCCATATCATTCATCCCGAAGGATACCATATCATTCATCCCGAAGGATACCATATCATTCATCCCGAAGGATACCATATCATGAGCATTGGATCCAGGCTATATCTATTTTATCATCTTTACTCATTTTATCTTTTATGTACTTTTATCATTAAGTACACACTATCATTTTCTCTATTCTCATTGCCTTAAGTAATTTCAACATTCACTATCACATTTACTATTATCTCGACAAGTTTCTATATAACACTTGTCCATTTATTATATTTGCATTCTCACAATGCAACTTATCATTCATCCGTCAACCCCAAGTTGACTCATACATTCACTATATGCCATCTTTATTTTAGACAAGTTCTATATAATGCTTGTCCATTACAATTTACACATTTTCTATGTGTTCTTACAACACACTTTTACTATTACCCGTCAACCCTTTGTTGACCATATACTCAACTTTTACTATCACTTCTTTTAGTCTATTCAACTTTTACGCATATAAACCTTACACAGGTTTATTCTATATTATTCTCATTAATCTCATCAAACACATTCCAATATATTAACATGATTATATACATGTTTTACAATTCTTTCTAGCGCACTTCATATTACTTATGACTTCTAGCGCAATCTATATCTCATTCATCACTTCTACTCGTCATGCTTTACCATACATTACAAACACATTTTACTTGTCATGTTTTATATGAAACATGATCTCATCACTGTTTAACTATACACTTTAACTTTCTCATTTTAGTTATCTCAACTCACACACTTCTATGCAATCGTGCTCTCGAGCACACCACATAATACTTAGACATATAATAAACTACCATAGACTTAACATCACATAAGCAATCATATCATAACACTTAACACTTATCCGACAAATGTTAAAACATCTATAATCAAAATCAAAACATGAAGTCTATGGCTCATATATCACATTGCAAAATCAATCTATGTCTAAGCATCAACACTTTCTAATTAGCCGCGAGTACTAATCTACCTTATAACTAAGGCATCATAAAACTTTAATTCATTTACCATCCCATCTCTAATACCGCTTAGCATTGCTACTCGCATTCATTACCATAACTCTATCATTCATTCACATAATTGCAATGCATTCACCGGCACCAACCGAGGTGCTCGGCTATCTAACTATTCAAATACTTCAAGTCCTCCACTGACTTCTATCACATACACAATAACACATAAAACACCTTCATCAGTTATCAACTTTAAGCTCATCTATCACGGAACATAATCCATCTCATACTTAACAACTACTTCCCGCATCACTAGCACTTACGTTCAAAGCTTCTACGAGTGGTTTAAGACTAGGCAACCTATAGTGGAAACCTAATTCACTTAAACCGAAGCTCTGATACCAAGTTGTAACACCCCGTGCCCGCTTATACCAAAAACTTTGACTTTTTATGCGGAAACGCTCGAACCAAAACTGACCCGCTGTACTCTTTTACAATCTGACAGAAATATATACTCATTCAGGACTTGAAACTATTTTTAGATGAAAGTAGACTCAATTACCTTCGAAACGATAGGTGGCATGACCCGTGACGACTTACGGATTAAAAGATATGATTTTTCGAAAATTACCAAAATCTGGAAAACATCCCAAATACTTGCTGTCCGCCAAACTTACTTTTCAAAATCCCCGGCCGGAAACCCGACCTCCCGGACTCGAAACTTAACCAAACTTTCCAGATTTAATTGGTATATCAATGGGCTCATTTTCATGCAAAAACATTTACCTTACGACACCCCGAAGGGGTACTTTACGACGGGTTATGCAAATAACCCGTTTTGACCCATTTTCACAACAAACCACTTATACGACTTCCGTTTTGCACCAAAATTAACCAACTTCATTTCTTTAACATAACAAACACGTTCCAACGACACTTGACCCGTTTACTACTCAAAATGGGTACGTTTATACTATATCCAAACACCCCTTTAACTTTACTAGAAAACACATAAACCATACTTTGACTTATCAAATGACTACCAAATCGTCATACAACCCTTGACATACACTTTGCCATACCGCTACACTTTAACAACCCATAAAAGACTAACGGGGGTACAAACTTACACATGAGCTCGGTATTCTACCTAAGCTCCTAAACGCATATTACCTTTAATCTTGCATAAGCAAAACCTTCCTCCATATCCAATCCATTCATAATAGCATACAACCTACAAAATGGTTAGACAACTAAACCATAAGCTTTCGCTTAGTAAGTAACCCGACATAAAACACATATCATATACATATTATCACATAAGCATCATAATCACTTACTTGGCGTTCAAACCATAACATTCAATCTACCACATAAACTGTTGATGCAAATAATGTTCTAAAAATGTTATTTATATCTTTCGATTACTTCAGATTTTGAGGATGACAAATTGTGAACTCACGTTACTTTAAAATTAACGTTAACAAGTTTTTAATCGGAAGATCCCGTTTCTACGCAAATCACTCTTGAACAAAGTTACAACTTGAACTAGTGATCAAAGAAGTAAATTTATGTTTTGAAAATTCACATTTTAAAAGGGACAAAACATTTTTTTCAAAAATACACATGACAAATTATTTTTGAAATATTAAGAAATGTTTTAATTGAAAAATTAGTTTGAAAATCACAACAGCTATTTTTCCCCCCAAAATCAGCTCCAACCTTCCCCAAATAAATTTTCACCAGAAAAGACAAAATTTGGAGCGTCCTAGTCTACCACGGCTCCACGGTTCCACTAAATTTAGTGGAGTCGTATGGTATTTAACGGAGCCGTCCGTACCATTTTGAATTGTAACATTCAGATTTTCTTTGCCTATAAATACCCACCTCTTTCACAGTTTTAGGCACCCTTCACACACAGAAAAATCCCTTAGCTAAATCCTCTCACACCTTTCACTTCTTAGGTTCATTTAGATTAGTTTTTCTTTGTTTCAAGAGTGATCCAATCATCCTTCAAGTGATCCTCTTCATACCTCTTCACTAGCAAGAGAAGAACACAAGTATCCAAGTTGATACAAGGTGTTGTCATCCCTCTTCATTAGCAAGAGAAGAACTCAAGTAATCAAGAAGATACTAGAGTTATAGTTAATAGGTTTTTGTAACACTTGTTACAACCTTGTTGTGTCTTAGCATACATCAAGTTTATTTTCTTTTTGTGAGTGAGAGTGAAGATCAAGTGTGATCTATAGAGATAGTGAACATTTCTAGAAGCCATTGGGCTTGTGTGATTGATCAAGAAGATCAAGGGTCATTAGGTTAGTGTTAGTTGAGTAGAGTGAAGTGAGTGTTGATCATTGTGATCGTGTTGAGATCTTGGTGATCTCTTGAAGCCATTGGGCTTGTGTGTTTGGTCACGTGGACCTTGGTAGATTGGTGCTAGCTAAGATTAGCACTCGACATCTAGCTTAGTGTCGGAAAAAGGATAAGCGAAGTGTACGGTTTTCTCCGCCTTAAGGGAGGTTGTTGACATAGTGCTTGAAACTCTCGAGTGTGGTACTCGGGGAGTGGAGTAGGGCGAAGAAGAGCTTCATAGCCGAACCACTATAAATCCTCTGTCTCGATTTGATCTTTCCAACTCTACTCTTTACTTTTATTATTTATCATTAGTTAGAATAGTGTCTAGTTCATATTGGTGTTGATTGATTACATATAAGTGTTCGAATCAAAGTTTCCAATATCATACTTTTAAAACAAGATTTTTAAAAGAATTTTTAAACCGGTAAACTATTCAACCCCCCTTCTAGTTTCCCACAATTGGTATCAGAGCCACGTCAGTCAAGTTT
Source organism: Artemisia tridentata subsp. tridentata (assembly GCA_021014915.2). Classification (NCBI taxonomy): domain Eukaryota; kingdom Viridiplantae; phylum Streptophyta; class Magnoliopsida; order Asterales; family Asteraceae; genus Artemisia; species Artemisia tridentata. The sequence continues at coordinate 2,701,248 of CP139505.1, read as the reverse complement.
TTAAAGTATATTGTATTTTAAAGCTTGAACCGATCAATGGATTCCGACAAATATCTAGAAGGGCAATCTATGCAAAGACCACCACTTTTCGAAACCGATTGTTTTATTTATTGGAAAACAAGATTCGAAACGTATGTGAAATCAAAAGACATTGATCTTTGGCATGTTATTACCGAGGGTGACTTTCAACCTATTCAAAAGAATCCGGAAACTAAAATGGATGAAATAGTTTCTTATGATAAACAAAATGATGAACTAAAAAGGAAATTAGCAAAAAATAATGAGGCAAAAATGATGATTTATAATGCTGATGAACTCAAATAAGTACATTTTATTACCGTCATTTATCCTATTTATTTGACTTGTTTTATTATATTATCTGTGAGAATTGATACGTTAATGTTTACTTTTGTAATTCTCAGGTAAAAACAAGTACTATGTGAAACTTGGCAATTTTGGACTAATTATGGCGCAAAACAAGCAAGAAGTTAAGAGTCTACTGAAATGTACAAGATCAAGACCATTCAGCTCCAGATACGCCGCATCCTACTTATTATATACGGCGCATCACTATCAAGATTTCACAAGTTATAATCCAAGACGGCAAAGGACATGCGCCGCATACAAGAATGGAGTTACGCCGCATCTTCTGGCGGTGTACGAATATTCCTGAATATATTAATCTTGGACCCCACGCGAAGTTAAGTCAATGCGCCGCATCTACTTATCCTATGCGCCGCATCTAACCCTCAGACAGAAACTATAAATACCCCAAAGTCAGACGAATTTCGAGGTTCGATTCTACACAACAAGACCGAAGACAGAAGAAACCCTAGGCCGAATTCAGATGAAGTAGCAGCACAAGACACACCCTAAACGAAGATACAAGAGCTGTAAGAAGGTCCTGCATGTATTCAATTCATTAAGTAGTTTTGTTTTATTGTATTAGTACACTTTAATTCATCAGGATTGATGGGCCGATTCCATGTGACTACGGAAAACCATGGGCACCCCTTAAAATTGCTTTCCCATTAATTAAAGTTTATATGTTGATGTCTTTGGTGACTTTTATTAGTGCATTGATAACCTCTGTGTCTAGCTGAGCATTGATCGGGTCGCCATGCCTCTGTCCTCGCCTATTTATTCTATCGCCTATGTATTCTATCGTCTGTAGAAAAGTAGGAAGAAAGGGTAAGTAGGATAGACATAAGTAATCATTAAGGGTTTACTCGCCGATAAGATTAGAGCCAACGAGAAAGGGTTAATTACATACACTTCATATAAAACTAGCAATAAAACAAGTGACAAGCTACTTAATTATCAGGACAGGTCTTCTTATTGCCTCAAGTATCTATCTGTGTACGTGTGTGCTAATCGCTGATTCGTGCTTATTAGTTTAGTTTATATTTAATCATAACCAAACCGTGCCAGTCTCTCAGGCTAAAACCCCCTTGCGTTAGATTAGGTTGTATAGCTAACTTAAGATATTAAAATACTGATTAGAATAACTAGATAATACGTTCCACTCTTAGTGATCGACACTCTACTTACCATTATATTCATACTGACCGGGTACACTGCTCGTTAAAGTGTGTGTTATTGATAAGTCGGCTAAATATAAATTTAAAACTTGAATACTGCTAAAACCACAACGACACAACACGCGCGCACTAAGTCTTTGGAGCCGCTGCCGTGGTTATAAAAATTAGAGCAATACACACGCACATCAAGTTTTTGGCGCCGTTGCCGGGGAGTGAATTGTTATTATCTGTTAATTTGATTATTATTTTAATTAGGTTCTAATTTTATTTTTTTTTAATTCTAACCACTAACTCCGTTGTATATTAGTTAATTTGCATTAATTGTATTATTTGCATATTTTCTGTTTTTGTGTGTTTAATTTTTGTTTCTTTTTGCTTGTTTTTATTTTTGTTTTTATTTTTTTTTTCTGTTTTTCTGCATACTGCTATCGTTGTACTGTGCTAATTCAAACGATACGGCGCATCTATTTTCATAGATACGGCGTATTGCGTTTAATTTTTATAAAATACAACGCGTTTAATAAATTCGAGTACGGCGCATCTTTCCCCAAGATACGGCGTATTCTGTTTTTAATAAGAAATTTTTCTAAACGATAACGCCATACGACGCATCTGTTTTAACAGATACGGCGTATTTATTATTTAAATTAAAAACAGCTTTTCGAATTATTAAACAGATACGACGCATCGATTTTTGTCGATACGGCGCATCTTCTGAATCAAAAATCTTATATTTCAAAACGTAACGAAAATACGGCGCATTAACTTTTGTTAATACGACGCATTTAATTTTAATAAGTATAATAGATTTTTGATAAATTAAAACTGATACGGCGCATTCTAATTCTAAGCGGCGTATCTATTTTCTGAATAAAAGTCTGATTAAATTTTAACGATTATAAGATACGGCGTATCCAACTTTTTGGATACGGCGCATCGTCTGCAGATATCAGTAACTTTTATTTTTCGTATTCCGTTTTCGTTGTTGATTTTCTGATATACTACTTTCTTGAACATACCCTACTGATGCTTTTGTGATAGTTTCAGGAAGTGCATGACCAGGAGTTCAACTAAGAACTTGATTACACCTTTCGAAGATCCTGAACGAGCCTTTCATTCGCTTAAAAGGCTTTTCAACACAAAAAGCTTTGATATCTCAAGTTCGTGCGAGCTTGATTACTTTTCTGAAGAGAAAGAGGAAGTAGAAACAGAAACAATGGCGGAAAACACTACTATGGAGGAATACATGAACAAAACCCGTGCTGATTACACTTCAGGAGTTGCTAGACCAAAGTTTGATGAAAAGTCAACGTTTGAGTTAAAGGGTCAGTTTCTCAAGGAGCTAAGAGAAAATGCTTTCAGTGGATCAGAACATGAAGATGCTAATGAACATGTTGAAAAGGTCCTCGAGATTGCAGATTTGTTTACTACAGAAGGAGTCTCTGACGATCAACTTATGCTAAGAATCTTTCCAATTTCACTTAAAGGAACTGCTAATAAGTGGCTAAGAAATGAATCTGCTAGTTCAATCACTACATGGGAAGATTTGAAGAGCAAATTCCTGAAAAGATATTGTCCACCTGCTAAAACCGCTAAAAAGATGGAGGCTATCAACAGTTTCAAGCAAGAGCCTGATGAAACTCTTTATCAAGCTTGGGAGCGATTTAAAGACTTATTGATGAAATGCCCTCAACATTATCTAAGTGAAATGCAGGAGATAATATTGTTCTATCAAGGATTGGACGTGCCTACTAGACAAATCTTGGATGCTAAGGGAGCTGTGCCTCAAATGAGTGCAGCCAATGCTAGGAAAGCTATCCAAGAAGCTGCTGATCATTCTCAAAAATGGCACGATGGGACCTCTACTAGATCTAAGAGCAGCACTAATTTTGACGGGTTTGCTGCTATTCAAGCTCAATTGGATAAAATTAGTAGAGAAATGAAGAAGCGTGATGAGAAAGTGTATGCTGCCCAAGTTGGATGTGAAAAATGCGAAGGACCTCACTACACTAAAGATTTCCCTAATAAGAATGAAAGTGAGACGTTTGAAGAAGCATACTACATACAATTTGGACAACCATTCCGACCTTCAGGAAGATTTAGGGAAGCTACTTCGGGATTCTATCAAAAGAACAACTTTAATCCCACTTATCAAGAAAGGAGGCAGACTTTGGATGACATTCTAAAGCAAATTATGGCCGATGCTGCTAAAAGACATGAAGAGAACACCACTATGATCAAAGAAATCCGAGCCTCAACGGACACTATTACAAGAAATCAAGGAGCTTCGATCAAAGCATTGGAACAACAAATTGGAAAAATGAGCAAAGTTCTTCAAGAAAGGGGATACGGAAGTTTACCTAGCTCAACTGAAACCAACCCAAGAGATCATGTCAAGGCCATAAGCACCACTGAGGAATTCACGCCTAACATACCTAGAAGATTGATGAATGGTAATGATGCTGCAAAGCCCGAATTTTTCTTTAATTCTTCAATCAGTTTAAGGAGGCTACTCAAAGAGAAGACGAAGATTGAAGAAGAGATCAAGGCTACAATGAAATAAGAGAGCTCTGCAACCGACTTACATGCCTTGCCTCATAAAGAAAAGGACCCAGGAAGTTTTACTTTACCTTGTTCAATTAATGATATATCTTTCAATAATATGTTAGCTGACTTAGGAGCTAGTGTCAGTGTTATGCCCCTTAAGACATTCACTACCCTAGGACTAGGAAAATTAGCACCAACTAAGTTGCTTATTGAATTGGCTGATAAAACGGTAAAACGACCTGAAGGGATTGCTAATAATGTGCTAGTTAAGATTGAGAAGTTTGTTTTCCCTGTAGACTTTGTTATATTAGATATGCCCGAGGATGTTAAGATTCCTTTGATCCTTGGAAGACCTTTCTTGTCTACCGCCCATGCTAAGATTGATGTGTTTAAAAGAAAAATCTCATTAAGGTTAGGGAATAATAAACTAGTCTATAAGAGCCAAAATCCTGCTAAAAGCATAATTAGAGGCGTCTATGTGCTAGGATTAAGAAAACGTATGGACCTCGATCTAGAAGCTAGGTTTATGGCAGAAACCTTGATAAATAATGAATCACTTGAGACCTATAGTGGAGACTACATTGAATTAAATGATCTTAATTCACCATTAGGAATCAATGATCAATTTATGGAGGATTTAGAACCCGAAATTGAAGAAGGAGAAATTATGGATATACCTAGAATCAATATGATCAACACTAAGAATTATGATGAATTTGAAGGATATCCTAGTTTCTGTGATTATGGTAGAAAGATCCATGTAGATTGTGCTTATAATTTACAATTTCCTTGCATGATAGGATTTAAACAGGTTAGTGCCAACTTTTTCCCTATTTTACCAATTAATGTAATGTCAAAAGATTTCTATAATTCTATAATGAAAAACAAAATTGAGTATAGAGGGAAAAACGTAGTTGGAATGTTCATGAATGTACCTATTTTTGTTGGGAATTTAACTATTGTTACAGATTTCACCGTGGTGGAAAACATGGATGCTTATCGTGATGTTGAGATGGGTGACGTGATCGTTGGGAAACCCTTTTGTAAGGAGGTCGATATAAACGCTAACAAATTTTGTTACAAATTTACACCATTTCTTTTTGTAGATGAAAATGACGCTGAGAAAGGGATCGAGTATCCGTACCAAAAGATGAAAGGATTCTACAAAGGTGTACTTGAATTGGGGCCGGAATATGTTCGTGACGAAGTAATTCGCAACTACATCGTGCACGGACATGTGGGGATCAATAGGTCTAACTTGAAGACTCTGGAATAAAGACAAGTGCTGACCGGGAGACAACCCGGAAATTTTTTACTATTCTGTTCTGTGTCGAGTCAGTCAGGCCCGCAGAAGATACGGCGCATCTCAATCCTTAGATGCGACGCATCTCCTGCACTGGTCATATCTTACTTTATTTTCTGCATTTTTTATTTTTGACTTTAAAACTTTCTGTCAGTTTATTTTAATGCGGCGCATCCCTGGTTAAGGATGCGACGCATCTTTTATTCTGATTCGTATTTATTCCAGGCTCGATACGGCGTATCTTCTTCCATAAGATACGGCGTATCGACTGACCTGATGATTTTAAGTTTAATTTTTTTAAGTTTTATTTTTACTAACTACTAATGTATTATGCAAGTTTGAACCTTTCTTAACTCAGGTGTGTTAAAGTCTTGATGGTATTATAGATTCCTGCATTTCCTGTGGATACATCAAATATGAAGCTTAAACGTTCTCATCCACAAGAAAGTTGATTTTTGCTCTTAAACAAATAATGGAGGATCATACCGAGCAAATCTCAGGGGAGTTTTTCTGTTCTAATTCTTTTATTTTTCCAGTATTTAATCTTTGATACAAACAACGAGGACGTTGTTTAACTTAAGTGGGGGGATTGGAGAATTAGAACACTTACTTGTCCTAAACTTTTTCAAAATATGCTTAAAATGCGCTTAATATATCAAAATTAAAAAATTTTAGCATGTTTTTGTTTAAAGTCTAAATTACATAGCTGCACACATGACGTTATTTTCAAAAATTGTGAACTTTTCAAAAAATTCACAAATCTATGAGTGTGCCGGTGACTTGTAAACTTTAGAACTTGGCTTGTATACTATTCGAGACCACCATAATAAGTATTATTTACATAATTGGAATGACTTGTCTAAATTGGTAAATTTCTAGGATTACACCCAAATAGCCTTTATATGTTATGTGATATTAGCTAACTACACTGGTTAGTTAACCCCCGTATAAACCTTTTGTTACACTCACTTTTAGAGTAAGATACCCCTAGAAAAACACTCAGAGCCATTCCTTTCGTTTCTTACACCTTTGTTATAATGTTTCGTTACACCCTTACACCTTAGCCTACCTTGTAGATTAAAATCCGTGGTTGGTTAATTGCTTTAGGCAAAGTGTGTTTCCTTACATTACCTATATTCGCGTGCGTAATTCATTATCTATGGTTAGGTCGGGAAATTGCACAATGCAATTGGAGTGAAAGTAAATATTGTATATTTTGAGTTTGTTTTTCGTGTGTTTACTACTTTCACTATTACCGTTATTTCTGAAGTCATGAAAAGTATGGAAAAATTATCCAGAGTTATCGTTATAGTGATGTTGTGAAATTTTACACATCTATGTTTATGTTTAAAGTTAAAAAAAAAAAAAAAAAAAAAAAAAAAAAAAAAAAAAAAAAAAATCGAAAAAATGAGAAAAGAAAAAGAAAAAGAAAAAGTTGGAAGTTTATTTTAAACAACTTATGTAAAGTTTTGTATTAAGTGGTCGATATCACCACTATTTGTTGTATATTATATTTATGGATTGAATGGGAGTTGGCCGTTATGGGAACGCCAACTAAGGTTATTCTTTGATTGAGATCTTGTTGAGTATAATTCGTGTCTACCTAAAGCGTGTGTTTCAAGTGTTAAAGCGTGAGTTATTCAATGATATGAGTCTTATTCATGGGATGGTTGGGAAAGCAATTTACCACACTTAGGATTTTAATTTATCTGTTTTGTTTATTTTTCATTTTACACCAATTTGTATCCCAAATATTATCCATACCCTATATTATTCTTTATCCAAACCTTTGATTTATTGAGATTAGGGATTTGAGCAATCTTAAGTATCGTAGTCGTGGATTCGGCTATGTATTTATGATTTTGTCGCCCTTTTTGATATAATATTATTGGTAAAGATTACTTGGTCCTATCTTTAGCCTATTCGAGTTAAGGATTTGAGCAATTGCAAGTATCGTGTCCGTGGATTCGATCATGTATTTGTGATTTTGTCGCCTTTTCTGGAATATGAGATCGATAGAGATTAAGAAGAATGATTAACCCTTAACCTATAAACCCTTTTTACCGCTTTAGACTTGTTATTCCTTGGCTTTAGTGGGGGAGATGCGTATACTTGCCAAGCTTATGATAGAATATACGTCACGACTGGACAGTTAAACGATTAGATTTGCTTTTATCAAAATATTTTATTTTATTTCTAACTCGTTAAGTGTTTGGTTGTGCAATTATGACAAAAAACGAATACATGCTTAAATATAAAAATAAATCCTAACATCTTTTAGGATACATTTTCATAAGAATTATTCTAAGGTTTACTTGGGGACAAGTAAAGTTCAAGTGGGGGGATATTTGATGAACTCAAATAAGTACATTTTATTACCATCATTTATCCTATTTATTTGAATTGTTTTATTATATTATCTGTGAGAATTGATACGTTAATGTTTACTTTTGTAATTCTCAGGTAAAAACAAGTACTATGTGAAACTTGGCAATTTTGGACTAATTATGGAGCAAAACAAGCAAGAAGTTAAGAGTCTACTGAAATGTACAAGATCAAGACCATTCAGCTCCAGATACGCCGCATCCTACTTATTATATATGGTGCATCACTATCAAGATTTCACAAGTTATAATCCAAGACGGCAAAGGACATGCGCCGCATACAAGAATGGAGTTACGCCGCATCTTCTGGCGGTGTACGAATATTCCTGAATATATTAATCTTGGACCCCACGCGAAGTTAAGTCAATGCGCCGCATCTACTTATCCTATGCGCCGCATTGATGAACTCAAATAAGTACATTTTATTACTATCATTTATCCTATTAATTTGACTTGTTTTATTATATTATGTATGAGGATTGATACTTAATCGTTTACTTTTGTAATTCTCAGGTAAAAACAAGCATTTGGTGAAACTTGGCGATTTTGGACTAATTATGGAGCAAAACATGCAAGAAGTTAAGAGTCTACTGAAATGTACAAGATCAAGACTATTCTGCTCCAGATGCGCCGCATCTTACTTATTACATACGGCGCATCACTATCAATATTTCACCAGATACGATCCAAGATACAAGAAGTCAATGCGCCGCATCTATTTATGGAGTTACGCCGCATCTTCTGGCGGTGTACGAATATTCCTGAATATTATAATCTTGGACCCCACGCGAAGTTAAGTCAATGCGCCGCATCTTACCCTCAGACAGAAACTATAAATACCCCAAGACCAGACGAATTCGAGAGACATATATTATATACGAGACCGAAGTACAGAAACCCTAGGACGAATTCAGTCAAGGCAGCAGCACAAGACACACCCAAACGAAGATACAAGAGCTGTAAGAAGGTGCTGCATGTGTTTAATTCATTAAGTAGTTTTGTTTTATTGTGTTAGTTGATGAGGCGAAAAGTGTACCGCTTTTAAGGGGTCATTTAAGCCCGAAATCGTATTTATTTGATCAAATATTGCCCTAAATCGTTCCTTTTGTCATTTTAGGTACTTTTGAGGAGAAATCTGGAAAAGGAGGCATTTTGGACGTTTTTGGAGCATTAAAGTGAAGAATACGACAAAGTCTCAAAATCGGCTGAAATTTACCTTTGACGGCGTCAGAATCATCTATTGACGGCGTCATGCCTTGGCAAGAAAAGTTGGATGTGAAATTTACTCATGACGGGCCAGTGAGTTAGCATGAGAATTCTGACGGCGTCACGCTTTAACTAAATCAAGGGCGTCACGGCTTAAATCATAAGGGGACGGCGTCACGTTCAGGTTTAGACGGCGTCAAGCCTTGATAAGCCAGAATGGATTTTTGAAGAGCTAAAGAGGGACGGCGTCAAGAAGGTCACCCGGGAACCCTAAAAGCGGCGAGGTGACGGCGTCACAATGCATAAGGTGACGCCGTCAGATCCAAAAATCTATATATAGTTTTCTAATCTTTTGTCATTAAGGAGAGCTTAGTGTGTGGAATTTTGGGATAAAACCCTAAGACGATTTTAGCTACTTTTTCAGGGCTTTTTGCCTTGAGATCTTCCATGTTTCATTGAAAGATAAGTTATCAATTAATCATTCAATATGTCTATGTGTTGTTTGATTCTATCTTATGCTTGTCTTTTGTTTAACATGTTAGGCTAATTTTATCTTGTGTTTGCTTAGATCTAATGAAACTTAGCTATTGATTATTGGTTGTTAGTGTGTTGTTAGTTGTATTGGATGATTGTTTATCTATGTTAGGCTTAAGAAAACTGGCTAACTTCCTATTCGGTAACTTGCTTGAACGTCTTAAGAAACATGAACCAAACGCGTACTAAAGGTTTTTATGGTTGTATTTAATGCACAAGCGAATTCTAGTGATCCCATGTTAGGAGCTTCCTAGCCGGCTCGACATAGGAGTGAAGTAGGAGCTTGTAGAGTTTGGGGAAGTAAGTACGCCACCCCACGAATGGTATTAAGGAATACACCCGTCATCCACGCGACTAATACACACTAATTAACCGGTAAAAGATAGTTAGGGAGTAAGGAAATCTAAGTAAACACATTTCTCTACACATAAGTTTCTCACCACATTTCATTTTTGTTATTTTATTTTATTTGCATTCGTAGTAAATTTTGGGTTAGTTGACTAGCAACTAATTCCGCCCACTCCTTCAAAACCGAGATTTTACTTGCTTTCATAAAAATATAAAAACATAAAAAGAATCTTCCTCAACCCTTAGACCTAATTAGAATAGCCTTTCACACCTAACGAACACTATTCCCTGTGGAGAACGATCAATCCCCCGTACTTACCACTACACTATACTACATCGGTCAGGTACACTGCCTGGTGGGGTTGTAAGCCTCTTGAGATCCCTCGAGAGGTAAAACCTGTTGTAAGGTTACAAAACACCGCACATCAAGTTTTTGGCGCCGCTGCCGGGGAATAGTTATTGTTTAGGTTGAAATTTTTATTTCTATTAGGTCTACTCACTAGATTCCTTTCTAGTGAGATTTTTATTTTATTTTTCTAGGTTTTCTTTAGTCTATCTATTTTCTTCGTGTCTTTGTTCGTAACCATACCATCCGACATCATGGAAGATGGTAATATCCTTAACCCACACAACCCACCACCACAACAACCACCACCACCTCCTAGAGCCCGTACTTTAGGAGAGTATTCCCGTCCTAGCCACCATGGCTATCGAAACACCATTGAGCTCACTCAAGGAGCCAATATCACACCCTTGCGATCCGACACCATCCGGTTGGTGCAAAGCGGATGCGCATTCCATGGACTTCGTTCTGAAGATCCTAATCAACATCTCAAGGACTTTCTTAAAATCGTTGATTCTATAGACCTTGATGTTGCCACTCGAGAGACGACCCGATTGCGTCTCTTCCAATTCTCTTTGCGGAACCAAGCTAGTCAGTGGCTAGAACGTCAACCCGCAGGATCCATCACCTCTTGGGATGATCTCACTACTCGTTTCCTTGCTCAGTTTTTCCCACCGGGGAGAACTACCAAGCTAAGGAAGGATATCTTGATGTTTGAACAACGTCGAGGCGAAACTCTCTACGAGGCATGGACTCGATTCAAGGACTTACTCCGAAAAGTCCCTCACCATGGCATGGATCCTTGGCTACAAATCCAAATCTTCTATGATGGTGTCAATCATCAAACTAGAAGAGCCATAGATTACGCCGCCAATGGGAGATTGAGCAGGCTCAGTGTCGATAAGTGCTGGGAAGTCATTGAGGACTTAGCACAGTACGAAGAAGAAGAATGGGATGACTCAACATTCTCGGAAGAAGGGATTTTAAATTGCATGGGTGCAACCCAAGAACAGCTGTTCGCAAACATAAAAAGGCAGGTTGAGAGCTTAATGAAAGCTGAGATACCTACGGCTGATAAAAATCCCGATGAGTGCGTGAACACAATTGGTAAACATACGTTTCACCAATTCTCACGACAAGATGAATTTGAAGGGATAATGCTAACTTTCGTGAACAACCAAGAGAGACGCATCAAGGAATTAGAAACTCACTTGAAAAACACCCAAGATATGTTCATGGAACTAGCAGAAAAATTCATCTCGAGAATAAAAGAGAAAATTAAGAAAGAAGCCGCACACAAAAAGATCGAGAAGATCTTTGAACTCCCGGTCCCTAATGAACCATACAACGAATGGGATGATGAAACCCCTCTCCCCGAGCCTTCATTTTTAAAGCCCTCTTATCTATTTGGATCCTCTCGCGAGAAAAAGAATTCTCAAGATCGTAGCATTTTCGTGGGGAGCATGGTTGTCACGCTCCCTAACTTTCATGAAGCTAGGAAACGGTCTTTTGGCTTTAAGCCAGGTGTGAGAAGAACTCAATTAAAGCACACCATCATCTTGAAAACCCCCTGGGAAAACTCCTCTCACCCCCTGAATACTCGCCTTGATGGAAATTGGGACCCGAATAAGACGTCAACCAACCCTTTTCAATATTTTACTACACCCCGTGACAGTAACAAAACATTTGACCCAGGAGGAACTTGTTAACGAGACTAGCTATCAGGATTATTGACCCTGACTAGCTGCTCTCTTAAAGTACGAGGGGCTCATTTGTAAACTGGCACAAAGTAGCAAAATACGCTAATCTGACGGCGTCAGAATTTGAACGTGACGCCGTCACCCCGTCTGCACAGCAATAATAACTTTAATTCCATCACTTTCATCACAAACCCCACAAACCATATCCTCTCCAACCCCACCTACGAATTTCCAGGATCAAATTCACCGACTTTCGTCATCAATTTCCACGTGGTAAGTAATTGTTATTCATTCCTTTCGCTTCAATTACTCATAGGATTTGTAAATTTCGAAAATCCCCAACACGTGAAACCCTAGGATTGATTCATGCTTAGAACTCATAATGTGTTTTAATTAGTGTTATTTTAGCAATGATTAAAAGCATGTGATTTTTAGCAATCAAATGGGTTAATTCACTAATAGGGTGGCCACGAATTTGAACCATAACCTGTGATCCAATCACCCATTTTTCTGCAAAAAGTGGTGTGTGGTTATTGAGCCTGAAGTTTGAATATTGATTTTTCCCTCGTAATTATGGATTTGAACACTGGTCGAATCTGACGGCGTCACCTATCAAAGCGTGACGGCGTCAGACCTGTCTGATGCGCCACCAAATCTTTAATTCACATATTAACACTTGTATTCCTCCTGTTTTGTTCCAGATAATGAGTAAGCGTCAAAGACCCAGCCGAGGAAGTTCTTCCCGATCTCAACAAGAAAACTTTGGGGATACGGTCCTCAGTTGGGGTGTCTTTGACAACGATGCTGCTACAAGCAAATATGCACAATTGTTACTACACAAGGTCGAGAATGGAGCAGTGGTTGACTGGGGCTTTCTGAGGAGAGTAGGTCTTGAGCAGACTTTTCTCCAAAGTTTTCAGACGGATGGGTTTACCGGCCCCCAGTGGGAAAGACTGTTTAAGATTCAGGAGCCGGTATATGAGGAGTTAGTACGGGAGTTCTTTGCCACCTTTCATTTTGATATGGCTGAGGCAAGGACCGATGTGGGCGGTACCACGATCTATTTCAGGCTGGGGGGTGAGCTAAGGACGTGTTCTGTTACTGAGTTTGGGTGGAGACTGGGGTTATATGATCAGCATGATACCATTCAGGCAGGGTTCATGCAGAGGTTGTTGCATGGGGAGTCGATGAAGAATGATTTTAGATGCTCTATTTTCTGGCAGACTATTGGGGATGGGGTGTATACCTCGACCACTGTAGCATCCCAAATCAGGGATCCTAGGGTTCGGTTGACTCATCGTTGCCTCACCTACAGCTTGACAGGGCGTCACAGCTCTCACCACCGTGTCACAGCTTCTGATCTCTTCTACCTGTACACCATCTACTCTAATGATGTTTACTGCAACATCCCATTTTGGGTTGCTAGCTTTATGCATGGTGGAGTTGGGGAGAGGGAAGGTGACAGGATTTATGGTGGGATGTTCATCACCCGACTGGCTCAGTCTTATGGAGTCCTCAGGCCCGAGGTCATGAGGTATTTGAGTGGTGATAAATGCAGGACGGTGAAGGAGAGGTCCCTGAAACAGATGGAGGTGATTATGGAGATGCATGACGGGTCCTTTATGTGGTATCACCCAGTTGGAGCTGAGGGTGATGATGATGAGGATGATGAGGAGGAGGAGGAGCCCCAGCAGCAGCAGCATGAGGGGTATGAGGCCGGTACAGCTGATTACTACCGGCATATGAGCAGGGGGGACTGGCAGGCTCACCAGGGGACCTGGATGGGCCAGGTTGATGCTTGGAGGACCAGGGCGGACGAGAGGTTCGACTGGATGTACGATCACACGGTTCGTCAGATGCAGCATCTTTCCACACGTGATCAGTTGGACCCGCATCTGCAGATTGACCCTTTCCCGGGTCGTGAGCAGGATTACCCACCCTATGGGTACCACGGGCATCTTCCTCCTGGCTATGACTATCGCCAAGGACCCCCTCACCAGTGATGTTGTGGTTTGATGTTTTGTTGTTTGAACAATTTAATATTTGGTTGTATGTGTTGAAACAATATGGTCTGTAATAATTTAGGGAAGGCATCTGTTTGCCTTAAAACATTTGTTACATTAATTTTATTTATCGCATGCTAGCCTCATTTGATTGTTATTTTATTTGCTTTGTGTGTTTATTTATTTGTTTGTTTGTTTTTATTTATTTCCCGTATGTGTGTTTAATTTTTATTATTATTGATTCATTTTAAAAACTAAATTGTGAAAATGCTTTATTTTGTTTTTAACTTCGTCTTAACTACATATAAAGGTATTTTGCAAAAGATAAGTGTAAGGGAAATCTAAATCGGTTTATTAGAACACATATGAACATGAATCGTAATAATAATAAATTAGCATACATATTAGTATTCGTTTGAGTCAAATGCTTGTATCGAGTCATAATGATGTTTTGCAGGATTTCCAGGAAGTAAGGTAAAGGTTTTTCCAGAAATTTTCCGGAAACTTAAAATGAAAATTTTTGTCAGGTCATTTCTGACGGCGTCAGGGGTTATAACCTGACGGCGTCAGATTTAATTTCCAGAAATTTTTGAAAGTTTTGTTTTCATAAAAAGTTTTTATTAAATCTCCAACTTATAATCTCCAGGAATCTGCAAAATTATCATTCCACAAGCATTATATCCTTATATATAGATTTTATCCCGCCGATGTTATGCAGGTTTTCGTGTTTGTTTTCTCAGGTTTAACAGGTTATTTTGGACAAGGAAATGTTTTGAATCAAGCTTGTGGCGATGCATTAGTCATGGAGCTTCAACATTCTCTTTGGAGGAAGATTTAACCGTGTGATTTCACTATCCAACGAGCGAATCAGGGGAGTATTTGATTTCATTCTTTTACTTTATGCTTTTACATCTTGTTATTTGAACATTGGGGACAATGTTCATCTTAAGTGTAAGGGGAGGGTAAAAGTACGATTTTAGAGAATGCCATTGCGCTTGATTTTTGTTTGTTTAATAGTAGATGTGTAATAAAACTGAGAGAAATACTTGTTAAGGTAATTTTAGTGCCAAATTTAAAATTTTTTACAACATATAGGAGTGAAACTTTAGTTTTAATGAGCGTCTCATGGATAGGAATTATATGACTAGCACAAAAAACCGTATCACTAAAAAATTTTCCACCCCAAATATGTGAGGTTCGCCCCTAGAATTGGTAGGAAAAGCATTTATGCTATGATGTGTGTACCGGTAGCACTTAGATTCTAGAACTTGCGTTAGGACCATTCCGAGGCCACAAGTGAGACTACATTCGTGTAGTTAGATTTACTACATGATAAGAGGCATTAGGATTAACCCATTGTTTTACACCTGTGTTTTTGTTATAATTACATTGGCTACATTGGTCAAGTAATTCTCCCACACCCTTTGCGTTGTACTCATTTTTAGTACACGATACCCCTAGTACACCCCTCAGAGCCTATCTTTTCGTTTCGACCTTTAAGCATTTTACTTAAAGGAAGAATTTGTTACACCCCACTAAAATGTACACCCAAATCGCCTTAGCCTACCTTGTATGCACTCATTTTTAGTGCATTATTGTTACAACATTTGTTTAAACCCAAGTTAATTATCTAGTTGATTACATGGTTGCTAAGTCGAGTCATATCCTTGTACATATTGTTTTGGGACGATTGGGACTCATGGGTAAAGTACTAGTGTAATGGAGTAATGGGGAAGAACATCATTTATTACCCCCATATGTGCTAAATGTTTTAAAAGTACTCCAAGTGTTTCAATTATCTTAATTCGAGTCATTAGAATAGTAATTTGTAAAGTTATGTAAAACTTCAAGTGTAAGGGGAATGCAATGCCCCTATGATGTATTATTTTGGATGGTAGGGCAAGAGTGTATGCAAAAAAAAAAAAAAAAAAAAAAAAAAAAAAAAATGAGAAAATGAAAAATAGAAAAAAACATACGGACTACCATCCCGTTTCATTTTATGTTTGTTTTATATTTTTTGTTATTTTGTTATTTCGTTTTTAGCTTAAGATCGAGTCTAGTCTTGGCTTAGCAACATTGTATAGTACATGTAATTGACCAAGATCTTTAACTAGCCACCAGTAAAATATCCTTTATCCAACAAAACCGTGTTCTCCTTTTCCCTACACCTAACGTTATAACCCATTTAAAAGCCCTCTTTGATAGTTTATCTTAGGTGCTTACGCCTAGTGGAGGAGGTTTTCGATCCTTTCCCAAGCCTATGGTAATCTATTTGCTATGACAGGTAGTGAGAGATATTTTCCGTTTTCATTTATGAGATTTATTTTGATGACACTTGAGAGATGTGAGTATCTAAACACTACTTGTGAGGTGCTAGTATGTAATCTCCGTGCTTATTATGATTGAAGTGGAACGATTATTTGTTGTAATTACTTTTATGTTTGCATTAAATGACCCCTAACTTGTATTTTGATTAGAATAAAAGCGCATTTGCTTGAGGACAAGCAAATCTCAAGTGTAAGGGTATTTGATGAGGCGAAAAGTGTACCGCTTTTAAGGGGTCATTTAAGCCCGAAATCGTATTTATTTGATCAAATATTGCCCTAAATCGTTCCTTTTGTCATTTTAGGTACTTTTGAGGAGAAATCTGGAAAAGGAGGCATTTTGGACGTTTTTGGAGCATTAAAGTGAAGAATACGACAAAGTCTCAAAATCGGCTGAAATTTACCTTTGACGGCGTCAGAATCATCTATTGACGGCGTCATGCCTTGGCAAGAAAAGTTGGATGTGAAATTTACTCATGACGGGCCAGTGAGTTAGCATGAGAATTCTGACGGCGTCACGCTTTAACTAAATCAAGGGCGTCACGGCTTAAATCATAAGGGGACGGCGTCACGTTCAGGTTTAGACGGCGTCAAGCCTTGATAAGCCAGAATGGATTTTTGAAGAGCTAAAGAGGGACGGCGTCAAGAAGGTCACCGGGAACCCTAAAAGCGGCGAGGTGACGGCGTCACAATGCATAAGGTGACGCCGTCAGATCCAAAAATCTATATATAGTTTTCTAATCTTTTGTCATTAAGGAGAGCTTAGTGTGTGGAATTTTGGGATAAAACCCTAAGACGATTTTAGCTACTTTTTCAGGGCTTTTTGCCTTGAGATCTTCCATGTTTCATTGAAAGATAAGTTATCAATTAATCATTCAATATGTCTATGTGTTGTTTGATTCTATCTTATGCTTGTCTTTTGTTTAACATGTTAGGCTAATTTTATCTTGTGTTTGCTTAGATCTAATGAAACTTAGCTATTGATTATTGGTTGTTAGTGTGTTGTTAGTTGTATTGGATGATTGTTTATCTATGTTAGGCTTAAGAAAACTGGCTAACTTCCTATTCGGTAACTTGCTTGAACGTCTTAAGAAACATGAACCAAACGCGTACTAAAGGTTTTTATGGTTGTATTTAATGCACAAGCGAATTCTAGTGATCCCATGTTAGGAGCTTCCTAGCCGGCTCGACATAGGAGTGAAGTAGGAGCTTGTAGAGTTTGGGGAAGTAAGTACGCCACCCCACGAATGGTATTAAGGAATACACCCGTCATCCACGCGACTAATACACACTAATTAACCGGTAAAAGATAGTTAGGGAGTAAGGAAATCTAAGTAAACACATTTCTCTACACATAAGTTTCTCACCACATTTCATTTTTGTTATTTTATTTTATTTGCATTCGTAGTAAATTTTGGGTTAGTTGACTAGCAACTAATTCCGCCCACTCCTTCAAAACCGAGATTTTACTTGCTTTCATAAAAATATAAAAACATAAAAAGAATCTTCCTCAACCCTTAGACCTAATTAGAATAGCCTTTCACACCTAACGAACACTATTCCCTGTGGAGAACGATCAATCCCCGTACTTACCACTACACTATACTACATCGGTCAGGTACACTGCCTGGTGGGGTTGTAAGCCTCTTGAGATCCCTCGAGAGGTAAAACCTGTTGTAAGGTTACAAAACACCGCACATCAAGTAGTTTTGTTTTATTGTGTTAGTAAACTTTAATTCATCAAGATTGGTGGCTTGTGTAATGTGACAACGGAAAGATTGCACTCCCTTAAAACTGCTTTCTCATTAATTAAAGTTTATATGTTGATGTCTTTGGTGACTTTTATTAGTGCATTGATAACCTCTGTGTCTAGCTGAGCGTTGATCGGGTCGCCATGCCTCTGCCCTCGCCTATTTATTAGATCGCCTATGCATTCTATCATCTGTAGAAAACTAGGAAGAAAGATAAATAGGATAGTCATAAGTAATCATTAAGGGTTTACTCGCCGATAAGATTAGAACCAACGAGAAAGGACTTAATCTCGGTGCGTTGCATCGAACTATACACTTCATATAACACTAGCAATAAAACAAGTGACAAACTACTTATCTATCAGGACAGCCCTCTTATTGTCTCAAGTATTTATCTGTGTACGTGTGTGCTACTTGCTGATTCGTGCCTATTGGTTTAGTTTATTATTTAATTGCAACCAAATCGTGCCAGTCTCTCAGGCTGAACCCCCTTGCGTTAGATTAGGTTGTATAGCTAACTTAATATATTAAAATACTGATTAGAATAACTAGATAATACGTTCCACTCTTAGTGATCGACACTCTACTTACCATTATATTCATACTGACCGGGTACACTGCTCGTTAAGTGTGTGTGTTATTGATAAGTCGGCTAAATATAAATTTAAAACTTGAGTAGGCATTAATACTGCTAAACCGCAACGACACATCGCACACATCAAGTTTTTGGCGCCGCTGCCGGGGAGTGAATTGTTATTATCTGTTAATTTGATTAGTATTTTAATTAGGTTTTTATTTTTTATTTTTTTATCTAACCGCTAATTCTGTTGTGTATTAGATTAATTTGCATTCATTGTACTATTTTGCATATTTTCTTGTTTTTGTGTGCTTTTATTTGTGTTTATTTTCGTTCGTGTGTTTTTATTTGTTTTTATTTTTCGTATTTTCTGCATACTGCTATCGTTGTACTGAGCTAAATCGAACGATACGGCGCATCTGATTTCTCAGATACGGCGTATTGCGTTTAATTTTTATAAAATACAACGCGTTTAATTAATTCGATACGACGCATCTTTTCCCCAAGATACGGCGTATCTGTTTTTGATAAAAAAAATTTCTAAACGTTAACGATATACGACGCATCTGCTTTAGCAGATACGGCGTATCTATTATTTTAATTAAAAACAGTTTTCGAATTATTAAACAGATACGGCGTATCGATTTTTATCGATACGGCGCATCTTCTGAATCAAAAATTTTATATTTTGAAACGTAACGAAAATACGGCGCATTAACTTTTGTTAATACGACGCATTTAATTTTAAATAAATATCGATTTTTGATAATTAAAATTGATACGGCGCATTCTAATTTCTAAGCGGCGTATCTATTTTCTGAATAAAGTCTGATTTAATTTTAACGATTATAAGATACGGCGTATCCAACTTTTTGGATACGGCGCATCGTCTGCAGATATCAGCTATTTGTATTCTTATATCCGTTTCTGAATTTATTACTTTTTCTTCTAGCGAACAGATCCTACTGATGCTTTTGTGATTATTTCAGAAGGAAAATGGAAGGATTCGGAGAACTGATTGACTTCGACTTCGAAGCCAACTTTATGAATGATATATTAGTGCATGATAAATCACCCGAACGTTACGATGGGGACTACATTGAACTTAATGACCTTGATGGACCATTAGAATCCAATGACCTGTTCATGGATGATGCGGAATCTGAGTTAGAAGAAGGAGAAATTCTGGATAATCCAAAAGTCAACGTTATTATTACTAGGAATTACGATGAATTTGAGGGATATGATGGTTCTTGGGATTACGGTAGAAGGATACACGCCGATTGTGCTTACAATTTGCAATTCCCATGCATGATTGGGTACAAGTGTATTGACGCCAATTTCTTTCCTATTTTACCAATCAATGTCATGTCAAGAAGCTTTTACAATTCTATTATGAGAAATAAAGTGGAGCATAAGGGAAAGAATGTAGTTGGTGCCTTCATTAATGTCCCGATCTTCGTTGGACGCTTTACTATTGTAACTGAGTTCGCCGTTGTTGAAGACATGAATGCCTATTGTGACAGCAATATGGGTGACGTGATTGTTGGAAAACCATTTTGTAGGGAGATCACTATTAATGCAAAACGATTTGAAGGAAAGATCACCTTTCAATGTGGAAGCGACGTTATCACTTATATGATGCCCCGAACTCATCCTGGATTTAAACATGCTACTAATAGGATCTGCTACAAATTCTCTCCATTCCTTTTTATTAGTGATGATGACATAAAGAGAGGGATTGAGTACCCATATCAAATGATGGAAGGATTCTACAATGGAGTGTTGAAATTGGGACCTGAATATATACGTGACGAATTAGTTGCTAAATGGATCCTACGTAAGCAATGTGGGAGTCAATGATCGAGAATAAAGAGCTGAACGTGAGTCTAACTTGAAGACTCTGGAATAAAGACAAGTGCTTACCGGGAGACAACCCGGATTTATCTTTTTATTATTCTGTTTTTGTGTCGAGTCAGTCAGGCCGCAGAGGATACGGCGCATCTCAATCCTGAGATGCGACGCATCTCCTGCAATGGTCATATCTTTATTTTTCTGCATTTTTACTTTTCGACTTTAAAACTTTTTATCAGTTTATTTCAATGCGGCGCATCCCTGGTTAAGGATGTGGCGCATCTTTTATTCGGATCCGTATTTATTCCAGGCTCGATACGGCGTATCTTCTTCCATAAGATACGACGCATCGACTGACCTGATGATTTTCATTTTTAATTTTTATGTTTTATTTTTATCTAACTACTAATGTGTTATGCAAGTTTGAACCTTTCTTACCTTAGGTGTGTTTTAAAGCCTTGGTGGTATTATAGATTCCTGCATTTCCTGTGAATACATCAATTATGAAGCTTAAACGTTCTAATCCACAAGAAAGATGATTTTTGCTCTTATACAAATGGAGGATCATACCGAGCAAATCTCAGGGGAGTTTTTCTGTTCTAATTCTTTTATTTTTCCAGTATTTAATCTTTGATACAAACAACGAGGACGTTGTTTAACTTAAGTGGGGGGATTGGAGAATTAGAACACTTAACACTTACTTGTCCTAAACTTTTCAAAATATGCTTAAAATGTGCTTAATATATCAAAATTTAAAATTTTTAGCATGTTTTTGTTTAAAGTCTAAGTTGCATTGCTGCACACATGACGTCATTTTCAAAAATTGTGATTTTTCAAAATTCACAAATCTATGAGTGTGCCGGTGACTTGTAAACTTTAGAACTTGGCTTGTATACTATTCGAGACCACCATAATGAGTATTATTTATATAATTGGAATGACTTGTCTAAATTGGTAAATTTCTAGGATTACACCCAAATAGCCTATATATGTTATGTGTTATTAGCTAACTACACTGGTTAGTTAACCCCCGTATAAACCCTTTTGTTACTCTCACTTTTAGAGTAAGATACCCCTAGAAAAACACTCAGAGCCATTCCTTTCGTTTCTTACACCTTTGTTAAAATGTTTCGTTACACCCTTACACCTTAGCCTACCCTGTAGATTAAAATCCGTGGTTGGTTAATTGCTATAGGCAAAGTGTGTTTCTTTACATTACCTGTGTTCGCGTGCGTAATTCATTATCTATGGTTAGGTCGGGAAATTGCACAATGCAATTGGAGTGAAAGTAAATATTGTATATCTTTGAGTTTATTTTTCGTGTGTTTACTACTTTCACTATTACCGTTATTTCTGAAGTAATGAAAAATATGGAAAAATTATCCAGAATTATCATTATAGTGATGTGGTGAAATTTTACACATCTATGTTTATGTTTCAAGTAAAAAAAAAAAAAAAAAAAAAAAAAAAAAAAAAAAAAAAAAAAAAAAATCGAAAAAATAGAAAAGAAAAAGAAAAAGGAAGAGTTGGATGTTTGATTAAACCAACAATGTAAAGTTTTGTATTAAGTGGTCGATATCACCACTAGTTGTTGTATATTATATTTATGGATTGAATGGGAGTTGGCAGTTATGGGAACGTCAACTAAGGTTTATTCTTTGATTAAGATCTTGTTGAGTATAATTCGTGTCTACCTAAAGCGTGTGTTTCAAGTGTTAAAGCGTGAGTTATTCAATGATATGAGTCTTATTCATGGGATGGTTGGGATAGTGATTAACCACACTTAGGATTTTAATTTATTTGTTTTGTTTATTTTTCATTTTTACACCAGTTTATATCCCAAATATTATCCATACCCTATTATTCTTTATCCAACCAAACATTTGATTTATTGAGATTAGGGATTTGAGCAATCTTAAGTATCGTAGTCGTGGATTCGGCTATGTATTTATGATTTTGTCGCCCTTTTTGATATAATATTATTGGTGAAGTTTGGACCTATCTTTAGCCTATTC
This sequence comes from Artemisia tridentata subsp. tridentata, assembly GCA_021014915.2. Lineage (NCBI taxonomy): Eukaryota > Viridiplantae > Streptophyta > Magnoliopsida > Asterales > Asteraceae > Artemisia > Artemisia tridentata. The sequence goes on along the minus strand of CP139505.1, from coordinate 2,678,818 downwards.
GAGTTAAGGATTTGAGCAATTGCAAGTATCGTGTTCGTGGATTCGATCATGTATTTGTGATTTTGTCGCCTTTTCTGGAATTTGAGATCGATAGAGATTAAGAATAATTAACCCTTAAGCCTAAAAACCCTTTTTACCGCTTTAGACTTGTTATTCCTTGGCTTTAGTGGGGGAGATGTGTATACTTGCCAAGCTTATGATAGAATATTCGTCACGACTGGACAGTTAAACGATTAGATTTGCTTTTATCAAATTATTTTATTTTACTTCTAATTCTTTAAGTGTTTAGTTGTGTGATTATGACAAAAATGAATACATGCTTAAATATAAAAATAAATCCTAATATCTTTTAGGATACATTTTCATAAGATTAATTCTAAGGTTTACTTGGGGACAAGTAAAGTTCAAGTGGGGGGATATTTGATGAACTCAAATAAGTACATTTTATTACTATCATTTATCCTAATTATTTGACTTGTTTTATTATATTATGTATGAGGATTGATACTTAATCGTTTACTTTTGTAATTCTCAGTTGAAAACAAGCATTTGGTGAAACTTGGCGATTTTGGACTAATTATGGAGCAAAACATGCAAGAAGTTAAGAGTCTACTGAAATGCACAAGATCAAGACTATTCTGCTCCAGATGCGCCGCATCTCACTTATTACATACGGCGCATCACTATCAATATTTCACCAGATACGATCCAAGATACAAGAAGTCAATGCGCCGCATCTATTTATGGAGTTACGCCGCATCTTCTGGCGGTGTACGAATATTCCTGAATATTATAATCTTGGACCCCACGCGAAGTTAAGTCAATGCGCCGCATCTACTTACTAGATGCGCCGCATCTTACCCTCAGACAGAAACTATAAATACCCCAAGACCAGACGAATTCGAGAGACATATATTATATACGAGACCGAAGTACAGAAACCCTAGGACGAATTCAGTCAAGGCAGCAGCACAAGACACACCCAAACGAATATACAAGAGCTGTAAGAAGGTGCTGCATGTGTTTAATTCATTAAGTAGTTTTGTTTTATTGTGTTAGTAAACTTTAATTCATCAAGATTGGTGGCTTGTGTAATGTGACAACGGAAAGATTGCACTCCCTTAAAACTGCTTTCTCATTAATTAAAGTTTATATGTTGATGTCTTTGGTGACTTTTATTAGTGCATTGATAACCTCTGTGTCTAGCTGAGCGTTGATCGGGTCGCCATGCCTCTGCCCTCGCCTATTTATTAGATCGCCTATGCATTCTATCGTCTGTAGAAAAGTAGGAAGAAAGATAAATAGGATAGTCATAAGTAATCATTAAGGGTTTACTCGCCGATAAGATTAGAACCAACGAGAAAGGACTTATTCTCGGTGCGTTGCATCGAACTATACACTTCATATAACACTAGCAATAAAACAAGTGACAGACTACTTATCTATCAGGACAGCCCTCTTATTGTCTCAAGTATTTATCTGTGTACGTGTGTGCTACTTGCTGATTCGTGCCTATTGGTTTAGTTTATTATTTAATTGCAACCAAATCGTGCCAGTCTTTCAGGCTGAACCCCCTTGCGTTAGATTAGGTTGTATAGCTAACTTAATATATTAAAATACTGATTAGAATAACTAGATAATACGTTCCACTCTTAGTGATCGACACTCTACTTACCATTATATTCATACTGACCGGGTACACTGCTCATTAAGTGTGTGTGTTATTGATAAGTCGGCTAAATATAAATTTAAAACTTGAGTAGGCATTAATACTGCTAAACCGCAACGACACATCGCACGCATCACGCATCTAGCCCTCAGACAGAAACTATAAATACCCCAAAGTCAGACGAATTTCGAGGTTCGATTCTACACAACAAGACCGAAGACAGAAGAAACCCTAGGCCGAATTCAGACGAAGTAGCAGCACAAGACACACCCTAAACGAAGATACAAGAGCTGTAAGAAGGTCCTGCATGTATTCAATTCATTAAGTAGTTTTGTTTTATTGTATTAGTACACTTTAATTCATCAGGATTGATGGGCCGATTCCATGTGACTACGGAAAACCATGGGCACCCCTTAAAATTGCTTTCCCATTAATTAAAGTTTATATGTTGATTTCTTTGGTGACTTTTATTAGTGCATTGATAACCTCTGTGTCTAGCTGAGCATTGATCAGGTCGCCATGCCTCTGTCCTCGCCTATGTATTCTATCGTCTGTAGAAAAGTAGGAAGAAAGGGTAAGTAGGATAGACATAAGTAATCATTAAGGGTTTACTCGCCGATAAGATTAGAGCCAACGAGAAAGGGTTAATTACATACACTTCATATAAAACTAGCAATAAAACAAGTGACAAGCTACTTAATTATCAGGACATGTCTTCTTATTGTCTCAAGTATCTATCTGTGTACGTGTGTGCTAATCGCTGATTCGTGCTTATTAGTTTAGTTTATATTTAATCATAACCAAACCGTGCTAGTCTCTCAGGCTGAAACCCCCTTGCGTTAGATTAGGTTGTATAGCTAACTTAAGATATTAAAATACTGATTAGAATAACTAGATAATACGTTCCACTCTTAGTGATCGACACTCTACTTACCATTATATTCATACTGACCGGGTACACTGCTCGTTAAAGTGTGTGTTATTGATAAGTCGGCTAAATATAAATTTAAAACTTGAATACTGCTAAAACCACAACGACACAACACGCGCGCACCAAGTCTTTGGAGCCGCTGCCGTGGTTATAAAAATTAGAGCAATACACACGCACATCAAATGCTTTGCCTAAAAAGGAGTTTGAAAGAATTTTCATGTGTAATACGGCAAAAGATATTTGGAAAACCTTGTTAGTCACTCACCAAGGTAATAACCAAGTCAAAGAGAACAAGATAGATCTTCTTGTTCAACAATATGAACAATTCTCCATTTCGGAGGATGAGTCAATAGATAATGCTTTTGCTAGATTTAATACTATTATCACTAGTCTTAAAGCTCTTGATGAAGGTTATTCTAGTAAGAACTATGTTAGGAAGTTTCTTAGAGCTCTACATCCTAAATGGAGAGCAAAGGTCACCGCCATTGAAGAGTCAAAGGACTTGGCGGCATTGTCACTCGATGAACTTATAGGAAACTTGAAAGTTCATGAGATGATCATCAAGAAAGACTCCGACATTGTCAAAGGCAAAAGTGAGAGAGTTAGATCTCTAGCATTAAAAGCCATGAAGGAGTCTAGTGATGAGGAATGTTCAAGTTCCGATAGTGAAGATGAGGAATATGCATTAGCGGTTAGGGACTTTAAAAAGTTCTTTAGGAGAAGAGGTAGGTTCGTTAGGCAACCTCGTGATGAGAAGAAGACATCACAAAAGAACCATGTTGAAAAGAAAGGGACAAGTGATAGGAAATGCTTTAGATTCGGAGATCCTAATCATCTCATAGGAGAGTTTCCCAAGCCACTGAAAGTCAACAACCAACGAGCTCTCATAGGAGGCTCATGGAGTGATAGCGGTGATGATGAAGAAAAGAAGCCCAAGGACGAAACATGTCTAATGGCTCACGCTTCAAAAGAGCTACGTTACGACTACCCTGATTTCATAGATGATAATTCGTCAATAGATGATAACAAACTAAATGACGAACATAATAATCTATGCAAAATTGTCTCAAAAATGTTAAGTAGAAACAAATTACTAAAATCAAAATTGCATGAACTAGAAGTGAAAATGTTAGAACTAAAGGATCAAGTCAAAAGACTTGAAAGATATAAAGAATTAGACATAGGATGTGAGTCATGCATAAATCTTAAAGTAGAAAATGAAAAACTCAAGGAAAACACAATTAGAATTACTAGTTTGGAAATGGAAACAGAAAATGCTTTGACAGATAAAACTAATCAAGCAAAATCTGTTAAAACCTCAAACTCTGTCAAAACTCCAGACGGCACCACTAAAGGTACCAACGGCTCCATTAAAGTTAACGGAACCGTGGTACCGTCCGACACTGGAGACAGAACTGAGTCAAATTTCAAAAATAAATCAAGTCCTAAACCAACTCACATTGTTGTTAATGGTACAAAGGTCTCTATTGCTAGTATAGAGGAAGTTAAAAGATTCTACAAACCTATGTCAAAACCCAAACCTAGATTTGTAAAATCTGACACTAGGTCTAAGACTCCTCCACCTAGTAAAATAAACACTCCCAAACCTCGGTCAAGAACTCCTCTACCGAGACGTAACTTTAGAAGACAAAGCTTTCCAAGTGAATATCCCATAACTTGGAATAACCGTCAACTACAAAGTTACTTGCCATGGGAAATTTGCCCACCATTTCAACATCCTAACCACATGCAAATGATGCATGGGATGTTTAATGCTAACCACTTTGGACCCATGAGATATTGGGGACCAAACGTTTGAATGTTTATCTTATGCAATAGATATGCTTGGGAATCGACTTGGAGCCTGATGAATGGGTCAAGGATAGTGGATGCACTAACCACATGACGGGCAACCGAAGTCTATTCTCATCATACAAGGCATACAACGGAGGTAATTTCACTTTCGGTAGCAAACTTAAGGGCAACATTATTGGCAAAGGTACGATCACTCAAAACTCCCTCACTATTAGAACTGTTGAGCATGTAGATAACTTAGGATTTAATTTGCTTAGCATTAGTCAAATGGTAGATAATAAGTGTAGAGTTATATTCTCTGAAGAGGGTAGTGAGATCATTAAGGATGGTAAAACCATAGGCAAAGGAGTTAGGAGAAATGGCCTATTTGTTATGAAAATAGGAAATAAGCCTCAGGATAGGATATGATTAGCAACCATAGATGATAACTCCACTCTATGGCATAGGAGATTAAGTCATGCCAATATGCGCTTGATACAATCATTGGCATCTAAGGAACTAGTTAGAGATCTACCTAAGATTAAGTTTGATCAACACTTTTGTGACGCTTGTAAAGTTGGAAAACAAGCTCATTCTAGTCACAAAGCTAAGAATATAGTCTCAACCTCTAGATGCCTAGAACTCCTTCATATGGACTTATTTGGTCTATCCGCCGTACGGAGCTATGGAGGAAACTACTACACCTTAGTAATAGTTGATGACTACTCTAGGTACACTTGGACTAGATTTCTTAAGAATAAGACTCAAGCCTTTGAGGAATTCGAGGTTTTTAGTAAGAAAGTCCAAAATCAACTAGGATGTACAATAGTTTCCATTAGGACGGATCATGGTCGGGAATTTGATAATGAAGTGCAATTTGGAGTATATTGTGATGCTAATGGTATTACTCACAATTTCTCAGCTCCACGCACTCCACAATCAAATGAGGTAGTAGAGCGGAAAAATCGTACTCTACAAGAAATGAGTAGAACGATGTTGAATGAACAATCAATTCCGCAAAAGTTTTGGTGTAATGCGGTGGACACCTCAACTTACATACTTAATAGGATTTTAATTAGGCCTATCTTAGGAAAAACCCCATATGAAATCATGAAAGGTAGAAAACCTACTCTTGATTACTTTAGAGTGTTTGGAAGCAAGTGCTTCATACTAAACACTAAAGATTACCTCACCAAGTTTGACCCAAAGTCTTACGAAGGTGTCTTCCTAGGATACTCCCAAAATAGTAAAGCTTACATTGTCCTAAATAAGGAAACAATGAAAGTCGAAGAGTCACTCAACGTGACATTCGATGAAAGCCCTCCACCAACTAAGACATCACCCTTGGTGGATGATGACTTAGATGAGGAAGAAGCCGTTAAGGATAATGGCAAGAAAACCTTAGATGATGACATTGAGGATGAAATAGTTGAAATTGACGATACTGTCAACATTAAGGAATCCAAGAACCATCCTATTGAAAATGTCATAGGAAACCTAAACCAAAGAACCCTTAGGTCACAAGCCCAAAACAAAAGTAATTTCTTTTGTTTTATATCAACCGTAGAACCTAAAAATATCAGTGAAGCGATTAAGGATGAAAGTTGGATACTTGCCATGCAAGAGGAACTTAATCAAGTCACTGCAAACCAAGTTTGGGAGTTGGTATCTCCTCCTAGGAATCAAACCATCATAGGAACTAAGTGGGTGTTTAGGAATAAACTCGACGAAAATGGCGTCGTGACTAGGAATAAGGCAAGGTTGGCAGCACAAGGCTATAACCAACAAAAAGGAATAGATTATGATGAAACCTATGCACCCGTAGCTAGATTAGAATCTATTAGAATACTCCTTGCCTATGCGTGTGCCTTAGACTTTAAATTGTACCAAATGGACGTGAAAAGTTCATTCCTAAATGGTTATATCAACGAGGTGGTATATGTTGCACAACCTCCGGCATTCGTTGATTTCGAACATCCGAATCATGTTTATAAACTCAAGAAAGCACTCTATGGTCTTAAGCAAGCTCCCAAAGCTTGGTATGATATACTGAAAGCATTCTTGATTGAACATGAATATACCATGGGAGTTGTTGATAACACACTTTTCACAAAGAAAAGAGATTCCCATCTCATCATTGTTCAAATATATGTCGACGACATCATATTTGGCTCAACTTGTCCAGAACTGTGCAATGATTTTTCTAAGATCATGCATGACGAGTTTGAGATGAGCATGATGGGCGAATTAAATTTCTTCCTTGGTTTACAAATTAAGCAAATGGAAGATGGTATCTTCTTTTATCAATCTAAGTATAGTAAGGAAATGCTTAAGAAGTTTAGTTTAGAAGAGTCTAAGCCCATGAAAACTCCCATGTCCACGGAAATAAAACTCACGAGAGATGAAGAAGGTGAGTCCGTGGATAGCACTAAGTATAGAGGTATGATAGGTAGTTTACTATACCTCACGGCAAGTAGGCCCGACATCATGTTTAGTGTCTGCCTTTGTGCTCGCTTCCAAGAGGATCCCAAAACCTCTCATCTTGAAGCGGTTAAGCGTATCTTCCGATACATTAAAGGCACTATACACTTGGGATTATTTTATCCCAAGGGGACCGGTATAGAAACTGTTGTCTATGCCGACTCTGATCATGCGGGAGATTACGTGGATCAAAAAAGCACGAGTGGCGTTTGTACCTTCATGGGTTGTTGTCTAACTTCTTGGTTCTCCAAGAAACAAACGGCTCTTGCCATCTCCACTACCGAAGCCGAGTACGTAAGCACCGGAAAGGCATGTCAGCAAGCACTATGGATGAAACAAGCCCTTAACGACTATAGCATACACTTAGATGATGTTCCTATTATGTGTGACAATAAAGGTGCTATTGACTTGAGCAAAAACCCTGTCCAACACTCCCGTACTAAACACATTGAAATTCGCCACCACTTCCTTCGCGATAATGTTCAGAAAGGAAATATTTCCATTGAGAAAGTTCCTTCTCAGGACAACATCGCTGACATACTAACCAAACCTCTCAAACGACAATCCTTTAACTACCTCCGTCTAGGTCTAGGAATGATGGAACATATTCCATAAATCTCATGACTCTTGAAGTCATCCCGTGTGTCTCGTCTAGCCTAGTTTAGAAACCCCTAGTCATAAGAATTTGTTAGGTACAAATTCTTTCCTCGTGTCAAAAGATCTCACTAAAACAGCTAGATTTATTCGTCAAAAATCAAAATGGGACAGAAAACAGTCCCAGCAGATCACAGCTCCACTAAATGTGGCACGGCACCATTAAATTTAACGGAGCCGTGGAACCGTGCATCTGGAACATTTCGTATTTCAGTCCCCTTTTTCCACATTACTCATCACAAACCCTCTCAATCTCAGCAACTGCTGTCATAACCTAACCTCACAACCCAAAACTCAATTACGCCTCTTCAAGATCATATTCAATACTTTGATTTCAAGATCTTCAATCATTTTACCATTTTCTACATAAGTTTTAAGTTATCTTACTCTTATTTATTTCCAATTTTGAGTCTAGGGTTTGTTCATTGATGAAAATTGAATTGGGGATTTCCACCTTTTTCTAGGAATGTTTCAAAATTAGAAGTCATCAACCCTAAAACACCCCAATTCCATCAATTTTAAAATCTCACAAAATTAGGATCATGAAATTATTCTTTTTCATGCATTGTTGATGCAAACTAAAAACACTTTCTCATGCATTCATGATCTCACAAATATTATTCGAATTACATAATCAATATGTACTTTTCGACATATTTGTTTGAGCTAAAGTGAAATCAGGAGTGTTTGGGTAATCTCATTATTTTTCTTTTGAGTCGAGATTACCGCAACTCCACATAGTCTGCATATAGGCACACACTAGGCACATGTTGTATGCAACTGGTTTTTATTCTAAATTTTTCTTAAAATTTTCTTATTGGACACAAAAATGTCTCATGAATATGATTTTGATCATCTCCTAACCGATCCCTATACACCCGAAATCTCATGTGAACCCACTACACCCGGTAACCACATTCGTGCCTATGTCAATCTTGAAACCCGTCGGTTTCATGAAGGCCGTGTCGTTGATCCATCCCTAGTTTACCACCGGGACACCAACACTTCCTTTAGAGCTATAGGATTCGATTGTCTACTCCACATTAATGAGTACATTTGTCCTCGCTTTGTGTTGGAGTTCTTCCGACAAGTTGAACTCATACGTAACGAGGATCAATCCTTGTCACTTTAGTTTTGGGTCAAAAACTTCAAATACGTTCTAACTCTTGAGCAATTTGCTCAAATCCTTAGAATACCCAATCATGGGCAATGTGCCTATACTGAAGATTGGTGTCTTGAGTCTCTCTTTCACTATCGTGAGGAGAATAGCCCGTACTGTTCGTACATACCCTCTTTAACCGAACTAACCAAAATCATCCGTACTCACCCTCACCCACATCCAACGAAAATTCGTTTGGAAGAAGTGCGTCATGAACTACTTTCATGGGCAGTCATCCTGCGAGAAAATGTTCTAAGTCTCACAGGAAATCGTTAGCAACTCCCGGCGTGTTGTGCTCATATGATTTACTGTCTCTTAACCCAACAACCTTACAATCTTGCTTACTTCTTCGCTAAGCGAATTGTTCATCTCAAGGGTAACAAGAATAAATTGATACCCTATGGGATGTTCCTAACCCGTCTCTATCATCACTTCATGACCTTTTACCCTTACCTTCATGGTCCTCAATACTCCCTGTTCACACCTGTCATGAAAGCCATAACCGAGTCATATGTCTCAACCATCCTCATTTCCGAATTCACCACCCACTATGCACCCTTTGATGATCCTAATCATGAGAATGAGACAAATACTCAAGACGAGAGTGTGACAAGAAGGGGGAATGCTCAAGTCATAAGTAGTTAGGAAGAGATTTATGTCTCTCACCAGGGTTTATTACAAATAGATAATTTTAGGAATTAATGTTCAAATTATCTTACATGCTTACATGAATATTCTATGTGATATTTGAATGATATTTTATCTTGTCCTTTTATGCTTGCATGCTTATGATTATTTAAGAACATTGCATGATCATCCTTATGTGCTAGATGTAGCATTGTATGGATATATTAGGAAAATAAGTACCTAGTGAGTTGAGGCACTCTCATTTCCAGGAATTAGTTTCCCTAGAAAATTCCCCCTAGCTGCCCAAAACTAGCCTGCAAAGAAATTTTCGTGCCAACAGTGTCACGGCACCACTAAATAGGGACGGCACCGTTAAATTTAACGGTACCGTGGGGCATTTAACGGAGCCGTGACCCTGTATAACGGATTTTTCCTATTGCTCCTACTTCCCTATCACCCTAACCTCAAACCTGCAAACCTTGCACCCTCACATTCACCTTAGGATTCCCCTCCTACACCATAGGATCAACTTTAATTCAAATTTCACCCAACTTGCCTATTTAAGGCCTCACCCTTGCAAGCTTATCTTGCACTTCACCTTCAACCTCCCATCACACAAACACCATGTCCTCCACACATGGTTCAACCTCTCAAATCTCCAAGAAACCTAGGATAACCGTAAAACCACCCTCAAAACCACTCTTTGTGGATCTCACAAGAGATGATGAAGCTATGACACCACCTTCCCAAGTCACTCCATACTCACCATCACCACCTTATGCACCATCTAAAACTTCATCTACCTACACAACATCTTCATCATCCTATTACACTACATCATCAATGGAGTACACACCATCCCCCTTCACCCCATTGGACAATGTCATGCCAATTTCACCTCCAACAAACCTACCACAATCACCATCTCCTATCATGGCACAACTCAACCAACCACATACCTTTGAGTTACATAGTGCTAATTGCCTATGTTGTCTCCATAACCGTAATCTCATCTACTTCTTAAGAGACGAGATTCATTTCATGTTCTACTTTATAGAACATCTCTTGACACCTCCACCACCTCAAATGGGGCCCCAATCGCCACCACCTCCTAACCAAAACAACTAAACACTTGCTTGTTTAGTCCTCCACAATAAACTCTTAGGACCCCTCTTGGAAATGAAGCTTGTCTCTAGTCATTAGGAATTTAGGCTTCTTGTTATCTTCCTTTGTGCTTTCTATGTAGTCATACATTACTATGACACTTGTTTGTTTTATGAATGAATGTTTTTATGTGGAGGTTTTCCTTTTAAGGGATTGCTTATTTGTCACAATGTGCTACTTGTTAGATATTGTATATTTGTCGTCTAACTTTATTTTGTAGCACGATCCATTGCTTGATTCCTTGGTGTTCTCCAAATGAGGGGGAGTACACATCAAGGGGGAGCCTTAACCACCTTTTTGATTTGACAAAAAGGGGGAGAAATGGGAGTAAACTCATTAAAAACTTGTTAAAACTAATTTTAACCTAAAATAAGTTTATATTTTGTCATCATCAAAAAGGGGGAGATTGTTGATGCAAATAATGTTCTAAAAACGTTATTTATATCTTTCGATTACTTCACGTTTTGAGGATGACAAAATGTGAACTCACGTTACGTTAAAATTAACGTTAACAAGTTTTTAATCGGAAGATCCCGTTTCTACGCAAATCACTCTTGAACAAAGTTACAACTTGAACTAGTGATCAAAGAAGTGAATTTATGTTTTGAAAATTCACATTTTAAATGGGACAAAACATTTTTTTCAAAAATACACATGACAAATTATTTTTGAAATATTAAGAAATGTTTTAATGGAAAAATTAGTTTGAAAATCACAACAGCTATTTTTCCCCCCAAAATCAGCTCCAACCTTCCCCAAATAAGTTTTCACCAGAAAAGACAAAATTTGGAGCGTCCTAGTCTACCACGGCTCCACTAAATTTAGTGGAGCCGTATGGTATTTAACGGAGCCGTCCGTACCATTTTGAATTGTAACGTTCAGATTTTTTTTGCCTATAAATACCCACCTCTTTCACAGTTTTAGGCACCCTTCACACACAGAAAAATCCCTTAGCTAAATCCTCTCACACCTTTCACTTCTTAGGTTCATTTAGATTAGTTTTTCTTTGTTTCAAGAGTGATCCAATCATCCTTCAAGTGATCCTCTTCATACCTCTTCACTAGCAAGAGAAGAACACAAGTATCCAAGTTGATACAAGGTGTTGTCATCCCTCTTCATTAGCAAGAGAAGAACTCAAGTAATCAAGAAGATACTAGAGTTATAGTTGATAGGTTTTTGTAACACTTGTTACAACCTTGTTGTGTCTTAGCATACATCAAGTTCATTTTCCTTTTGTGAGTGAGAGTGAAGATCAAGTGTGATATATAGAGACAGTGAACATCTCTTGAAGCCATTGGGCTTGTGTGATTGATCAAGAAGATCAAGGGTCATTAGGTTAGTGTTAGTTGAGTAGAGTGAAGTGAGTGTTGATCATTGTGATCGTGTTGAGATCTTGGTGATCTCTTGAAGCCATTGGGCTTGTGTGTTTGGTCACGTGGACCTTGGTAGATTGGTGCTAGCTAAGATTAGCACTCGACATCTAGCTTAGTGTCGGAAAAAGGATAAGCGACGTGTACAGTTTTCTCCGCCTTAAGGGAGGTTGTTGACATAGTGCTTGAAACTCTCGAGTGTGGTACTCGGGGAGTGGAGTAGGGCGAAGAAGAGCTTCGTAGCCGAACCACTATAAATCCTCTGTCTCGGTTTGATCTTTCCAACTCTACTCTTTACTTTTATTATTTATCATTAGTTAGAATAGTGTCTAGTTCATATTGGTGTTGATTGATTACATATAAGTGTTCGAATCAAAGTTTCCAATATCATACTTTTAAAACAAGATTTTTAAAAGAAGTTTTTAAACCGGTAAACTATTCAACCCCCCTTCTAGTTTCCCACATAAACATCACATAAGCTACAACAAGTCTCGCTAGCAATTAGCCACATACATGCTTGACTAGCTCATAACTAATCATAATCATAATACATACATGGATTATACACATATAACACATGTTTTAGTACAAGTTACTTACCTTAGCTTCGAAAGCTAAGCATAACATCAATATCCCACCATTCTTAACCTCTAACCATCATCATCATCCTTTACAATTATCAACACCTAATAACATAATAAACAATAACATAAACAAGGGTTAACATAACCTATTAAACATACTCATCTTTCATTCTACATCATCCTATGATCATGTCTTGATCATATGATGAAAACCCACTTCATCCATAATCTATAACTTCATTAATCATCAAGAACATAGATACTTACTTTATATACGGATTACAAATTAAGGGTTCTTAATGATTGGAATACTTGAAGATTGCTTGAATAAGTTCAATTGATAGAGCAGTATGTTTTCCCTCCCTTTTCCTCCTGTAGAACCGACTCCAGAAGAACACAATCCAATATCCAGGCCTTTGTAAGGCTTGCTTCATATGTAGGAAACCATTTTAGGCATTTGGCAAGACTAGTCCTTCAAGTTCCAATCTTTCTATATTGATCACATTAACTTTATAACACATTATTTGACTATCATTTTGACTATCGGGTTTGACCACACGCAAAAAACGTTGACTGGCCAATCCCGTAAGGCCTTGGTCAATTTCATCTAGGGTGGGGTCCAAGTATTTGGGAAACGGGTGTTTCAGATCTGATGACCAATTTCACTGTGATTCATCCTATAAACAAACAATGTTATGTGCTGCCGAAGTCACCATTACGTGTTAATCGAGAGGCATGTGGGCTTGGTTTTGATTCCTCCACCAACACTTTTTAAGATGGTGTGTGTGTATAACCCATACACTTATTGGCAAGTTGATCAATGCATCATGGTGCATGTATTTGGCACTAACTCATGGCGAGAAATACCCAAAGTCCTACCTCATCACATATCTGGTAAAGCTATATTTGCTCATGGTTGTTTGCATTGGTTTAGCTATAGTGAAAATGCCGATTACCGAGACAAGGTAGATGGTGCAAGACAAGTAATATGGTTTGATGTTAAAAATGAGGAATTTGGGTTGATTGAACCTCCCAAGACAATAAGTAAGCCTTCCAAAAAGAAATCCAACCATCCTTTATATGGTCACTTGGAAAATATAGACGGCCAAGTTGGATGTTTTGATAGTAAGACAACAAAGGTTTGGGTATTGAACCACAAGAAAGAACGGGTGGTACACTGTGATTTCGAAGACCATCAATTTCCGTATCGCTTCATAAAGGTTTTAGGGTGTCTGAACAAGGCCAACGACATATTTATCAAAATTATCAAAGCAGGTAGAGGAAAGAAGTTGTTCCACGTTTACAACCTCAAAAATAGAGTTATACACGAAGCACGCATCGATGGTTTGGATTTGGAAGATGAATGCCAAACACATATAGTTATGTTTCCCAATAGCCTGTTTGACATCATCACGAATTTCAATTTGATCAAAAGTAAAGAGCTTAAAGAAAAGATGTTGTCGGAATTAGTAAATTCTAGTCTAAGTAAAGAGCAAGAATTGGAAGAAGAAGAAGAAGAAGAATTGACAGAAGAAGAGTTTTAGGTCCTTTTATGATTGCTTTAGTTTATCTTGTTGCTTTTCTTTGATTGCATTAATGGACATTAGTTTGGTTTTGTATGTCCACAAGTTATGACTTTAATGGAAGCCTCAAGCTTTTTGTTTCTAAATCCTAAACGTACTATATATACGGCTACATATTTTACACATAGATCTATAAGTTGCAATACATTAAATATTAGCTAGAAAATTTACAAGGAACGCATCTTAGAGATACCAAGAACGCGTGAACTTAACCAGCAGTCAGTCGTATGCTAGACAATTTACCATGCATGAACTTTCTACATACAAATACCGTCATGTTGCAATACCAAACATAATATTGGAGCCTTAGAGCGGTGCGGAGAACAATTTAAACAATCCCCGAACCAAGTATACGTTCGGTCAATCTAGCTCAATGCAGTTAATACTAGCTATAAGCATACCTAAACTCGTTTTTAGCAATTTAAACAATTAGAAGCTAGCTTGTGTTGCTCTATAAATTATTTTGAGCTTCTGGAAGTGACGTAATCAAGCAGTCCTTGTTCACATCTATCTTTCGGGAAGCAATAATACATGTTGACCAACGCAAAACAAAACCTATGATTCCAAAGTTTCTAACTAGCCTACCTATAAAGAAGGTGGCCATTATTCATTTATACAATCCTATATAGTAGGTATATGCACATTATTCATTTGCAAGACATTGACATTAGTCTCATATACGAGTATGCACTTAGTGTTAAACTATCAAAAATTCATAAAAAAAATACCATTTTACGCTAGACTGTTTTTATAGGGTATGCATATGCGTACGCTATGTCAAGTATGTCTGCATTTGGTGTCGACTCTCAAGTTCAATTTCTATGTAATGTACTAATGTGATCACACAATCTTATCAAAAGCATAAATACTTTACACTATTTGTGTCTGTTAGGCTCAAATAATGTGTATTTCGATCAAAAACATTTCAAGAATGATTGAGTTTTATACATGCATTCTTCTACGTTAATCGAAACATACATGGGGCACATTTAAAAGGTTTCAAGATATATTGCAAAACATCATATTTAACCTCAATTACAAAATAAAAAACGATTAAAAAAATTCCTAGACAAAACCAAGCAATTTGGATTTTAGTTGAAGATACCCAACAAAAAAATAAAATAAAATAAAAATAAATAAAATAAAATAAAAATAAATAAAAATAAAAACACGTTATCTTCTTACCATGAAGATAAAGAAAAACCTCGAAATCAAATTATCGATTGTATGGTTAGTTGTAATAAAGAAAAAAAATGGCACAGGTGGATGAAGAAGCTACATAACTTGGTTAATAGGGATTATAATATGTATCTTTCCGACCATTTGGTTGTCAGTTATAAAGTGTCGATTTATCATTGTAAGTTTGTAATATGTATCTTTCCAAAAAGTAATACTATTGACAAGGTTAGCAACATCTGATCCTAGAATCGAACATAGATCGTACTAATTATCCTACGAGTACTAAATTGTTCTTTTCACGAATTTATGTACATCTCACTTTAGGAATTTACTCAGTTACATAGATGTGAGTCCGGAAAAAAAAAAAAAAAAAAAAAAAAAAAAAAAGTTTCAAATAAATTACATAGATGTGAGTTTGTGGGCTAACAAAGGTATCAACGCACTAGGGCCTGTTAGCAAATTATTCAATTGTGTTGATGGATCATTTATCTCTGAAATGAATAAATATAATGTTGATGGGTCAGTTTGTGCTTACCGGGCTAACTAAATAATCGTCCGAAACAATCAATTTGGATCATATAGAGATATCTTAACTGTGTATTAGTGTATATATGCTTTGATTTGAACTTTGTAGAAAACTAATTTGTTAAAGGTCTTCTCCAAATGATATACGTATGTGTGTGTGTGTGTGTGTATATATATATATATATATATATATATATATATATATGTGTGTGTGTGTGTGTGTGTGTGTGTATATGTATATATATATATATATATATATATATATAATATACTTCTCTTTAGGAGATAAAAATTTTCTCTCATTAATAGTTTTAGAAAAGACGTGTTTCATAAACCGAAAGAATGAGTTTATTTTTTTTACAGAATTGCTTTGCGAATTAGTTGAAGGCTTGAAGCCAAAGTTTATTGTTGTAAAATCATGTAGAAATTAATCAATTTAAAAATCACATATATTTTAAACTTTTGTGTGTTAATCTATTAGTATATTTTTAGGATATTTATGAAATTTGACTAACGATAAACCCTTATAAGCATGTTTTAATTAGTTTGTGCTTATTTAGGCTTATAGCTTAGAAAAACTTTCATAAAATTGCTTGGTCTTATTTTAAAATTTTAAACTTTTCTAAGCCCATAACCAAACACGTTGAATAATAATAATGATACCATTCCATAATAACCCGTAACCACTGCGGTCCTTAGCTATCCCAATGATCCAATATGCACCTAGCGAGACTTGACATTATTGACTATAAAGTTTGACCATTACTTACCACAAAAGTAAACATAAACAATAAAAAATACTCTTTTCATCTCAAAATAAATATTTATCTACTGACGAAATTACACTGCTTACAGAAAACATAATCATTAATGCTTTATCTCTCTTAACTTTTTGCAAAATGAATTTTTTACCTTTCAACTAATTAATTAATGTTTTCTTTGTATTTTTTAAAAATAATTTCAAGCAAGTGTATTACGGTAAACTCAATCAAACTTTTATATCTATTTTTAGCCGCGAACAATTAAATTATGAGTTAAGATCATTTGAGGACCACACTTTTTTTACATACCAAATGGTTAATCTTCACCCTCCATCTTATTTAACAATTTAAAAAATCCGCATTCTATCATTTTTATCAAATATTAATATCTTTCAAACCGTTAATCGTTAAGCGAAAAAAAATATACCATTACGACGAGCATTTAATTATCTTTCTATAGATAGGCACTTCGATATACTTTCGATAAAATTATTTTTTTTCGTGTTTTTCACCTTTTTTTTAAGTTTTTTCGTTACTGAAATTTGCATGAAAAAAATCATATATGATTTAACACTAATATCAAATGTGATATTATATATCATATGTGATTTAACGTTAATATCACATGTGATATTACATATCATATGTGATCAACACTAATATCACATGTGATTTTTTATGCAAATTTCAATAATGAAAAAAAGACGAAAAAAACGAGAAAAAAACGTGAAAAAAACAATTTTTTTTGTCAAAAGTATATCAAAGTTGTAAAACACTAAACTAATCAAACCTTAACTAACAAACTAACTACTCTATAATACGTGACACTCAAAAAATATAAAGTAAAGATGAGATGAGAAATGAGGTGTGTATCAAAAACCATAGTCGAATGTATATTAACCCATGAGAGAACAATACAAAGCAAAACACACACACATACTCTCACACCTTTACAAGACTATGAGGCACACCAAAATGGTGGAGAGTGTGTGTATTTATAGGTGAGGGGTGGCCTTGGTTGCCCTACAAGGCCATGGAATGGGCTTTGTGTTGGACTTGGGCTTTTGATCTTTTAACTTAACATTTACATAACTAAGTCCAACACAAGCTCTTACAATGTAATTTATACTACACGACATAATTAATAAAACAACTACAAATGACCATCTCTTCTATAAAAATCTAAATTCTAACAATCTCCCCCTAAGGGATGGTCATTTCCATGATGCACAGGTGATTGGTCTTTTGTCTTTGATGTCTTGATCTTTGTATGTCGTTGTAGCGTAATCTTCTTTCAATGTTCCTTCATGCACTTGTGATCTTCAAAGTAATCGTCTTTAAGTCGTTCTTGCCTTGATCAAAACTCTTCTTGTGATGATGCGTCGTGTCCTCCAACATTGATGCATGGTTTTGCAACCTTACAACAGGTTTTACCTCTCGAGGGATCTCAAGAGGCTTACAACCCCACCAGGCAGTGTACCTGACCGATGTAGTATAGTGTAGTGGTAAGTACGGGGGATTGATCGTTCTCCACAGGGAATAGTGTTCGTTAGGTATGAAAAACTACTTTAATTAGGTCTAAGGGTGAAGGAAGATTATTTTTGTATTTTTATATTTTTATGAAAGCAAGTAAAATCTCGGGTTTTAAGGAGTGGGCGGAATTAGTTGCTAGTCAACTAACCCAAATTCCTACGAATGCAAATAAAATAAAATAACTAAAAATGAAAAGGTTGGTAAAACTTATATGGAGAGAAATGTGTTTACTTAGATTTACTTACTCCCTAACTATCTTTTACCGGTTGAATAGTGTGTATTAATCGCGTGGATGACGGGTGTATTCCTTAATACCATTCGTGGGGTGGCGTACGTACTTCCCCAAATCTATGAGCTCCTACTTCACTCCTATGTCGAGCCGGCTAGGAAGCTCCTAACATGGGATCACTAGAATTCGCTCATGCATTAAATACAACCATAAAAACCTTAGTACGCATTGGTTCATGTTTCTTAAGACGTTCAAGAAAGTTACCGTATAGGAAGTTAACCAGTTTTCTTAAGCCTAACATCGATGAACAATCATCCAATACAATTAATAACACACTAATAACCAACAATCAATAGCTAGGTTTCATTAGATCTAAGCAAACACAAGATAAATCTAGCCTAGCATGTTAATTAAAAGACAAGAACAAGATGTAATTAAAAGACAATAACACACTAAAGAAGTAACACGGTTAGATCTTCTTCCAAGAGAATGTAGAAGCTTTATGACTAATGCATCGCCCTAAGCTTGATTCCACATACATTTCCTTGTCCAAAATAACCTGATAAACCTGAGAAAACAAACACGAAAACCTGCATAACATCGGCGGGATAAACTCTATATATAAGGATATAATGCTTGTGGAATGATAATTTTGCAGATTCCTGGAGATTATAAGTTATAGATTTAATAAAAACTTTTTATGAAAACAAAACTTTCAAAAAATTTCAGAAAATCAAATCTGACGCCGTCAGGTTGTAAAGCCTGACGCCGTCAGAAATGATCTGACAGAATTTTCATGTTAAGTTTCCAGAAAATTTCTGGAAAAACCTATACCTTACTTCCTAGAAATCCTGCAAAACATCATTATGACTCGATACAAGCATTTGACTCAAACAAATACTAATATGTATGTTAATTTAATATTATTACGATTCATGTTCATTTGTTCTAATAAACCGATTTGGATTTCCCTTACACTTATCTTTTGCAAAATACCTTTATATGTAGTTAAGACGAAGTTAAAAACAATATAAAGCATTTTCACAATTTAGTTTTGAACATGAATCAATAAAAATAAAACTTAAACATACATACGGAAGCAAATAAAATCAAACAAACAAATAAATAAATAAACAAACAACTAAGGCTTGCATGCAATAAAGAAAATCAATGTCACAAATGTTTAAAGGCCAAAAGATGCCTTACCCTAAACTATTACAGACCAAATTGTTCCAGAACATACAACCATAGATTAAATTGTTCAAATATCAAAACATCAAATCAAAGCATCACTGGGGTGGGGGACCTTGGCGATAGTCATAGTCAGGAGGGAGATGCCCGTAGTACCCATATGGTGGGTAGTCCTGCTCACGTCCCGGGAAAGGGTCGATCTGCAGGTGTGGGTCCAACTGATCACGCGTAGATAAGTGCTGCATCTGACGAACAGTGTGATCATACATCCAGTCGAACCTCTCGTCCACCCGGGTCCTCCAAGTATCAACCTGGCCCATCCATGCCCCCTGGTGAGCCTGCCAATCCCCTCTGCTCATGTGCCGGTAGTAATCTGCTGTACCAGCCTCATAACCCCCATGCTGCTGCTGCTGCTCCTCCTCCTCATCATCCTCATCACCAGCATCCTCATCACCGTCTGGATGATACCACATAAAGGTCCCATCATGCATCTCCATAACCACCTCCATCTGCTTCAGGGACCTAACCTTCACTGTCCTGCATGCATCACCACTACTCAAATACCTCATGACCTCGGGCCTGAGGACTCCATAGGATCGGGCCAGCCGGGTGATAAACATCCCACCATAAATCCTGTCTCCTTCCCTTTCCCCAACTCCACCATGCAGAAAGCTAGCAACCCAAAATGGGATGTTGCAGTAAACCTCATTCGAGTAAATGGTGTACAAGTAGAAGAGGTCTGAAGTAGTGACACGGTGGTGAGAGCTGTGGCGCCCTGTCAAGCTGTAGGTGAGACACCTATGGGTCAACCTAATCCTAGGTTCCCTGATTTGAGATGCCACAGTAGTCGAGGTGTACACCCCATCCCCAATAGTAGGCCAAAACATGGAACATCTAAAATCATTCCTCATCGACTCCCCATGCAACAACCTAGGCATGAACCCTGCTTGAGTGGTTTCATGCTGACTATACAACCCAAGTCTCCATCCAAACTCAGTAACCGAGCACGTCCTAAGCTCACCCCCCAGCCTGAAGTAGATTGTGGTTCTGCCCACATCGGTCCTTGCCTCAGCCATGTCAAAGTGAAAAGTGGCAAAGAATTCACGTACCAATTCGTCATAGACTGGCTCTTGAATTCTAAACAGGCTTTCCCACTGAGGGCCGGTAAATTCATCCGTCTGAAAGCTTTGAAGAAAGGTTTGCTCAAGACCTTCCCTCCTCAAAAAGCTCCAATCTACCACAGCCCCATTTTCAACTTTATGCTGTAGCAATTGGGTGTATTTAGTTGTGGCAGCATCGTCATCAAAGACACCCCAACTGAGGACCGTGTCTCCAAAGTTCTCTTGTTGAGATCTGGAAGAACTCCCTCGGCTAGGTCTTTGACGCTTACTCATTATCTGGAACAAAGCAAGGAGGAACAAATGTGTTAATATGTGCATTAAAGATTTGGTGGAGCATCAGACAGGTCTGACGCCGTCACCCTTTGCTAGGTGACGCCGTCAGGTTCGACCAAATTCAAATCCAAAATTATGAGGGAAAAATCAATATCCAAACTTTAAGCTTATAAACCAAACGCCCCTTTTTACAGCAAAATGGGTGATTGGATCATAGGTTATGGTTCAAATTCGTGGCCTCCCAATTAGTGAATAGACCCATTTGATTGCCAATCATCAAATGCTTTAATTATTGCTAAATAACACTAATTAAAGGACATTATGAGTTCTAAGCATGAATCAATACTAGGGTTTCATGAGTTGGGGATTTTCGAAATTTAAGAATCCTATGAGTAATTGAAGCGAAAAGAATGAGTAAAAATTACTTACCACGTGAAGATTGGTAGCGGAAGTTGGCGAATTGGTCCTGGGAAATTCGAAGGTGGGGTTGGAGTGGATATGGTTTGTGGGGTTTGTGATGAAAGTGATGGAAATAAAGTTATTATTGCTGTGCAGACGGGGTGACGGCGTCACGTTCAAATACTGACGCCGTCAGACCAGCGTAATTTACCACTTTGTGCCAGTTTACAAATGAGCCCCTTGTACTTTAAGGGAGCAGCTAGTCAGGGTCAATAATCCTGATAGCTAGTCTCATTAACAAGTTCCTCCTGGGTCAAATGTTTTGTTACTGTCACGGGATGTGGTAAAATGTTGAAAAGGGCCGGTTGACGTCACATTCAGGTTCCAATTTCCATCACGGCAGGTGTTCAGGGAGTGAGAGGAACTTTTCCAGGGGGTTTTCGAAATGAGGGTGTGCTTTAATTGAGTTCTTCTCACGCCTGGCTTAAAGCCAAAAGATCGTTTCCTAGCTTCATGAAAGTTAGGGAGCGTGACAACCATGCTTCCTACAAAAATGCTATGATCTTGAGAATTCTCTTTCTCGCGAGGGGATCCAAATGGATAAGAGGGTTTTAAAGGTGAAGGCTCGGGGAGAGGGGTTTCATCATCCCATTCGTTGTATGGTTCATTAGGGACCGGGAGTTCAAAGATCTTCTCGATCTTTTTGTGTGAAGCTTCTTCCCTAATTTTCTCCTTTATTCTCGCGATAAATTTTTCTGCTAGTTCCATGAACATATCTTGGGTGTTTTTCAATTGAGTCTCTAATTTCTAGATCCGTCTCTCTTGGTTGTTCACGAAAGTTAGCATTACCCCTTCAAATTCATCTTGTCGTGAGAATTGATGAAACATATGTTTACCAATTGTGTTCACGCACTCATCGGGATTTTCATCAGCCGTAGGTGTCTCAGCTTTCATTAATCTCTCAACCTGCTTTTTTATGTTTTCGAACAGCTGTTCTTGGGTTGCACTCATGCAATTTAAAATCCCTTCTTCCGAGAACGTTGAGTCTTTCCATTCTTCTTCTTCGTACTGTGCTAAGTCTTCATTGACTTCCCAGCACTTATCGACACTGAGCCTGCTCAGCCTTCCATTGGCAGCGTAATCTATGGTTCTTCGAGTTTGATGGTTTATGCCATCATAAAATCCTTGGATTTGTAGCCAAGGATCCATGCCATGGTGAGGGACTTTTTGAAGTAAGTCCTTGAATCGAGTCCATGCCTCGTAGAGGGTTTCGCCTTGACGTTGTTGGAACATCAAGATATCATTCCTTAGCTTGGTAGTTCTTCCCGGTGGGAAAAACTGAGCAAGGAAACGAGTGGTGAGATCATCCCAAGAGGTGATGGATCCTGCGGGTTGACGCTCTAGCCATTGACTAGCTTGGTCCCGCAAAGAGAATTGAAAGAGACGTAGTCAGGTCGTCTCTCGAGTGGCAACATCAAGGTCTATAGAATCAACGATTTTGAGAAAGTCCTTGAGATGTTGATTAGGATCTTCAGAACGAAGTCCATGGAATGCGCATCCGCTTTGCACCAACCGGATGGTGTCGGATCGCAAGGGTGTGACATTGGCTCCTTGAGTGAGCTCAATGGTGTTTCGATAGCCATGGTGGCTAGGACGGGAGTAGTCTCCTAAGGTACGGGCTCTAGGAGGTGGTGGTGGTTGTTGTGGTGGTGGGTTGTTGGGATCGAGGATATTACCACCTTCCATGATGTCGGATGGTAATGGTTACGAACAAAGAAACGAAGAAAAAAAAAGATAGACTAAAGAAAAACCTAGAAAAATAAAAATAAAAATCTCACTAGAAAGGAATCTAGTGAGTAGACCTAATAAAATAAAAATTCAACCTAAACAATAACTATTCCCCGGCAGCGGCGCCAAAAACTTGATGCGTGGTTTTGCAACCTTACAACAGGTTTTACCTCTCGAGGGATCTCAAGAGGCTTACAACCCCACCAGGCAGTGTACCTGACCGATGTAGTATAGTGTAGTGGTAAGTACGGGGGATTGATCGTTCTCCACAGGGAATAGTGTTCGTTAGGTATGAAAGGCTACTCTAATTAGGTCTAAGGGTTGAGGAAGATTCTTTTTATGTTTTTATAATTTTTATGAAAGCAAGTAAAATCTCGGGTTTGAAGGAGTGGGCGGAATTAGTTGCTAGTCAACTAACCCAAATTACTACGAATGCAAATAAAATAAAATAACTGAAAATGAAAAGGTTGGTAAAACTTATATGGAGAGAAATGTGTTTACTTAGATTTCCTTACTCCCTAACTATCTTTTACCGGTTGAATAGTGTGTATTAATCGCGTGGATGACGGGTGTATTCCTTAATACCATTCGTGGGGTGGCGTACGTACTTCCCCAACTCTATGAGCTCCTACTTCACTCCTATGTCGAGCCGGCTAGGAAGCTCCTAACATGGGATCACTAGAATTCGCTCATGCATTAAATACAACCATAAAAACCTTAGTACGCATTGGTTCATGTTTCTTAAGACGTTCAAGCAAGTTACCGTATAGGAAGTTAGCCAGTTTTCTTAAGCCTAACATCGATGAACAATCATCCAATACAATTAATAACACACTAATAACCAACAATCAATAGCTAGGTTTCATTAGATCTAAGCAAACACAAGATAAATCTAGCCTAGCATGTTAATTAAAAGACAAGAACAAGATGTAATCAAACAACACATAGACATATTGAATGATTAAATAATAACTTATCTTCAATTAAACATGGGAGATCCAAGGGTATGAAAACCCTTAAAAATGGCAGAAATTCGTCTAGGGTTTCTCCTCCAAAGTTACACACAATAAGTTCCACACTAATGACAAAAAATTGCAAAACTATATATAGAGTTCATGGGCTGACGGCGTCACGTTATGGATCCTGACGCCGTCACCTCGCCGCTTTTAGGGTTCCCGGATGGCCTTCCTGACGCCGTCCCTCTTTAGTGCTCCAAAATCCGTTCTGGCCTATCAGGGGGTGACGCCGTCAGAATTGAGCTTGACGCCGTCCCTCTTTAGTTTAAGCCGTGACGACCTTGATCATATTAAAGGGTGACGCCGTCAGATTTTTCATGCAAAATTCTCTGGCTTATCATGAGTAATTTTCATATCCACTTCTTTTGCCAAGCTATGACGCCGTCTGGACCAATTCCTGACGCCGTCAAAGGTACTTTCCAGCATAATTTTGAGACTTTGTCGTTTTCTTCACTTTTATGCTCCAAAAATGTCCAAAATGCTTCCTTTTCCAGATTTCTTCTCCAAAGTACCTAAAATGACAAAAGGAACGATTTAGGGCAATATTTGATCAAATAAATACGATTTAGGGCTTAAATGACCCCCTAAAAGCGGTACACTTTTCGCTTCATCAAACATACTCATATATCTTGGACTGTATACATATGGTAACAATCTCCCCTTTGCTAACAATCTCCTCACAATCTTTCATCATATGACATTGTTCTTGACATCTTGACTTTGTCTCTAACACATGGTCTTTAACTTGATCTCCTTGTCTTGAACTTTTACATCTGAGCTTTGTTGAGGTATGTTCTTCATAAGTATGAGCATGCTGAGGTGAAGATGTTTGACGAAACTGATGAGGTTAATGGACTCTCGTCTGTACCTGCATAAAATAGTTAGCAATAATACGTCCAGCGCTTACAGGTTGGGACTTTACGATTGTCGACAGCATAGTGTGAGGACTTTCTATAAATCCTTCCCTAGGCCGTTCTGAACCGGATACCCCCGAGAGGGCTTACACGGACACACCGAAGTGCACCCACGATTCAGTGAGTCGCTGGAGATCACCCCACGACTGTAGACCGTTTGAAGCATAGTAACCATCAATGATATAAATGGCAAGATCCTTGGATCTCATTAAGACTCTTACAACTTGTGTCCTTTTTGGCGAACACAAGTGTATCAAATGGAAGTGTTCCTAATGAGATTTTTGATGAATCTCATGGCTCTAGACTCTATTGTGCGTTTTGGTTTTTAGTAGTCTGAGGCATGGAGCAGAGTGCCATCTTTTCAATATCAACACATCTCGGAATGAGAGGCCGATAGATTATGCAGTGTTCTCCGTGAGAAATGAAACAAATATCTTTTGAGAGATATCTGAGTGGCTAGGAGGGGTGGTGCAGCGCGTCACTGGGTCCATGACGTCTTGTCTTCAATATCAGTATCACCTTAGTGAATACCGATAGCAAATGTATTGACCCGGTTTCTGCCCTAAGTTTTTATGGAGGGCTATTTCTTTTCACCCTTTCAATCAACTTTTCTTTTTCATTCTTCAACCCCTTCTTTCCCTTTCTCATTCACTCCTTTTTTCAATCTTACCTAAGGACTTCTAATTCTACGCTATTGGAATTGTCCTTGGGTAGATCCCTCCGGCTCTGGCGGACCATAGGACGGTTTTTCCTAACCTTAGTCACCTTATAACTTCTTGACTATCCTAGATTTGCCACAAAACCTTTTCTGAAAAATCTCTCAAAGTGTTTATGAACAAACACATTTTAGTTGACACTTCGAGAGTTTTGCATTTTGAAATACTCCCCCTTCACATGTGCTCATGCATTTTTGATATAAATTTGCACATGTTGGGTAGAGTTCACATATTTTGAATTGATTGACTTTCAAAGAACATGACCTTTGCGAGACACGCTTACATCACTAGTTAGACTAGCTTGAAATTATTACCCGTCCCGATCATATTCAATGATCATCTCTCGAATTGGTACATTCTACTCAGACAAGTCCTTTGCGAGACACGTTTACATTACTGTAAACCAGCGTGAAATTATTACCCGTCCCGGACAAGTCTTTTCGATAACGGACATTTAGATTTCGTCAATTCGAGGGTTAGAACTGAGTCTGTCTGGTGAGCATACTTTGAGATTCCACGAACTTTAAACCTTTTGATCACATTTTAATCACGTCTTCTCCCCCTCAAAAATAGCATGCAGTGATATTTTTGATGTCAACTGATTAAAATGGAACTTTTTGGAGAGAAAGACGGATTTGAGCATGAAATTGGAACATTTTTGTTTTTCATTTTTATACTCCCCTTAAATAAAGCATATTTTTAAACATTTGAGTTTAAAATCAATTAAGGGTGTAGAGGGAGTTCTCTCGAGCACAGAATTTGAGAAAGATTTTCAAAAATCTTTTTTTTTTTTTTTTTGAAAAATCTTGATCATGTGCTCAAGATTTGTTTTGTTTTGCCATTAACAACACGATTCCTGATCAGAAATAATCAGAAGTCATCATTGTAGCTCGGGTTTCATACTGAAGTATACGAAAGCCGTAGTTAAGGTTTTTAGGATAAGTGCTCGAAAATGTTTTGATTGAGCACTTTCCTTTCTTTAAAGTTCGGGTCCAAAACTGAAATGTTCCGAAGCCATTATTGTAGAAATTTGAGAAAACGACATGTTTTAGAAAAAATTTAAATGAACTCCCGCTCGAGCATCTGTACATGCCCGTATCATTGTTGAATGACATTTCTAGGTACGTACAGAATATCGATTTATACGAGAGACATGTAGTGAGAAGAATATTTTTGGTTTTTAAGTTTTATATTTTTTTTTATGACTTTCTGAAAATTTTCTATTTTTTATTTTGTTTTTGTTTGTGAGAATCCCCGTTGGCCGCAACCAAGAGTTTTCAAACAACGTTTCCGAATGTCTAAAAGGTTGTTCTTACGTTTGCTTGACGATTTGGAAAGGGAATTCGGGTACTTTAAACAAAAATCCGACGCACTAGGGAAGCTTGGATTCACCACAATGCAAAAGTTGACCGCCGCCATACGGATTTTGGCGTTCGCACAAACGTCCGACATCAACGACGAGTATTTGTACATGGCGGCTAAAACTATTCGAGACACACTTAAGGAGTTCGCAATCGGTATAAAATAACGTTAATGTCTATAATTATTTAACGTCTATAATTATTTAACGTTTATAATTATTTAACATTTATAATTATTTATCTTTTACATTTAAGCATATGTTTTTAATATTGTAGCTATTGGTGAGATATACGGTCGTCGATACCTTAGAAAACCGACTTGGTTCGACCTACAGAAAATATACGAGGTGCACGAAGACATGCATGATCTACCCGGTATGATCGGTAGCATAGATTGTATGCATTGGCAGTGGGAAAGATGTCCTACGGCTTGGCGTGGCCAACACACTCGGGGTGATCAAAAGGGACCGACGATGAGGGTAACGCATACTGTCAAGATTATAGACCCGAAGCAGTGGAAGAAGATGAAAATAGAGAAGAAGCACCCATGGAAGTCAGATTACAAAACAGCAGGTACATGCGAAGTGCCGACGTTCATAATTCTCTTAAGGCGGATTTGGTAGAGCATGTTTGGGCACGAAAGCAACGTAGGGTACGCAATGGTGAAGTTGAGGATGAAGAAATAGCCGACGAAGAGGTTGAAGACTTGGGTGACGAGACAGTTGTAGAGTTGGGTGACGACGAGGAAGATTATTATGCGAGTGACGACTACGACGATACGGACTATAGCGACGATTGAATTATTTTAGGTTTATGTTGTGTTATTTCTAAATTTAGAATAATTTGTAATAATTTGTAATAAAATTGAAGAAATAAAAAAAAGGGGCGTTGAACCATTATCCCCATTTAGCTTCAACACCCAAATTCTCTCACTGCCACTTGTCGACATTTGTCCTAACCCACATACCTTACCACTACTCTTGGTCTAACCATTTAACATCTTTCAACTAACATTGACATTTTTTAAATTTATAACATTAAATGACCTATTATTTTGATTACGGGTTCCGACACATGATACGTCAAGTTTTGCTGTTTTTAGTTGGCTTTGTGGGTTTATACCCCATTAAATTAGGAGATCCACCCCACCAATCATTAGTATTTAATTTGGTAGCATTAAATGAAATCATTAGTATTTAATTCCACCAATCATTAGTATTTTTTTTATTTTTTATTTTTAGTTTTTGTTATTAATACTTAATTATTTTGTTTTTACTTTTAGTTTAATTTCCAATTATATGCTTTTACTTTTAGTTTAATAGCCTATTGAAAAAATAAAAAAAATGTAACAACTATAATCACTGTATAAAATAAAGAACATATCTTATTTATCATAATCACTTTATAAAATAAAAACTTTATAACTTCATAAAATAAAAAGTCATGAATACATTTGTCTTTCATTCTGAATAATTTGAGTATACACGTTGTTGTTGTTGTTGTTGTTGTTGTTGTTGTTTTTTCAAACTTGGTCGTCCGCGAGTATTTCTCTTAACCGTGGGCGGTTTCATGGTAGTTTTACTTGGATTGAATATGTCAACCAACTTTCTTATGAAACTTCTTTTTCCTGCTTCAGACTGCTTGTTAAAATGTTCTTTAAAATGGTTTATTTCAGTATCGCAACGAATATTGTCACTTTGCAAAGACGTTGTCGGTGAAAGATTTAGCGTTCTCCAGAATATATCTATTGAATCCAAGGGAATACACTCACCTACATATATAAATATATTTTGTCTTAAATTTTGAAATATAAAGACTTTAAAATATTAAATCAAATCATGAGTAATTGTATATACGAACCTGAATTCATGTACTGTGAAAGTCTACAAGCACATGGTAACCCGCAACTACTATATAGTTGACAGCCACAAGTTGAGGAATCTATTTGAAAACCGTTCGACCGATTAATCTCTTTCACCATCAACTTGAGGGCTTCATTTGAGACGACACCCTGTAGTAAACTGAAGCATGGTATATTGTGTTTATGATAACGAGAAATTTCACTTTTCCCAAAACTTTCTTTGATTGCCGTAAGTTGTGACTTTACGATTTTATCAAGAACAAATTTATCCAAAGTGTAACTTCGATTTATGTATGCTTGCCGGAATTGTTATTACTGTTAATTTGTTTTGTGGAAATGATAGTTTTAATTCACTATTTATAATGTATCTAATTTGTTGATTAATCCATGTATTTAATTTCTTTTACTAACTGTATTGTATTGTTCCAAAATTTCAATTAAATTAACTCTCTTTTTAAACAAATTATGTTTACAATAATTTGACTGTATTTATTGTTAGGTGTATGGGAAATAAAAAAGCCTGACATTTGACTCTTGAAAAAGTGGAATATTTGACCTGCTAAAATTTATGTTGGACTTTTGACCTTGTTATTGATAAAAGTATGTTAACCTTGGTCAAATGGGGTGGAAACCACATGACCCTTTTAGTTATTAAGTTATCGATTTTTCTTGTGTTTAAATGAAGGGGTGGTCGTTTGTTTTGACCATTCTGACTTCATATTCCTTTAAACTGGTAACATGCATAGTTGACATTCAACATCGATAACTGGAAAAAAAAAATAGAAAAAAAAAAGTTGCAAATATGAAGAACCATATCCATCCCCATAATCCAAAAAAATAAATAAATAAATAAATAAAAAATAAAATAAAAAGAAATAAAAAATCTGACGTATCATGGGTGAGTCGTGACTAGTAATAGGTCATTTAATGTTATAGATAAAAACATTTCCAATAACATTATCAGTGTTGGCTGAAGGTTTGTATTAAACGGTTATCCAAAATTAAGTGATTTAATTAAATGGTTAAACCAACATTAAAAGTTAAAGGTATTTAAACCAACATTAAAAGTTATGTGATTTTCTTGATGGTCAAACAAATATAAGGAAAAAAAATGTTAAGGGTTTCAAACTGAAAAAAGGTTAAGTGGTTAAACAAATAATTAAACAAAACTAAAAGAACTAAGTCATAATTAGCAAACCTTTTTTTTATTATTATTATTATTATTTTTTTTTTTTTTTATTATTTTTTTTTTTTTTATTTGTTTTGTTAGTTCTAGCGATGACAATGGGGTAAAGAATATCTTTATCAATTCCCAGCAGTTTTTCAAAAATGAATTTTGGTTGATTTTGGCGCCAATTTTTCTGTTTTTGTCCATTCAGCTTTATTTCACTTAGATTCATTCCCGATTACCTTTGTGTTGTTTTTTGGAGTGAATTTATCATAATCATGTCACGAAAAGCTTCAAAACGTCAAATTCAAATCCCTAATAAGTATGAGAATACTGTATGTGGCTTGAATAGCAAAAAGAAGGCTGAGGTGGATAAGAATAAGGCTGTTGAGAAATCTGATGTACTTCCCAATGTAAGAGTTACTAAAACTGCTGATAAAACTGTTGAAAATACCGCTGATAATGGAAGTGCTAAGTCCTTTGCTAAATACTGATTTTGTTCAAAATGAGATAAACAGAAGATGGTGATAAGGTTGTGATTTTTGATGATGAAATTGTGATTGAAGGAAGTAAATATTGGCAACTTACTATTTGTGGATATTTTTTTGGATGCACTATGAATGTTAATGACATGAAATATAATTTGAGAAGAATGTTGTCTCAATATGGTTTGGGGGAAATTGTAGTGGATAACAATAATGATTATGGATCAAATGACTGCAAGTATGTGTAATCATGGACATGGGAGGTTGGTGTATGCTAGAGTTTTAGTTGAAATGGTAGCCACTAAGGGTTTGCCAGATACAATTGAGATTGTGTATAAGGATGCTGGTAATAACATTAAGATAAAAAAGTCAATGAGGGTTGAGTATCCATGGAAGCCTTTGGTTTCTTATCATTGTGCTGTGTTTGGGCTTAGCCTGCAAAGTTGTAAAGTTAGGCCTAAAACTAGTGAGGAAATTGAGCAAGACCAGGCTAAAAAAAGTAGTGATATGGTGCAAAAGAATAAGGAGAAGAAAGATGAAAACAGGGGAAATGAAAAAGGAGTTCATAATGAAACAGAGAATAAGGATAATGAAGGCTTTGCTGAAGTAAGAAACAGAAAGAATTATGGAAGGGGTAATTACTTTCAACATGAAAAACAAATGTTTAGGCCTAAAGAAACACATAATAAGGGGAAGGATAATGGGAAGATAAATAGGCAGAATAATGTGGACAAAGGAAAAGGTAAAGGTAAAGAAATTGTGCAGACAAAATGCTATAGAAGGAACTAGCAGTGTTAAGTCACCACCATCTTTGGAAAAAGTTTGGAGAGTTAGTCCAGAAACTGTAAAAGAAATTCATAAAAGTGCCAACAAGTATGCTTCATTAGCCACAGAGGATGATTTGGAGAACGAATTAGAGAATGTGGATCATGATTCTAAGATAATGGGTGACAGTTTTGTGCTTAATAAACAAAAACCATCAATTGATGAGTATCAAAAGTTGTCACACGAGATGGTTCTATATTTCAAGTATAGATGGAAAATAGTGAATAAAGGTATTGGAATCAGTGATGAAGAGGATATTCTTAACAACAAGGATAAGAATGAATGTTTGATTGCAGATGAGATGGTGGGAAGGGACACTCAGTTAATCAACTGAGTGTTATAGTATTAACTTTTTTAATGGAGTTCAAATTAGCAGTATGGAAAATAAGAGGAATGAGTAATGAATTGAAGCAGAATGAAGCCATGAAGTTTATTAAGGAAGAAAACTTGCAAGTTTGTGCCTTAATTGAAACTCATCTTAAGCATAACAATATTATGAGAATTGGTAATAAGGTGTTTGGTCAATGGGAATGGATTTCTAATGTGCAGTATAGTCCAACAAGTTGTAGAATTGCACTTGGGTGGAATCCTTTCTATGTTAAACTGATGATTCTTTAATATGACAGCTAAATCAGTCATGTGTATGGTGGAATTGATTCAAAGTAATGTTAAATTCTATTATAGTATAGTATATGCTAGTAACAATGGAATTGAGAGAAGGATGCTATGGGATGATCTTTTTAAATAAGTAGGTTGTGGGCAATAATCCATGGGTCATATTGGGTGATTTTAATGTAACATTGGATGTCTCTTAACACTCCTCTGACGGCTCTCATAGATACTTAGATATGCAAGAATTTAAAGATGCTGTGAACAATATGGAAGTAGATGATATATGCAGCAGTGGTTTTCATTTTACATGGACAAAATCATTGAAGAATCCTATGTGTGCTGTTTTAAAGAAATTGGATAGAATTTTGGTATTTGAGGAATTCATAAGAAGATTTTAGAATGCTCATGGTGTGTTTTTGCCATACATTATATCTGATCATAGTCCTTCTGTTCTTGTTATTAAAGACGGTTTACCCAAAAAACAAAGGTCCTTCAGGTTTTCTAATTTCATAGCTGATCAAGAGGGATTTCTGAATACAGTTAAGAGGGAATGGGATGAAGATATTGAAGGTTGTCATATGTACAGGTTGGTCAAGAAGTTAAAGAAGCTAAAAAAGCCTTTGAATAATATGAGTTGGAAGAATGGCAATGTCTTTGAGAATGTGAAGATGCTTAAAGAGGAATTAAAAACTATGCAAATGATTGTTGATAAGAATCCAAGTGATGAGAATGCTAAAAAAGAAGTTGTTGATGCTTTAAACAAGTACACTCAAGCTCAAATGATGAATTGAGTTTATTGAAGCAAAAGGCTAAAGTTTTGTGGCTTAAAGATAAAGATAAAAACACAGCTTTTTTTCATAGTATTCTTAAAGCCAAAAGGAATAAAAGTAGAGTGGAGAGTATTTGTGATGAGGATGGTAATATGCATGAGGGGAATAAAAGTCATATGCTGTCACTGGGTACGGAATACGTGTGATACGGAATAAGCTGCACAGTGACGTCATCCATAACAATAGCATCTTCATTGCGGAAAAAAATGAGTGAGTAATGAGTTAATAATGATAGGTGAACCGGACAAGAATAATTATTAGTGGAGTGGACCGAAATGTTAAAATATGTTACGCAAGGAATCGTCATTGTGGTCCTGTAACTTGTGATGCTGTTTTGAAATGAACCTTATAGTTCAAATAATTTTAAATGAACCAGAATTTACTTGCGGAATATTAATGACGGGTGCAAGGTGTTGACGCATATGTTTGTCCGAACGGCCCATATGCCGAAGGGCACGCTACCGAAGGGCACACTACCGAAGGGCACTCTGCCGAAGGGCACACGGAGCCATCCGGCTAAATATCACTGTAAGTACTATGACAGATGGCAGCGCCAGACTGCGCCGCCTAAGCCCGAATATTAGGGGATTGTGTCTGCCACCTAATCCGGGTATTAAGGGATTATGTCCCCACTTTCTCTCCCTATAAATACTACTACTTATTAACATCTGATATCAACACACAGCATCTCCCCTACATCTCTCTATATTCTCTCTCTATAATTCACATTGCATATCAGCACACATAATATACATACCGATGCATCATACATAAAATCCTCTTCTTCGGAGGTTCTGACTTGACCGTCGGAGGGTGGTCCCCCGGGGCTTCGGCCTCGGGACCACCTTCTAACGGGTTCTTTCTTATTTGTTTGCAGTATATTCGAAGCTCGGGACAAGGACGAATGGCGCGTGAGCCGTCCAGCCTTGCCTAGCGGAAAATTGCTTCAACACAAGGTGCATAAAATTGTCAGAAATGAACCCTGTAGTTTTTAAAGAACCCCTGAAATTTAGATTGCTGTGTGGATCGTATTGGAGGTATGGAGGATCGGGTAAATGGTTGGACTTTTGCACATGGACTACTGATTGTTGTCCTTTAAGTTTTAAAAGATCCCCTAGACATTTGTTATTAGAGTTCAAAATGAGCTTTTTAGAGCGAGTCGCATTGAACGAGAGTTGGATCTTTTTGGGTTTGAAACGTGGACCAGAATGTCAGAATTATGATTATGATTATGATTATGCTTCGAAATGAACCCTGTAGTTTTTAAAGAAACCCTGAAATTTAGTTTGCTGTGTGGACCGTATTGGAGGTATGGAGGATCGGGCAAATGGTTGGACTGTTGGACTTTGCACATGGACTACTGATTCTGGTCTTTTAAGTTTTAAAAGAGCCCCTAGACATTGGTTATTGGAGTTCAAAATGAACTTTTTAGAGCGAGTCGCATTGAACCGAGAGAGAGGTGTATGTTCAAACTACATTCACTTTTTACTATCAACTAAAAAGAACCAAGTAAGTTCGATTCTATCAACACAACAATAACCACAACCAAACTAGCTTTCATTTTCTGTTTGTAAAACTTCTACAACGATGTCACTCTGTTCGTACAAGTTTTTGTACTATTTCATTCTTAGATTATTTATCAGCATTAGTATGAAAAATTGTTGTCTACAGCACAAAATTAAAAGCTAATCGTGTTTCTATGTACATTAAGAGCGACACATAATGCAATCTCAAGTTCAGATATATCTTTTAAAAAAGAAATAACACATGCGTAGTTAGTCATGAAATTGCAGAAACCTCACAAGTTAATTAAGAATCCCATTTTTTGAGTTCGCCAAAAGATAGTCTCCAGTGAACTTCAAGCATATAGCAAAGCACAATGAGTCTATAGCTTAACGGTTCTGGAAGGATAAATGGATAGGGGATTTTAAGTTATGCGATCGTTTCCCCAGGCTGTTTAGGTTTGAACGGGACAAGAATATCTTGGTGATGAATCATGGTGACTGGAGTGTCGAGAGTTGGAGGCGGAATTGGGTTTGGGATTGGGTGTGGGGCTCCTAGAGGTAGATATGCAGGGGAGACAGAAGAATTAGATATGCTAGTTAGGGATGTGGCTTCCGTTCGCGAAGATATAGACTTGCGGCGCTGCTTTCCCTTGTGATGGTCTTTTCTCTGCCAAAGAGCTTAAAGAAGCAATTGACGATAGAGTTCTTAGTTCAGGTGCAAATGTCGAGGATACTACTTGCTCGAAAAGTTAAAGTCCTTTTGTGGAGAGTAAAATGCGGGCGCATTCCATTGAGGTCTTTGCTTGATCACACTGGACTCGATCTTCACTCAACGTTATGCCCGTGCTGTGATGATGAAATTGAAACCATTGATCACCTCTAATTACTTGTAAGTATGCTCATGATGTTTGGTCTAATATTGGTTGTTTCAGTGGTTCGTCTGTGTCTGGCATTCTTGGTGCGGATGGATTGGTGCCGCTATAGTTAAAGATTGTTTGGCAAGCTGTGACATGGAGCTTGCTGTATTAGATATAGAAAGGTCGAAATAAAAAGGTTTGGCATTCTTCGAGATTCAGTTGATATCCTTCTTTTGGGTTTCACATAGGTACAAAAAGCTTGGTATTAACTGGGTCGACTGGTGTAAAGGCTGTGTTTCTCGTATTAGGGTTGAGGGGCTTCTTTCTTAATTTCCTTGTGTATGTTGCTCGTGTGCCAAGTTTTGTTTGGATGCTGTTTCTATGTATAGATGTTCGTGTTGCTGGTGTGTTCGCGTCTCAAGATTCATTTGCGTTGCTGGTTACGTGATTATGCAAGCGTGTCTCAAGTATGGTTGGTGTTGCTTGCTGCTGTTTATGTCAGTCTTGATATCATCCATAGTTTAGTTCTGCTGGTTCAGTTTTTCTTCACCTAAGGGCATGCTTGGATATGGGGTTGGGCCTCATGGTTCCTTGTGGGTCTAGTGGGTTGGTGTCTGTGTATATATGTTTGTTTTGGGTCTCTTGCTTGGAGACTTGAGAGTTTTGTTCTCTTTGTATCAGCGGGTTGTTTTTTATGCACTAATGGTTCTGATTGTTTGTTAATGCATCAGCAGGTCACTATCAATGAGAAAGTCTCATAATTTACTGGTGAAAATAAGTATCTTGCATCTATGACATGGATAGTCGCTGTTGTCATTTACATTTGCGGCTGTATAGCTAGTTTCTGTCCTTCTCTTTCCTCTGCAAATTCCAAAGACGCTGTCCAAGGTTTTATGTACCCCAGACAGTAACCCCTACATATTACCGGCAGCGTTACAGAACCTAGAGAACACATGCCATATATTTCAGTTCCATTTTGGAAAAGGGAGCAAAAAAAACCGTCCAAAGTTTGTCTTAGACAAAACAATGCCTGCAACACCCATGCTACTACCCCTGGACGCTCCCACCCACGGATTTCTTTTGGGGCCCGGGGGGGCCCGGGCCCCCCCCCCCCCCCCCCGTTTTTTTCGCTTAGTAGTGCTAATTTATCCGTATTTCGTTCGAAAAAAATTATATTTATTAAGTCGCCCCCCCCCCCCCCGAAAAAATTTATATTTATTAAGTCGCCCCCCCCCGATTAAAATTTACATTTTTAATTTTTATAGCCCACAATACACTTAGTCTACTTAAATTATTTAATCTCCTACCTAATTAAAAAAAAAAAAAAAAACCAAGTGGACCTCTTTTAGAAAGCGGGAAAAAAAACAAGTGGACCTACCTTCTTATTAAGTCTACTTTACTTTTTTAATTAAAAAAAACATAAACAAATATTACTGCTTGTCTACTTTACTCTTTACTAAAGAAAGAAAAAAAAAGATGGTCTTGCTCGCTGCTCCATAACCTCCATTACCAGTCAGACAGTCACCGGATCTAGTCTTCCACACCAGACACCAGTCCACCACGGCACCACGACCAGTCACTGAGTCACCACTCACCAGGTTTGTTTAATTTTGTTTTTGCAATTAATTTTGTTTTTGCCCTAATTTAATTTATTGCTAAGTTAATTGTGTTTTGCCCTAATTTAGATTATTGCTAAGTTAATTATTTTTGTCCTAATTTAGTTTATTGCTAAGTTAATTGTTTTTGACCTAATTTATTTTTGCCCTAATTGAGTTTATTCCCTGTGGCCTTTTTTTTGTCCATTTGATTTTGTCTTTCTCGTACTTATATTATAATTGCCAAGTTAAATGCCTTTTTTCTGCCTTTTTTTTACAATCTGCAAAATTGCTAAGTTAATTTCCTAATTTAACTGTTAATCTATTATAGTTTGCATAAGCCACTTTGGACAAACAGATACATGTGTATCTTTTATTACATAATCAGATACCGAGTAGATCTGTTTAAATAAGCCACATTGGACAAACAGATACATGAGTTGAATAGTAGATTCAATGAGCACGCGATGGAGTTGTTATCTCTTAGTTCGAGTTTGGTTTCAAAAGAGATTAACATTGATGATATTTGTCTTCTTGTTGAGAAGTATTATCCTGAAGATTTCACGGAGCATGAGATAACTAAGTTAAGATATCAATTGGAGACTTTTAATAATAATTTGACAAAGAGTATCTTGCTAAGTGGTGTTTCAACTCTTGCTGATTTATGCAAATGTCTTGTGGAAACTAAAAAACATGAAACGTACTATCTGGTTCATAGAGTGGTCAGGTTAATCTTGACACTTCCCGTTTCTACTGCAACAACTGAGAGAGCTTTTTCAGCCATGAAAATATTCAAGACCCGCCTTCGCAATAAGATGTCAGATTCGTATCTCGCGGATAGCTTGGTGATTAACATAGAAAGAGAAATTGCTGAAAAGATTGATTCCATGTCGATAATCGATACTTTCAAAGATCTTAGAGATCGTAACGCTGATCTGTAACTCTACTACCCGGTACATACATTTTCTATCAGTATTTTCATATCTATTTTAGTTTTTGTTTGTTAGAAACTATTTACTTTTTATGTGTAAGAAAGATAATTTGAATGAATGAAGAAAACTTAAATTTTTAGTGTTATTTTTGTTTGACCCGACCCGAATTAGAAGACTCTAATATACTAACCGAAATATAACGATAGGACAAAAAAATTTCCCGCCCCCCCCCCCCCCCCCACAATTTCCTTCAAGATCCGCCACTGCCTGGACGCTCCCACGGAAGCTGTAGCAGCAACTTCATCAGCACCAACAACACCACCAGAAGAAGCTGCAATCACAGGTCTGGCAGACACGCCTTCAACACCAGTCTCAGACCCGATAACTTCCACAGAAAAAATAGAAGGCAAAGACACTAAAGTCCCCACAACGGTACGCCAGCAGCTGTTCAAGGAAGGAGAAAAAGACCATACCACAGGCAGCTCAAAGAAACAAAAACACGAGTGACTCAAGAAACTGCAACTGGAAGCTGTTGTTGCAGTGGCCTACGGAAGTTGTACCATATTATGTATAATAACTAGAATCATATACTTTCCGGTAGAAACTTACGTCACATGTAGCGACACCACTTGCTAACCTTCCAGGTTACTAAGTGTCTCGCTTTAGGCAGTCTAGGAATGTTTTCATATATTATGTACAATAGTGAAGCATAAGGACTTTTCTACTGGCCTTTAGTCTGATGTGCGCACACAAGCCACTAACCAAAAGAAAAGGTAACTAACAAGGTCTGCAGAAACCACATTGTCATTGCACAAGCGAACCGAAGCACTAACATTACAGAGACCACTTACAGAACTACAATAACAACATACTAATAAACCTAACTCTGAAGACCCAAAAAAACAACTCCATAAGCCACAAACACATGTAAGATATGCCCATACCTAGATCAAATAACTACAACACCTGATAATAGACCATTGACAACAAACCTTAAATAAAAAAACAGAGACA
This sequence comes from Artemisia tridentata subsp. tridentata, assembly GCA_021014915.2. Lineage (NCBI taxonomy): Eukaryota > Viridiplantae > Streptophyta > Magnoliopsida > Asterales > Asteraceae > Artemisia > Artemisia tridentata. Next base: position 2,640,112 of record CP139505.1, on the reverse strand, counting down.
ATCAAACCACCACTGGAGGAAGCACAATAAGTACACAATACATACAAACAATATTCTAAACATACACAACGTTACAGAACATAGAGAACACACGCCATATATTTCATTTCCATTTTGGAAAAGGGAGCAAAAAAAACCATCCGAAGTTTGTTTTAGACAAAACAATGCCTGCAACACCCATGCTACTACCCCTGGACGCTCCCACGGAAGCTGTAGCAACAACTTCATCAGCACCAACAACACCACCAGAAGAAGCTGCAATCACAGGTCTGGCAGACACGCCTTCAGCACCAGTCTCAAACCCGATAACTTCCACAGAAAAAATAGAAGGCAAAGACACTAATGAAGACGTGAATTATATACTCCAAATACTTTTTATATAACAAATTTCTTTATTCACTCAGTACATATGTATTTGTAGGTTTTGACACATGGTAATTTGGTGTACAGAGGAGTAGCATTTTCTTAACGGGATTACTTTAACAAATTGTGCATGATCACCTTTTTTTTGTACCGACTTCAATTGATTATTGAACCATTTATAAGAGATTTTCCAATAAGTATTAAAAATTTTAATCTTAATCGATGAACCTTAGTGTGTCGTACGTTTAGAGGTTAGTTGGCAGAACAAAATCATTCATTTTGTTGACTATCAAGCTTTAATTACTACAACAAGTCTCATTTGTTAGTCACCATGTGTGTCCCTTCCATGTTGATGCTGACGTTTATCTCATTGTATATGAGTTTATAATTCTTATTGTGTATTGTTGCGAATCAAATGTATTAAATTCGTCTTAAGTATAATATATTGTGTTCGTTTCAAGTCCAATAAGTCCAAATTGTCCAAATGTCCAAATAATAATATAGTCACAATCCAAATATTTAATCTGTTAAGTGTCCGTATCCAATGTGTAATCCAACTCCAAGTCACAATCCCATTTATAATCCGAAACGTACCAAATGAACCAAGTAAACAAAAGAATACACGTCAGTCCAATAATCGTAAAATGTTCAAAATATATAACCGTGTCTCACAATTGTTTTTGACTAAGCACTATCACTAAAATTAATACCAACACATCCTTATGTGTGAAATGGGCTTGAGGCCCATTTTAAAACCAAACACACCCTCCTAAGGGCTGTGGAGCTCAACAAATAAACAACCACACCCAAAGTTGGGCTAGAACCATGAACCAAAATAAATAACAAACGCACCCTTTATGTTTTGACTGCAACGAGGTAGTAACTATCCTATATCAAAACAACAAACACACCACGAACCCCTCTTGGGACTTGACAGCCAACTCGACACAGAAACGAGAGCAAACACCTTTGTGGTGTTTCTCGTTGAATTCCAAACCAAAAACAAAGCACCCTCGTGGTTTTTGTGACTGGACCGAGAAAAAACGCAACCAAAATACCATCTTTGACTAAACCAAATGAATGAGTGAATTCAAATCAATTCGAGACCAAAACAATAACCGCAACATAAGCTATCTAGACCTAACTGACTCGAGAGTAAATCAACCAAATAAGCAAACAAACACCTCTCGGTGTTGTTGTTGACCGCGACAGAAATGGACAACCACCCTCTTGGGTGATCCTTGGCGAACCGAGAAAACAACCACAAACCCTCACGGGTTACTTATAGAATCCGAGACAATAACCGGGTTAACTCGAGCCGTTAACACAACAAATCCACATCCAAACCCAAAATACAACTGGGTCGTACGGGTTGACCCGACCCGTGACAAAACTAATCAAAAACAAAAACCCTTTAATCTAGTTATTTTCTTACCACACAAAATCCATATTAACACGTTTTAAATCCAATATTAACCCGTTATTATTATTCCACGAAAACATTAACACTCATTTTATAATCGGTCAGAACAAAAGGAAATGCTAATGTCTTATAATTGGTTGCAAGTCATACGGGCAATTGCATATTGCCATTTTCACATTTTATTCAATATATTATGTAATCATAATAATCTAATTGTGTTCAAGCATACAGTATAATGTTTCTGGTCGAAGTGAGTGTAAAGAGACGAGCTCCATGTTGCGATAGATCTTTTGTTGAGTACGCAAAGAGGGTTTAGTAAACTCAACGACGATCATACAAAATGACCTGAAATAAATGTTACTGAATCTATACACTTTGGGAAGAAAAAATAAATCATGAAGGACTCAACATAATTGAACCAAAAACTCACTACAAGAAAAAATGCTTTAGTTACGAGTGAAAAATCGTCACTAATAGTGTAAAATTCGTCACTAAACCAACTTAGTCACGAAAATCAAGGTCGTCACTTGTCGTCACTATAGCTCCGTCACTAAGTTAATAGTGACGAAATTGGAATTTGACACTAAATTTAGTGACGAGCTAAAGTCGTCACTTATGGGTGTGTGACAACCCATTTCGTCCCTTAATTTCATCACTAAAGCAATGTTGCAAAAATCGTTAGGCGCTAGTCGGACGGTCGACCACCTTCGAGGCGGAATTCGCCTAAGCGGATTGGAATTTTTTATATATAAATATTATAAATAATATTATATAACATGTTTAGTTAATCTATAATAAAAAAATAATAAAAAAAAAAAAAAAAAAAAAAAAAAAAAAACACCTTGTTTAGTACATTAAATAGCAACTTGCCTTATAAATGGTATTTAATAGAACATTAAATAGCAACTTGCTTTATAAATGAAGATCTCAAAATAATACCGACAGTAAAAACCCAGAAACAATCAAACAAAACACCCCGTCGAACAATTAAACCCACAAAACACACAATGATTTCAATCAAAAAATCGAAACACAAAATGATTTTGGAAATAAAACACCAATTAAACCCACAAAACACAATCAATAAACACAATCATCTCAATCGGCTTCTTATCAGATTTGGAAATTAAAAGAGTGGTTTCAATCAGCTTCTTAGTGGTTTTAATAATCTAATAGTGAAAGAGGCGGGATATGAAGAAAAAAAAAACCCTAGATCTGAAATTATTGAAGCGTTGACCGTTTTTTTTGTTGACCGACCCGACCCGCACAGCTCGATTTGACCCGCCTAGGCGCTTTATTGACCGCCTTTTGACCAAAACGCCTAATTTGGTACAAAGCGGGGCGGAATAGGACCGACTAGCGCCTAGGCGGCCGCCTAGACCGCTTTTTACAACACTGCACTAAAGTGGCTAAAGTCGTCACTATTTGCTGGAATTAGCGACGAAAGAAAGGCGTCATTTTTGGGCTGAACTTAACGGCCAATAGTGACGAAATACTTCGTCAGTTTCCAAAATCCTATATCCCGATAATGCGGTACCTACAATTGTAAATATAGGTATTTATAGACTAAAAATGCAAAGACATTTGTTTAGTCAATAATAAGAAATTACTTGATCCATAACAAAGCCGAAACATCAGTTATGTCCAACAATTATTCGATTTGTAGCATATACTTCCAACAAGAAAGTTATAAAGAGATAATCATGATTCTGTAAGAGAATCCTCAAGTGGTAAACTGTTACTACAAGTATATCATGCACTTAAACATCAGCTTGCATTATTATCCTCCATCCAAACTTCAACTAAACATCATCTCGAGCCTCATCATAATCTTCATAATCTTCGGTCATATCATCATCCTCAGTCCCCTGCATAAACATAATAATTTCAAAGCACATCAGTTATATTATCCAGGAAATCTCAAAGAGAGACCATTGCATCGTCTTAGTTCAAGCAGTTTGAGGATCAAAACACATTTGAGCTAACAAGCAAACAACAAAAAACACAATGGAACTGAAATTTCATCTAATGTATACTTTAACCATGCTACTTTGTAGTATTTCTTTCATATCAAAGTCCTAAATATTATGGTATTTTGTTCAGGCTTGTAAGTTCTAAATGTGGAAGACTTTAAGTAATTAATAACAGGTGTTACGATTGCTAAAGCTACAGAGCTTTCTGATGCAATTGAAAATGCAGGAGCAATGCTTATCTAAGAGGTATACATGCTAACCACACCATTAATCATTACATGTCACACAACTAAAACTAATTAAACTAAATATATAATCTTCCCAAGTTCATTTATATTGGTAATAGTGAAACAGGTTCTGATGTTCTGATAACTAACAGAGATCATGTTAAACAATGTTCCTGTCATTCTACCAAGTCATGTAAATAATTCTTAGTAAATAAAACTACTTCAGATATAAGATATGAACTTACGTTTCCTGGAACGAGTGATCATTCATCACTTTACACTGCAACTGCAATAAAAGCCTTAGGCCTTCCTCATGTGACCAAATACAATCTCTTAGAGGAGAAAGACATGTAGAGCGAACCCTTAAAAACAATAAAGAGTAATAAGTAATAACGACTATGCATACCTTGTCCTTCTCAGCTGCTCTTCGAGATGCCTACACTCCTCTTCATGTTGAGACCTCAACTCCCATATCGAGCAGAGACTAAAAGAGAAAGCCATGGAACGAGTGACATACGGCTTAACAATTTTCGCATATCTGCATCCATATATCATAGCCTTAGCGTATTGATCCTTAATATGTATCCAAACTATTTTGGATCTTCTTAACTCTACGAAATGCCTGAAAACATACCTCATTCGACAAATGAGAACGCACTGGCCTGCAGAATATTAAAGAAACCTGAAATCAATTATGTACATGATGTATAAAAAATTGACCAATTAATAAATAATAGGTCGATAGTTGAAAAACAGAACAAGTAAACTTGTAAGTAACCGTTATTGTGAATAAGGTCGAGAATTGTTTACTAATATGAGAAGCTGAGATCCAAGCGAGACATTCAATCATACGAACCTCACCGATACATCAGATCTTAGTATGAACCCTATGTTGTTCTTATTATCATTGCTCCAATCCACGGATAACTTCCAATTTATTTAATTGACAAACAAATTATAATACATGGTGATTATGCAACAATTCCATCTTTATACCGGAGTAAGAAACTGCAAAGAAACTAGTTTTCTTCATTAAATATAAACTATCATTGTAAAACACAAAATGTTGAAGCAAAGAATATTTTTCAGGCCAATCAAAACCACTTAGATCACATATACACCTCATATGTCATGGAGTACCAATACGAGCCCATGTGCCATGTTGATTTATGTAGAATTTTTAGTTTCAAAATATGTTTTACTGGTACATTTAATAAGATTACACTTTAATATGCAAGTAGATCATCACAGAAAAACTACGGGGTCTCCATTAGGCTCAAGATATAGTAGTTCTGGGCTCAAGGAAGGGATACAAAGTCACTTCCGAAGATTAAATTCGGAAGCTTAAATTCTTCGCGATACTTATTTGCAAGGTTATGCATAGCTGTAATTCTAGATCAGTAAGAGTTAACAGCCATCAAGTATATTATAGAGTAGAGACCATTCAATCAGGTAGACCAATTTGATACCTTCGCTGGTATCACAGAACAATCTTCGTGCAACATCCAGAAATCTATCTATTCCAGCCTTGACAGCAAAACACTGCTGTGTTCGAGCAACAAAAGGAACTCGTTCATGAAGTACATCCTCATCTATCACCTCTCCAATTCTGAAATCATATTATATTTTATAAAAACAAAGTCAACTTCAAGGCTCCATTCCTTTATTCAACATGGACTTGAAGGTCTCTTTTATAAGGATAATATCTCGATTGGAAGCACTAACATTTATGATAAACAATAAGAAGCACTGACCAGGCAATCAAGTCGAGCATCTATGGTTTGTAAATCTTTCAAAGGTTGCAAGAGATTGGCATGAACAAGTCTAGTCCTGCGAGAGGAAATATTTCATAAAAACTCACAGTAGTGGATTATATGATGCAAATGAATATTATCATTATTATACCCTCCGGTAGTTCTTATTGACTTGAGAAGCATAGAATGCAGCGGCTCTATAAGTTCCAAGTTAAGGACACTAGTTGCATCTATGCTCACATGATCAAATGACCCATTAAATGTCACCTGCATCAAATACTGGACAGTAAGAGGGGTGTTTGGGATAGCTAATTATTAAATGAGTAGTAGTAGTAGTGATGTGGACGTACTAATAATGAATTATTTGTTATGACGACTCCTTTGTCTGCTTCCACCACTGAACATATACTAGTTTCATTATGCACCGTAACGAACCTTATATCTGCAGTTCACAATGAATCTTTAGACTTATATGAGTTGCCCCTTTATATATGACTTATTTCAGCTAACTAGTGAACTAATTCAAAAAAAAAAATAAATAAAAAAAAACTTATCCCTATCCTTTGGTATAAAATAAGTCCGGAAGTAAGGTTTAGAAGACAATACAGTAAACCAGGTCTACGTTCATGATAAACGCTTTTTTTTATTTTTTTTTAAGCAAAAGTCTTTTAAATTCTATGTTTTATCATGACAAGCATCTATGAATTTTAATAATGAAAAAATTGATGGATGACATGTGTGTTGACGAGTTTTGATGTACTTTTTAATGAATTCATGATAAACGCTTATACTTTTATAATCAAGTAAACCAGGTCTACGTTCAATTAAATACAACATTGAGACTTTAACATGTCTAGGGAATATTATACAGGTAGATACAATTGAAACTTTCAAATAAATTACTTTATAAGATATCAAGTGTCTCCATACACATTTCATATTCTATCATGAATCATAAAAAAGTGGTAGGTCTTAACAATTGATTTAAAAAACAAATTAGCTGTTTCTAGGGGAAGCTGTTGTTCGGTCTCAGAATGTGTCAATCTATGTATATAGGGGAAGCTGTTTCTAATTGAACGTAGACCCTTTTTTTGGGGATTTTCAATGGAGGCTAGCATCCCTTCCGACTCGGTTTGGTGGGTTGGGTTTATGTTCGGCAGAGGATGTATCTACTTATGCTTTTGTGGCCTCGAGGGCGCAATCTTGGAGTTTGCAGGACCACATTCTTCGGGGATGTGGTATTGATGGGGTTGACTCTGATTATCGGTATGCGCTGGATCGCTTGCGTATGTCCCTCCCTGATTTCGATCTTAGCGGATTCTCTAACAAGGACACCGCCCCCTAAAGCCCAGAATGTTTTGGCGTGTGGCTTATTTAGTGGAATCGTCGAAAGCTTGGGAGTGAAGTTTGATTTATCCCCTCGACAAAAAGCAGTGTTTGAATGTCTCCGAGCTCCTCATGCTCAGAATTTCTTGACGGCTATCCCATTGAAGGACTAGGCCAACATATGTCGGCTATGGAGTACCAGACTATCCTTAAGTACCGGCTAATGATCCCTCAGTTTCCGGTTGATGAGCCTTGCCCAGTCTGCCGCAAGGTTTGTTTGGATTCTTTTGGCGATCATGCGGTCCATTGTAAGGAGTTACCTGTTTTCAAATATAGGCATGATTTGGTTAGGGATGTTCTATATGATGTTCCTAAACGAGCAGGAATTTCTTCTAAAATGGAGGCCCCCGTGAACTTTCTAACGGATCCGCTTGAAGGGAGGTCTACTTTACGTCCGGCTGATATACTTGTGTTTTGGTGGGCCGGGGCTAAGCATGCTTGTGTGGATCTTACTGGGGTGTCCCCTCTTGTTGGGCTCAGGGACAATGGGTTTGTTGCGGGACAAGCGGCGTTGAAAGCGGAATCGAGCAAAGTTGTTAAACACGAGAAAGCTTGCTTAGAAAATCAACACGTGTTTATCCCTTTTGCTTTTGATACATTTCGTTTTCTAGCTCCGGAGGCAGGGGAGTTTTTGACTAGGGTTCAACGGGTTGTGCAAAGTAATTTTTCGACCCCTAAGACACAAAATTTCATTTTTAGTAGGATTGGGTTTTGTTAGCCTTTAAAGTTATGTTATATTCAGGAATTGCAATAGTATCTAAGTACAAGGACTAGTTTAGTCATTATAGCTAAGTTAGACTTGTATTTTTAGTATAAATACATTCGTTGTCTCAACAAGGAAGGTTGGAACGTCTCATGTAATAAGAGAGGTGTGTGTTTTTTTCTTTCTCTCTCTAGAAAACAGACACACCTCCCCCATTCTTTAATCTAATTCTACCATGTTTAACCTTTATTTCGAGCTTCCCCGACCTCTTGAATAGTGTTTCTTGGTCTTTACAATTGGTATCAAGAGCTAACCAGGGGCGAATCGTGGTGTTTTGAGGTAAAAAAAAAAAAAAGTGATTTGTGGTGTGTTGTTTTGAAGATTCGGTACTGTTCATGCGCCAAACACTTCGAGTTTTTGGTTGTACTCATTAAAAGTCTCATCTTTGTATCGAAAAAATAGTGTATCTAGTGTATTGGTGATAAAAGGTTTGAGCTTTATAAGTTTTACGAGTTTTGGTACTTTTTCAGTCGCATCTTATCTTCAATAATCTAGTATTATATCGTTAATAGGTTAGATCTTGTATCGAAATCTAGTGGATAAGTAAAATAGGCGATAAAGGTTTGATCTTTATAGGTTTTTACAGGTTTTTGAGGTAATTTGTTCGTGGAAAAGGGATTCGAAGTGTGTTGGTGACTTGCTGTTGAATCTTCATCGAATTGCTACTTTATCGAATTCTTGTATAAGAATTGCGATAAAAGAGGGTCTATCGAAATTGTATAAGAATTGCGATAAAAGAGGGTTTATAGGAATTCTTGTATAAGAATTTCGATAATATTAAGGGTTTATCGCAATTGTGCTACTTATCGAAATTGTGGAGTTTATCGCAATTGTGCATCTTATAGCAATTCTGGAAATCTATCGCAATTTTGATTCTATCGCAATTGTTGAACCTATCGCAATTCAGCATCCTGTCGCAATTCTGAGATCTATCGCAATTGTCTGGGTCTATCGCAATTCTTGGTTCTATCGCAATTGTGGAGATTATCGAAATTGTTGGTCTATCGCAATTGTCAGGATTCTATCGCAATTGTCTAGTTATCGAAATTGTCTGGACTTATCGCAATTGAAAAAAAAAAAAAAAAAAAAGAAAGAAAGAAAATGTTTTCTAAAACATGTCGTCTCTCAATTCTAATCAGATGCTTGAGCGAGAGTTCATTTAAATGTTTTCTAAAACATGTCGTCTCTCAATTCTAATCAGACGGCTTTCGTATATTTCAGTACGGAACCCGAGCTACATTGATGACTTCTGATTATTTCCGATCAGGACTCGTAATGTTAATGGCAAAACAAAAAGAAAACTCCCTCTTAAACTCAAATGTTTAACAATATGCTTTATTTAAGAGGGGGGGGGGGGTATAAAATTAAAAACAAGAAAAAGTTCCAATTTCATGCTAGAATCCGTCTATCTCTCCAAAAAGCTTTCATTTAAATAAGCTGATATCAAAAATATCAATGCATGCTAAAATCTGTTAATGATTAGGCTCACATATAATGTCTAACTCTTGGTTAGAACTTTCATCCAACACTTAGGCGTTATGAGTGTAACACCCCGTAATTTTTTGTGTAGCAGCGGAAGACTAAAACGGGGTATTACCAATTAGATCACAGTCGAAGCATAGATAATCGTTAAAAGTAGAGTTTATATCATTCAATGAAAACTCAATATTCAGATATTACACAATAGTTTTCAAAAGGGGGTAGTATTTCACAAAAGTGATGATGAGTTTGAAAAGAATGATATAATTATTTGAAATAAAGGTGGGTAGTTTTCCAATGCCCATGCCAACTCCGTGCTTGAGATTTCCTTAGTTACCTGAGATAAAACATGCTTAAAATGTCAACACAAAGGTTGAGTGAATTCACAGTGTTTAATTTGTAATAGTTTGAATTAGTTTGAACACAAGTTGATTAGTAGTACAACGGTGATATCGTTGAAATAAAACAAATAGATATAAGATGGGTAGTAGCACAACAGTGATATCGCTGTGTATAATATAGATATATTGCCCTAAGCCTCATGACACGCAAACCTTAACATCGGGTGTAATAATAAATGATATAAATAGCCCACATCATAGCAATGATGTAGGTGATAATGCCCTCGTCGTAGGAGTTTGCCAAACTCTTGATAATTCGAATAAAGTGCATTTGGTTACCATTTCAGGCTAACTTCAAATGGGTCGTCAACTTCCAATAGATCTATTCACTAAATTCGCGTTCACTCGCAAGTGATTAATGGTTCATGATATGAGGGACTTTTTGGCAGGGTGGTAACTTAGGCAATAATAACTTAGCAATATCAATCAGGGAAGCATACAAAAATACTTGTGTTCAGATTTATAGCATGTATCTCCCCACGGGATTTAAAAACATAGTAAAATGTGGGACTATGAACTCACCTTAGCATGCAGCAACGCAAAGTACCACAATGGTCACAACTGGCATCAAGAGCTAAACACAACGAGATCGAGGGTACAGGCACAACGGTGCCGGCTCGGCACAACCTAATATATATGTAGTTATCTCAGAATACGTCTCTTAAAGTAAAAGAGTTTTCAAAAGACAAGCGTCTTAGTTTTCGTGGATTACTCGTATCAAAATTGTAAAAAGTTTAGTTTCAACGTTTCGTGTGGTGGTAAGAAAACATAGACTCAAGAATACTCACGCCAAATGGGAATAGAGAATCGACACAGTTGAGAAAAGTACGGGCGAGAACTTGAGTCGAGAAATGAATGACAACAGAAGTCAAGAAATATAGCGACTAGGAAAAATGTCAATAACAAGCCAATTAGTACGTTTTCGGTGTTTACTCAATAATCCCAAATAGTTTGAAAATGCGTCAGCTGAGTTGGGAAATGTAATCTAAGTTTTATAAGAACACTCAAATTATTATATCTTTTAGCAAAACGTTAACAATTCTGAATAGACATGAGTTGATTAAATCAAGATTCATATGTACCTGGACTGATTTAGCTCAAAATCTTGTAAAAGAATTCGGTTTAACATCACTAGTTTTGTCCTCTAGAATAATGATTTATATAAATTTGCCCATGTTTCATAAGTGTGGCTATTAGGCGTTTTCTTTTGTGTTGCGTATATAAGTTGGGGTCACATATTGTTGTGAACATGATTCCACATTTAAATGTTGTAAGGGCACACACGAACAACCAAATTGCAAATTTTTAATTGACAGAACCAAGTAGGAATAGGTCATATTGCACTGTATAGCTTCTTAAAACAAGATTTGCATTTTATGATTGAAATATATTATGTTAATGTTATAAAAAAAACTTTGATTAAAAAAAAAAAAAAAAAAAAAAAAAAAAAAAAAAAAAAAAAAAAAAAAAAACTTTGATTATAACAGCTCTAATACGCACCAACTATTAGCACCAGTAAAAGTTTAATCAGGGAAACATCACCAGCCAACAATGTTTCCAAACAGGTCGATATAACTGAAACAGATTACGAGTAACATAAAGGTGATTAAGCAAGTTACAAGCTAATCCAAGTCACGGCTTAAACCTAGCCGATTTATTCGTGAGTACGCCAACGACAAAATAACAAAACAAAAAGGTTAAAACATCAACACCAACCGAGACTTAGTCCAAAACCACGAGGCAACATATACTCAACTCAGACCCGTGACCCTATACGGCTCACGACTTGCACCATATTCGGGTTTAACATCAAGTCGAGACCAACACAATAACCCTCAACATTAATCACGCAAGGACTCCCATATTTAAACCAAGACGAATCCCATAATCAAACCGCAACCAAAATTCAGGACTAGCAAATGAGAAATCTAACACAAACATAGGCAAAACGGAGGCGAACTGAGACCAAGATGGGTCTCGACCCATAAAACTTAGTCAGCAAAACAACCAAGCAGACCAATAAGTCACGACTACCATGACAACAGGAACATCTAATAATCGTTCAAGACCACATTACCCCATTACTAGCTACTATGGCGAGAAATAGACAGCATAGATCAAGGACGTTTTGCGAGTTTAACTCACCCACTGAGTTGACTCAGTGAGTCGAATCAGTTCAACCAAACAACACTTTAATGATTTTACCACACGAATCTGATAATCAAAAACATGTTTAATTCGTTTTTAAATTCAACTTTTAATCCACGAAAGTTATTATCAACAGTTTTGTATTCGATTTTTAAACAAAAGTAAGATTGTGGTTTTCGTCATACCAATAAACACGCGAGAGAGAAAGAGAGAGCGAGGTGGAGACGGCGCGGCTGTGGTGGTTCTTGAACCGAGTGGAACCCTAATCAATCCTTAATGCGAGACCTCGCTCTAGATTGAACCAAACGAACTCCTGGTTTTCTCGCTTGAATGGCGGCGTCAACCAAAAAAATGATATGGCCTGAATCTGGCCGGAAATGGGGCGGCCAGACTTATAGTCAGAGTGTGTGATGAGTATTGAGTTGTGTGTCTCCCCTCCCCTATTGCTTCGACCAATATAAAGAAAGAAAAGAGAAATCTTTGACCAAGCTTTCTTGGTGTGATTCTCGTGAAGAGACGCATTTGGGAAAGGTCACCATCGATTTCCATTTTCATGATAATCTCGTGAAGCCTGGTGTTAAAGTAGGAGTAGAGAGATGAATGGAAAAAGGATTTATCCTTTTAAGGTGTGTAGAAAGAAGATAAAGGGAAAGGACAAAAGGGGAGCGGTTGTGGTGTATTTAATTTGTGTTTATATTAAATTTTATCCGTACCCCGTGTATCCTGTGTCTCGTTGAGTCAAAAGTAAATGTGATGCATCAGTTTGGTAGATCTTAAAATAAATCTATGTGAATGTTTTTATAAAAATGATATAAAAACAAAGTTGTTGATTTCGGAAATAAAATTTAAGCCGTCACTAACGAGGAGTCGGTACGCGTGCGAGCTATTAATGGTGAGTTCGAATTCGTTGGGGTGACTTGGTGATCGTTGCCATATATATATATATATGTAAAAAAAATGTAGTCCGCACAAAAGGTTATTTAACATAAATTGGTATTATTCGGTGATTAACATTATTAATGACATGGGATTTTTACGAGGTATTACAATGAGAATCATCAAACCCTTATTTTACATGGAATAATTCAGCTCAATAGTAAATCCAGATAATAAAGACTTGCTACATTAATTAGGTTAAGTGATTCAAATCAAAATCAACAAATCATTAGAAATGCATATTCGATTAGGTTATTTGATGAACAATAGAATACGTATATCGATCAAAATCAACTGATTGGATCAATGAGCTTACATCGAGATTATATTCAGCGGAAGAGGTGCACGACGGCGGCAAAGTGCGGCGGCGACTGTTGACCGTTGTGCAGGAGAAATGATGAAGAAGCGAATGATGAACTAATTCGGGTTGAGTTGGATCCACGCTTTTTTTTGGTAAAAACTAATTCGGGTCGAGTTGGATCCGCGTTTCTTTATATATATATATATATATATATATATATATATATATATATATATATATATATATATATATATATATATATATATATATATATATATATATATATATATATATATATATATCAAAAGTCTTTTAAATTCCATGTTTTATCATGACAAGCATCTATGAATTTTAATTATGAAAAAATTGATGGATGATACATGTGCTGACGAGTTTTGATGTACTTTTTAATGAATTCATGATAAACGCTGATACTTTTATAATCAAGTAAACCAGGTCTACGTTCAATTAAATACAACATTGAGACTTTAACATGTCTAGGGAATATTATACAGGTAGATACAATTGAAACTTTCAAATAAATGACTTTATAAGATATCAAGTGTCTCCATACACATTTCATATTCTATCATGAATCATAAAAAAGTGGTAGGTCTTAACAATTGATTTAAAAAACAAATTAGCATCTAACTAATGATAGTCGCGAGATGACTAATTAATAATATTCCATTGCTAGATGACCAATATTTTAATATTAATTAAGTAATTAAAAACATATTAGGAAAATCAGTTCACATGTTTTTGTATTGCCTCTGACTCTTTCCCTTTCTCACATTCATACGCAACCCATCCTAGTCTTATGTAATAGAGCCTTTTTAGCCAATGTGTTGTTGTAATTGAGTGCATTTCTTGTAAGTTTTTGAAAATGAATGATCTAAGACAAAATCTCACCTTTGTGGTATCTAATTTATGTTGTTACCTCAGTTCAAAAGTTATTTGAGCGCCCTAAAAGAAATCATTGATCATTTCTCAAGTTTTTGGCAAACGTAATAGTTACTCGGTCTCATAATAAGTGTTCACCTTACTATTTTGGTGTGTCTCATGATAAGCGTCTAATACTAAATTCAACCAATCTTGAAACTTCTAAAAAGTAAATGTGAGATTTTATTGGATAAAAGTGAAAAAGTTCAACTTTTATCTAATTTGTAATTACAAAGACTGTACGCTTAGACAATAGGTGGCTAAGTGCTATATAATTCACCAACAGGGGTTTTGGGTTCTAATCATGGCAACTTCAACCTTCTGAGGCTACCATATGAAGCAAAACATTCTATAATACCGTAGTACTAGTTGTTTAGTTTGATAGAGTTGTTGGGTTTCTTGAAGCCCCGGGTTTGCTTTCCGCTAGAATTTTTCTGATTAATTAATAGAAAAATAATAATTAGAAACTCTTTCAAAAAAAGAAATAGGTATGAATCGAGCTTTGAGGCATATTCTTATTGGCTATTAACTAGTATAGACAAATTCTATGATTACCAAATAAAAAACAAAGTCTACTATAATTATGTGTGAACTTAGAATTGTATATGGTTAATTTTTTACAATAACGTGCCGACATACAATTCTGGTGACCTGCATCTAAATAATTAACATTTTATTTAAATATTCACTAAAAATCTTATTCTCTTCGTCTCAAAGTAATTGTCCATAGACAAAAACCAAACACTTTAAAAAAAATGATTATCACGATTTATGACAGTTTTATCCATCATTAATTAATTAATAACTTCAATAATGACCTCTTCTTCAAACATATATATATATATATATATATATATATATATATATATATATATATATATATATATATATATATATTTTCTATTTTTAGTAGTATACAATTAACTTAGGTTAACCTTAATTGAGAACATGGACTCGTCAACCTAATCATCTCCACCGTCTTCAATTGTCATCGCCGTTATCAAGTTAGGTAAAATACAACTGATTATTTTGAATTTTCTGCTGATTAGATAGTTATGTTATTTACAGCTCTGTGTGTACTTATTAATAGTTGAATTAGTAAGAAAATTTTATGTGCTTAATTATTAGCAGTTATGTTTTTTATAGCTGATTATGTGCTTATTAATAAGAAATTAGATGTGTAGATATCAATGTTGCAAAAATCGTGAATCGGTAGCCGGGCGGTCGACCACCCTGCAGCGATTAATCAACTAAGGCGGGATTAATCGGATTGGCATTTTTTGCATGTTTTAGGTATTTCTGGTGACCAAACTAAAGATCGTAACTGATTCCAAGCCTACTATGTTTCCAAACCTCAATAAAAGGCTCCAATTCTGATTATGAGGCTCATTGTGCGTTATAAGTGAAATAAACGATCCTTAAATTAAGTAGAATGCATAAATTTTTATTTTTTTTAAAGCATACCGATTTGGCCGATTTTTGACCGATTAGGCCGATTTTTGACCGATTTGGCCGATTTTTGACTGATTAGTGGCCGTTTTTTTTCCTAGACCCATTTTTTGACCGATTTTCAAATTTCTACAAGGTATACGGCCGATTAACGATTAATCGACCGACTCGGCCGATTTTTGCAACATTGGTAGATATTGACTGATTAGAGGCGAGTTTAAGTGAATTAAGGTTGATGCTTGAAACAAATTATTTGATCGTAGAATTTTGGTTTTATCTCAGTTGTCATGCGTCTAAAGGAGGAAAATGACTTTATAGAGTAGATGTAAAATTACATAATTATCATTACCAACTATAAAGCAATAATTGTTTCAGAATTGCATGTTAATACTATAGAGGGTGTTTGGATGTGCTATCGAAGTTGGAATAGTTAGTAGTCTTTCAAAATGTAAATTTGGTATTGAGGTTTTGATATATTAGGGCTAAGATACTTAAATTTAAAGAAATTTTACTTTTTAGAGTTGATATAAAGTTAGATTTGATTAGAGGGTGTTTGGGAATGCATATTGTGTTGTTAAAAGTGAAAAATACATCTTGAAGTATTTGGATTGCTATGAGCTTATGCAATTATCACATTGGTAGGTGCATATAGATCGTAAGAAAAAAATTTGCAATCCACAACCACCCATTCTAATATAATTTTGTGGCAATTATCAATTTGGATTTGCGCATTGATACACTTTTTTGATGTTCAAGGTTTTAATTGGAGTTGCTGTTCTCAAATAATGCAAGTTTGTTTATCAGGATGTATATACGTAAAGAGGTATAAATGACTATTGGTATGTTTGGCTAGTTGCTTAGTGGCTAAAGATGTGTTTATTCTTTGTATCTTGTTTTTAAGTGGATTTCGTAGTTTGTAACTTTGTCTGAGCATGTCTTAGCCCTGATGATGTCTTAGTATATTTTACTTTTTAGAGTTGATATAAAGTTAGATTTGATTAGAGGGTGTTTTTTAACCCCAATTAACCCCTCCTTTCATACACTGTGACCAAATACGCATCTGAATCTACAATTGGAACGATTCATAATGATAAAAACACAACAATCACAATTAAAATACGCATTATTGGATTTGAAGGCATGCTATTATTTTAATTGAAACCCCTCTTTGATTTCCGAAATCACATACCTCCGAACTTAATATGTGGAGGTTTAGATTTCGTCTTTTCTATTTAGATTATTGTTTTTGGTGTTTTGTTCATGTGTGGGACTGTGGGTTTTGAGGTTTTGGGTTTTTCTTCGTGTATGGATTTTGTCACAGAGGTCAGTCACACACATAACTAATATGCAAAATGAGTATTAAATTCCTTATTTGTGTTTGATTTTGCTTGTGGGTTTGACATTATGTCATTATGTATTTGTTCAATTGAGTTTTTGTCAACATGTGTGTTTTATTTTTAGTAAAATAAATGTGAACATGAGATGTTAACAACAATAAATAATGCATTAGTATAACATCAATTATGTGAACCTTAGAGTTTTATGTTAAAATATATTTAAATTTATTAATAATTAATATACATTTAATTTTAATTTTTTTATATAGAAAAAGTCAATCTGCCTAGGCGGCTTAGGCGCTAGGCGGTGGTCGACCGCCCGACTAGCGCCTAATGTTTTTTGCAACCTTGGTTATGAATACAAAATTATTTTGAAGTGTCAGTGTTAAAATGAGACGGCACCCGGTAAGACCCAAATAAAGAGCAAAACCTCTTCAAAGCACCTAAATACTCTAAACTTACACACAAAAAAAAAAAAAAAAAAAAAAAAAAAAAAGCGATAACAAAATAATATAAAAGTAAAGAGTTTGTCCCTCTCTCTATCTAGTCGCTCACAATATGAACTTTTTCATTTGAGCCCATTGCAGATGATTTAAGAGCATTCACAATGGAAAAAGTATTTCATGACTTTTTGCATTTAATGCATATCACATTTAATACATAAAACTTTGAGTAAAGACTTGAAGTTTATCAAGTCTTTCTAAAAAGCTTTTTAAAAAGCTTTCAATGCAATGAAAGAAAACCCTTTTAAAAGACTTTTTTACATAGTAAAAAACTATTATTAGTTTACCTATTGTGGATGCTCAAAGTATCTATCATAATTTTTCTTTAAAAAACAATATTTTATCAAGTCTTTGTTGCAATGCAAAGAAAAATTGGCACTAACTTTCTTGTATTTTCTAATACAAATAAGGGATTATGTATGCAGAGGCCGCCCAACTATTAAACTTTTTTCCTTTAGGCCACCCATTTATTTAAATTAACTTATGGGCCACCCAAATATGTGTTTGTTTTCGTTTATACCGATCTCTTTCAATTTCTTGTCGTAAATTTGTACAACTTGAAGGACAAAGCTAACTTGAACATATCAAAACAATAAAATTATAAATTCAAACGTAAAACATTGGTTAATTTATCATAAATCGCTTTTGACCAAATAAAGTTGCATTTAGATAATGAGGAAAACTAATATTTTACATTTCAATAGTTATGTGTGTTGTTTTAATATGTTACGTTTAGTTTTATTCCCGTTGTTTCAAAGATTTCTGAGAAAAAAAAAAATTCGAAATTGGTATAAACGAAAGCAAACATATAAATGGGTGGCCTATAAATTAGTTTTGATAAATGGGTGGCTCAAATGATAAAAGTTTAATAGTTTGGTGGCCTCCTAATACATAATCCCTTTAAAAATAACTATTGATGTGAATAAGTTGTTTGATCAACTCTTTACTTAAACACTTTGATTATGATTAAAATATTTGATATAAAAAAGCTTTTGATGAAATACATAAAGTTTTTTATAACTAATTTGAAAGTTGAAAAAAAAAAAAAGTCATTTTTTCGGCTTACACTTGGGATGTCTAACCTATCGGTCTACATTTTTTCCAATTTTGTTTGAACAAGAGTTACTTTTTAAAGGTTTTACTAAGGACAACTTTAAGAATTTTGATTAAAAGATTTTATTTTATTACAATTGTTTGTAATTATACAATTCAACAAATCACAATCTAGTGTCAATTGTGTACTCATTATTTCCGAGATTGTCTTTACTTTTTTTAAGATTATCATCCAATCAAATTTATTCATATGTGGTATTCTAATAAAAATTATTTGCTTAATTACAACCATTTGAAGTTTGAACTCTTGTTAGCAAAAAAAAATAATAATAATAATAATTAAAAAAAAAAAAAAAAATAATAATAATAATAATAATAATCGGAGATGCAAAGCATATACTAACTTGTAGATTCTAGTTCCAATAGCATGAGCAAACAAACAAAAACTTTGGGAGACAATTCAATACTCCATGTTCATGGGATTGCTTTTTGGTCCCTGGACTATACATAAAAAATCAAGTTTTGCCCCTATGAATGTTTCAATGACAATCTTAACTCATACTTATCAATTAAAGCTGTATAATACATGTTTCATAAATCATCTGCAATGCTCTTAAATCAACGGCCGATCCACTCATCTAATCATCGTTATCGACCACCACCACCGCCGTCGAAACCCTAACTCCGTCGTCAACCTAATCATCTCCACCGTCATTATCGACCACCACCGAAACCCTAACTCCGGCACCACCGTCTTCAATCGTCGTCGCCGTTATCAAGTTAGGTATAATACAACTGATTATTTTGAATTTTCTGCTGATTAGATAGTTATGTTATTTACAGCTGTGTGTGTGCTTATTAATAGTTGAATTAGCAAGAAAATTTTATGTGCTTAATTATTGGCAGTTATGTTGTTTACAGCTGATTATGTGCTTATTAATAAGAAATTAGATGTTAATTTGTGTAGATATTGACTGATTAGAGGCGAGTTGAAGTGAATTAAGGTTGATGCTTGAAACAAATTAACGCGTAGAATTTTGGTTTTATCTCAGTTGTCATGCGTCTAAAGGAGGAAAATGACTTTATAGAGTAGATGTAAAATTACATAATTATCATTACTAACTATAAACCAGTAATTGTTTCAGAATTGCATGTTACTCCATACTATAGAGGGTGTTTGGATGTGCTGTCCAAGTTGGAATAGTTGGTAGTCTTTCAAAATGTAAATTTGGTATTGAGGTTTTGAGTTGATATAAAGTTAGATTTGATTAGAGGGTGTTTGGGAATGCATATTGTGTTGTTAAAAGAGAAAAATACATCTTCAAGTGTTTGGATTGCTATGAGCTTATGCAATTATTGTTAGGGGATTAGGATAAGCCCAAGCCCGGTTTGTGGGTTTAGGGTATTAGGGTTCCACTATTAAACCCGTAGGTTAATCTTTATTAATCATCCACTATTTATAATAGTGAAACCCTAATACCCTAAACCCACAAACCGGGCTTGGGCTTATCCTAATCCCCTAACAATTATCACATTGGTAGGTGCATATAGATCGTAAGCTGAAAATTTGCAATCCACAACCACCCCTTCTAATATAATTTTGTGGCAATTATCAATTTGGATTTGCGCATTGATACACTTTTTTTATGTTCAAGGTTTTAATCGGAGTTGCTGTTCTCAAATAATGCAAGTTTGTTTATCAGGATGTATATACGTATAGAGGTATAGATGACTATTGGAATGTTTGGCTAGTTGCTTAGTGGCTAAAGATGTGTTTATTCTTTGTATCTTTTTGTTTATCTTGTTTTTAAGTGGATTTCGTAGTTTGTAACTCTGTCTGAGCTTGTCTTAGCCCTGATGATGTCTTCGTATATTAAATTTCAGTCTCTAAAGAAGAGGAAGAGGGATCTCCAGAAAGCTTCCCCATTGGACCTGTTGACCTAAGTATCTTTTTTGAAGAAGATGGAAAAATATACGGCTACCAAGGCTTAAAGGTATATATCATTATTATCCAACTTATCGATATTTAAGTTATTTAATATGTGGTTTCTGGCATATGCTACTCATATATTATTGGGGGTCTTTGCACTTGTATAAATGTCAAAAAAAAAAAAATAAAAAAAAAATAAATAGTAATAAAATAAAATAAATAAAGTGTTATTTCATTTTGCCATATGTGCGTTTACTTTTCCATTATGTGTTATTTGAGTTTGTATGATCACAAATATCTTCAACAATGGGTCAGCGACATAGAATAGGAATTCAGGCAACTAAAGTATATCTTTTGTTTCTTAAATGAGCTAATTTAGTAATTTGATTACTCAAAAGTCAAAACTATTTATCTCTTATGTGGCATATTTTTCTAATGAGGTGGCTTATCACTAGGTTACCAAACAAGTCGGATTCAAAAAACAATAATTAACAGCAAGGAAATTAGATGCAGCAGGGGGTAAAAACGTGATTTTACAACTTCTTTACTACTCCTTCCTGTATATAACCTCTTTCCTCCCTATCTTCCCAGTTGATTCACTTAAGAAACAATATACTGGGTCAAAAGATTGCACAGAAATGGAGATACAAGGAGACCGTTGATGATCCATTCATACAATTCTACCTTAAGATCATACCGTCTCACCTGCCAGTCTAACGGGACAAGGTGATCACTTTCGTTTGGTCATAACTGCCTAGTTAGCCTTCGATACCAGAACATGCTTTCTCAAGATTGTCATCATCTTAAATTATCATAAATAACCAAACAAGTCCATTTCAAAATAGTATAATTACCAAACTAGACCATTTCAAAGAAGTGTAAAATTACGTACCTAACCCATATTCTAATAATCTAATGACATTCGTTTGTGTGGTAGTTTTTTATTTAATGGCTTATGAGCTTAATGAAAATTTGATAAGCTCATTTCTTAGGGCTTATAGCTTTATATAAATGAGCTCATAAGCCACAAAAATGAGCTAATCAATATTTCAATAAGCTCATAAACAAAAGACACCATTTATGAAAACAACTACTTGAGAAATTAATATTACCTTGTTTATCAAGAATCTTGATGAGAAAAGGTTTTGATGTGACATCAACATAATCACTTTTGAAACTTCTTGCAATTGATGCCTTTCGTCGCATTTTACCACCAGAAAATGGATCTTCGGTATCTCCTTCCATTTCAACTTTACGCCGCCTGTTATCGGTCAATCTCCGGCGACCGATAATCTTTCTATCGTGCGAAGAAATCGTGTTTTGGTTTTTAGTATTAATGTGTACAAAATTAATGCAGATCACTGTCTGGATCAGCAGCATGTCATTTAAAGCACATGCTGATATTTCTTTTGAGAGCACATCTGATGTAAGTACACATTGTGTACTATATTTTTTTGAATCGTGTTTCCGTTCTTTAAAGACTGATTTTTGTACATATAAATCTGACTTCGTGTTTTTTCAATGGTTGATATTGTATGTCACTGGTAAAGGCTGGGAAAGGAGTCACGGATCTTAAAACTTCTCTTCAGGTGATCATCCTACACATCTTTTGCATGTTGGTTGTTATTTGTGTGTAGTAGCGCAATGTTGATGACCATCTCATTTTCTTCTGTGCAGAATATTTTTGCAGATAATCTTGCTGAGACAAAATATGACTTCCTCAAAACATTTTCCACAGAAAATCAGTATATGAAGTATGTAAAGCGTCTCCGTGGGTTCATTAATTTGATTCCTATCACCCTTTTTATTTTGATGCTTGTCGATGTACAGATCTATGATTTCAGATGGGAAAATACTTCTCATCTATGAAGAGCAAGGGGTTAAAGGATTCGAAAGCAGATGAGCTTGAGGTGCCTCAACCCTCTACTAGTTCAATCCGATGACGAGTTATGTTTTCCAAATATCATGACAATGGGATGGATTGTGTTTTTCAAATTTTGTCCAATGGAAATTAGCTTTCTTTGCTCAACTGCTTTTTTGTTCTTCCTAGAGAGCATTAAATACTGCATTTTAGTAGAAATGATTTCCTGTTAACTTTTTAACATTTCTGTTATTTCTAGTGTATTTGTTTGATGTTGCAGAAAAATAGACAACTGAAGAAGATGTGTTGTGCTTCATCACGAAGGTTTCTATCTAACCACTCGATCCCAATTTTTCATCATATGCCAGCGTTAAATTTGCTACTCTATTTTAAACACTAAGACTCCCATATTGACTTCAATGGTCGAATGAGTCATTTTCATGTTATAAAACGAGCTTTGCCAAAAACAATCCTTTGGTGGGACTTTAATGTACTATAATGAATCTATTCTCTAAGACGCAACTCCATATCCTAAGCTAATTACAACTATTTTGTTCGTACACAGCATTTGAAGGAGATGAATAAAGACTTCGTCGAGAAACAAACAAATGGACGATTCTGAGCAGCATTTGGAAAAACAGGAAAAACAAAGTGAAATGTTTTAGTTATAAACCTTTGTGGCTTTCATCCGTTTTACTACAGTACATATAACAACCCGCTAATTTGCATGACAATACTATTCATCAAACTCGAATTTATTTTCTTGATATTTATTTGAGTACCATTTTATGTATACTTTTTACCTAAGCCAACGCGAAACTTAGAATAAAATTCAAGTACATTAGAACTTAGGCTATATTTAGTTTACAATGCTCCAGTACCTTGCTCCTATTCCGGTTCACAATTTTAAACCATAAAACAATTTCCTATTCTTTAAATGCTTACGGTTGTCAATTCAACAAACGCTATTCGCTATTTAAGATTTAACATCTGATATACCCAATTCTCTCAACGATTGTTTCTAAAGTATTTTTATACTTCCAAAATTATTACCAAAGTTCCAAAAAAATTTCCTGACGCCTAAAGTAATTTCTTTATTTCTTACGTTTATTTACGTACAACTTTCGTTAATCACCGAGCCAACAACCAATACATACAACATATACACTCTTATAGCAAAACAAATATTCTACTCCAAAAACACCACTTGATGCCGCCCCCTTTGTTGTTCCATAATATTTTTTAGTAGACCAAAAATCTCTAGCCATTAATAACTAGACACAAGTCCATGAAACATGGAGTTGTTGTACAATATTCAAAGGTTGGCTTGACCAAGCATTGTCCCCCCCCCCCCCCCCCCCCCCCCCTAGTTAGCCAATTAATACCTATTGACCACACTATTGAACCTTTAAATATGTTCAAGTATAAATACTTGCATTTAGTCTCATTTTTGCTCTAATTGCCAAGTGTATATATATATATATATATATATATATATATATATATATATATATATATATATATATATATATATATATACTAGACTTCAAAGCCCGCCCAATGGGCGGGCATGACTTGTAATTTTATACTGGATGGTTGTAATCAATTTTAAATCATGCCTTAATTTCGTTACATTTAACATAATAAAATATAACTACTTTTATACAAAAGCAATAGAACGCGCACTGCCGTTAGATTGTTTTTTATTGTCAATATTTTTGTCTTTCATATTCGCACACAATAGTCATTAGAACATGCAAGTTGTGTAGGATAGTCATTAATAGGCTATTCATATTGGCTTGCTATCTTGCAAGATATTAGAACTACATATTCTTGATCTAATAGTTTTGTTCATGTTTTGCTAACCTTTGTTACCTGATTTTGGTATTGAAAGGATGAAATCTTGAATATTTTGATTGACTAATTGTATTATATTTATCTGTATATTTAAGCTAATATCTTGCAATCGCATGTTTCGTTTTTTGGGTTTAATTGTATGTTATAATTAACTTAAGTAATTATTTTATGTGTAATTTTAGGGATGAAATCTCGTTTATTAGAGCACCTTGAACACTGGCAGTATGATGTTCCGTTACATCAGTAACAATGGCAGTACCATGTTCTGTCCCATCAAAGTTTAAATGAATCTGATTTTTAACCTTCAACACTGGCAGTATCATGTTCTATTACATCATTGACACTGATAGTACCATGTTCTGTCCTACCAGAGTTTAAATGGATATGATTTTTTATTAGTTTGGTTTGTATTTGTTTGTTGATTAGTTGGAGTGTTTTGCTGATATTTGATTTTATTTCATACTCTGGCGGTATGGTTTCACGCAAACAAAGTTAGTAACATATTTTTGTTATGAGATGGATTACGCATATAAATTATAAACATCTAATGCTTAAGTAGCAAAGTCTCATGTGAAAAGTAATGAGGTTAATTTATTAAAAAATTAGAACATAAGTCTTTATTGTAAATAATCTAAAATGATAACATGAAACTTAAGTATTTATTGTAAATAATCTAAGATGATAACATGGGAAATCGTGTTCCATTTGTTCATAATTCATCTTCGCTGTCATCATCACTGGTTGTTTCATAATCAGTGGATCTATCATTGATAAAGTTGCTGACATCATCGTCGTTAGAGTCATAACTGACACTATACGCGGCTGAATTTATTTCCCACGTTTCTTCGTCAACATCGCTGATGTGGATGATTCTACCATGTACTTTTCCATCGATATCAGGCATCTCGTCCCACACGTCATTGTCAACCATGTTAGATTGGTAATCTTCGTCATAATCGTCATCAATAGATGTATATCTTGAGTCGCCTATGAAATTATCGACTATAAAATTATATAAACAAACTATTAATTTAAAACATGTTTAACAATTTACAAACACAAATAATAATAATTTTTTTTTTAACAAACAACCTGTGGAAGAGTCTTCAACAACAAATTCATCAGGGATAGTATATTTAGGTTTACAATCTCGCGTGGGATAAGAGGGTTCTTTGAGAGCATTGATATTGACACACATGCCTGTTTCAGATACGTTGTTGTTGTTATCATGTTCATCATCCATATCTTCATCATATAGCATATAGTTCCGTGAGAAAATGGGTTTCTACATACCAAAAATATAGTTAGTACTTAGCAACAGAGTATCTATTATGTGGACTGTTTGGTTTACCTTATTGTATATGTTAGCTTAATAATGTGGGATTAGCAAGGATGTTTCGTTTAACATATATGTTTTATAGAAATATAATGTACAAACATAAATTATTATTACCAATGGGTTTTTTCCCCCAGGATGATTAGCAGTCATAGTCTCCACACGCTTTGATCGCGTTTTTTTATCATCAATCGAGGTTAGATCTACAACTGTGCTTGCTTGTGGCTTTCCATCATCTGATGAATCCAGGTCAACAATTATGTTGTTGACTATTTTGCCGTTTTTAGCAAGCCTACGGCGTTTGTGTATAGGTGGGAGAGGCTGCAAGTAATGCAAAAGTTGTTAGTTCCCCTGATTAATAAGTATCACATAATATGGATTACAACCATTTTTTATACCTCTTTGTTGTCACGTGTTTTTTGTATTTTTTTCATCATCTGATGAAACAACATAAAAAATATCGTTGCTAACTAACTTGTTGTCTTTAGTTGGTCTAAACCGTTTATGTGTTGTTTGATCAGCCTGCAACTATTAGATTGATATTTAGATTTTATAATAGATGAGCTCGACGTAATGAAAATTTTATGAAAATACCTCGTTATCAGTTTGATTTTCGTAATAATCAAACTTGCATCCGTTCTTACGGGTCCCGGGTTTCGCCTTTGACAATCTCCGATTGTTATGTGTTAAACAAACAACCTAAACAGAGCATCCAAAAATAAAAACCATTAAGTATTTTATGTTTACTACAATGCAAATTACTACGCAGTAAATTTTTTATATAATACCTCGTTATTGGTATCATGTAAATCAGCATCTTCATTGAATATTTTGCATACATACGGATCATGTGGTTTTCGCTTATTACAAATTGGAGTAGTTCGATATCCGTTAACACCAACAACATAAATCTATAAATTTAACATTTATATTTAATTCGTTAAACATAACAAAAACTATTATTAATAATAATAACCTTAGTTATGTTATAATACCTCGTCATCTGATAGGCCAACCTGCAAGTATTATAAAGATAATTAGATCCTGTGATATATTAATGGATATATGCTACATAATTTTAAGTTATAGATATAATCAATTGTTTATCTAAACATGGAAACGTCTCGACCAATAGAATCAACCAACCCTATTGTTTTAAACATGTACCATTGTTCAAGCATTTATTTTAGCTAAAGATTATTGGTAAATAAGTATTCGTATATGTAAAACAATTCATGATAATCTTATAAGGTAGTGCCTGTGGGTAGTTTAGAAAAAAAGTACTTAGACATGTTATGAAGGATACCTCTTCATCGTCCAATATATGAACACTGGATATATCTTTTTTGAACAAATCAAATTGTCCATCCTGCATTCATGCTAAACATAATCAGATAATGTGTTTCATATATAATTTAAATAAACAGTTAATTTAGTTATTGTACATCCTCATCATCTGATATGATGATGTTTGGTATATTCTTATCGAGCGAGCCATCGGCTGACGATGGAGGATGGTGGTGTTCTGTTTTCGGATTACCCTGACAAAATTGTAGTAATTAGTATCTAATTCATCTGATAATTAACAAAACACATTCAACTTAAGATTATGTACCTTGTGTGATCTTCGGTGTGACATTGTTTGTATTTTATGTTCGCAATTTTTGAAGATATATATTCAATATGTGTTAATATATGGCTTTATTTATAGAGTTTGAAGGTGACCATATAATGGAAACCGAAAATTTGTTTCTCATATATTTGTTATAGAAAAAGATTACGTTTACAATTTAAATGTTTTCTAGAGTTTACATGATTTATATCATGCTCTAAATATAGATTTGGAAATTCTACAAAATATTTTATTATCATAACTTTATTGTATATAAAGATTACGTTCGTTTGTGTATGAGCATTTAAAAACGTTGTTAGAATTAATGGGGTATAAAAACAATGGACTACGTATATTTAAAGTGACATTGCGTTTTAATATAACTCTTATGAACTGGTTATAATATCAGTACCAAGTCGGGGACGTAGTAGTACAAAATTAAAATACATAATGGAGATAACTCAGCAGTACTACATAGCACATACATATTGTTTATACCAGTACAAAGTACTCTTAACTATATATTTGACCCCCATATAGTGTCAAAGTAGGTATATGATCTTAAATATATGCCCAGAATATTTATACAAAATACATTCTAAACTTATCTTTCAAATCATATTTTCTATAAATTTATCATATTCTTGAAAAAATGATTATAATATGTATATATCATTTTAAAAATTCTTATTATCATGTGTATATAAATAATACGTTCGTTTGTGTATAAACATCTAAAAATGATGTTAGAATTGATGATGTATAAAAACAATTGACTACATATTTAAAGTGATAATGCGTTTTAATGTAACTCTCCGTAGCAGTACAAAAATAAAATACATCCCTATGAAGTAAAGTTTGTTAAGCTTACCTGGTATTGTTTTGCTGAGGTTGAACATTTGTAGGAAGT
Source organism: Artemisia tridentata subsp. tridentata (assembly GCA_021014915.2). Lineage (NCBI taxonomy): Eukaryota > Viridiplantae > Streptophyta > Magnoliopsida > Asterales > Asteraceae > Artemisia > Artemisia tridentata. The sequence goes on along the minus strand of CP139505.1, from coordinate 2,612,168 downwards.
TATATACACAAAAATAGGGCAATGAATCGACTTCACTTGACCCAAGGAATTGATAAGGTTGTTGTTTTAATTTTAAAAATTAAATGTGTACATATTCATCCTTCCAAATAGTAGTAAATTTTTTTTTTAATTTTATAGGTAAGTATCGTGTATACATCCTTATCCCGGTTAATATTATTTTTAAACATCACCAATGTTAATACTGCTGGTTACGTTAGTACTGTTGTATTTGAGATAATATAGTGTTATACATGTGGTTATCAATGCAATATTATATTAGTACCGCTTCATATACTTGGTACTGCTATATCATTTTTTCACGTAATGATCAACATTTGCACTGGTAGATAAATTAATGAAACTTAATATGAATAAAGCTTAATACGAATATCCACACACATGCAAGTTTGCAATTTGTAATTAAATTGTTCAAAAATATTAAAAAACGCTTATGTAAATTAATTGTCTTCTTGCTCCTCTTGATTATTAAGATCATTAGCTGGTGTTTCGTCATCCAGTGTCGCTGGTACACTGTTAACGTTGTCTGTCGTACGCTTGCCTACATCATCAATTTGAATTAAAGTGGCGTTCGTGGCACCAACGCACACTGCCGGAATATCATCCGTTGCGTCTATCGTTTCAACAACATCTTCATTTGTTGGTTCCTGCTACATGTTGCGAGAAGATGTAAAAGATTAATTTGTATTGTTTGTTACAATTTAACGGTGTTTTTAGAAATTAAAAAATACAATGCACAATACCTCACTAATATCATCAGAATGTGTTTCCGATCCATCATCTGAACACACGGAATTGTACTCTAAACCTTCGTCTTCCTCGTTGTCATCCTATTTTGATTCATTCATAAGGATTAGCATATACTTGTTTATAAACACAAACCATTGTTAGGTACATTAAAGGAAACATGAATCAGACCTCTTCTTCTATAAAGCCATTCTTGAAATAGTTGATTATATCAACATCGTCCGTCACTTTTTCCGCTCTATATATATAACTATTGTTGTTGTGATTGAACTCAGAAAATAAAATTTTGAAAAGATACTTCCTCCCAATAATTTGATTAAGTGCATCCGGAAAGTATTCTTCTGTGTTCATTCCTTCGCTCTCCATTATCTCCCACGCTGTTAAATTTGTCATTTTGTGCACACTCTTGTCAAAAATCATGACTTGTGCAGTACCACTATGGTCAAATATGCGCACAATGATTTTGAACCTACATATATAAAATATTTATCACCGAACGCGAAGTATCCAAATATCCACATTATGTATTATATGTTTAAGGACAAATCCAAATAATTATATATATATATATATATATATTTTATATATATATATATATATATATATATATATATATATATATATATATATATAGGTTGTTTTACATACCTGGAAGCAACGACATATGTTTCTCCATGGTTTTTACAATACCACAACTGTTTCTTATTCCTTGTGCCCGAGTTGCGTTTTGAAACAATTGGTGTCACTCTTGTACTGCATGATTTGCAACCCGTATAAACCCACCCATTTTCCTCTTGTATGCTATGTACTTCTGCATAAACTACACAGTGTGACTCCTGTATTTAGATACAAAAACACGTATAAACATTACTAACGCGGGTTTAATTAGTGATAAAATAATATTTATATTATACCCATAACAATAAATTTTGTTTTACCGGTTCAATGCTTCGAATTGTTCGAACTATTTGCTTCACACAACCGTGCATGAACTCCGCAGGCGTAACAACACGGCTGCCAACTGAATGATCCTCAATTCTGAATTCACCTGCATCATACCCCTCCTGCTCTTCGTATCTGTGAAACGTATAAATAGGTTCCTAATAAATTTAACATGTTTTTAGTTTAAAACTAAAACACACATGTGCCGGTATCAATGTATATACCTTTTCCGGAAATCCAACAATTGTGGCACATCCCTGTTTATGAATATTCTTGTGCCAAACAAAGCATTATGTATTGATGGCTTATCTGTGTTGCACAACAAATATAGACACTTTTAAAAGCTATTAATATGAATTAAAAATCTTAATTACGTAACCAAAAATTTAAAAGTCATCTATAAAACTTACTGTCCCAATATTTCACTTTCCCCAGCATCAAGAGGATGTCTATATGACAAAGCTCGTCACGTTTGTTGTCGTAGTCATTCCACATTAATGCCCAATTGTCCCAAAAAGTACAATCAATTCTCAGAGATCTGCATAAAATAGGGTACACTCAATATATGATTACAAATGAATACTATTCTATACACGTTATTTTATTTTAAACAAATAATAATTTATAAAATATAGTTACTCGGCATCTTCAACGACAATTGTCCTCCGTAGCTTAGGACCGCCAGAATTGTTCAACGTCACTATTTTCCCAATAGCTACGACTGTACCAACAATATCTGGAAAAACATTTGTTATAAAAATATGCACATAAACATTCAAGTAACACCAACTGATGTATATAATTTTTAAAAAAACACAGGCGAAAAGTGTACCGCTTTTAAGGGGTCATTTAAGCCCGAAATCGTATTTATTTGATCAAATATTGCCCTAAATCGTTCCTTTTGTCATTTTAGGTACTTTTGAGGAGAAATCTGGAAAAGGAGGCATTTTGGACGTTTTTGGAGCATAAAAGTGAAGAAAACGGCAAAGTCTCAAAATTGTGCTGAAAGTCACCTTTGACGGCGTCAACATTAACTCCAGACGGCGTCATGCTTTGGCAAGAAAAGTTGGATGTGAAATTTACTCATGACGGGCCAGTGAGTTTGCATGAGAATTCTGACGGCGTCACGCTTTAACTAAATCAAGGGCGTCACGGCTTAAATCATAAGGGGACGGCGTCACGTTATAGGTCCGACGGCGTCAAGCCTTGATAAGCCAGAATGGATTTTTGAAGAGCTAAAGAGGGACGGCGTCAAGAAGGTCACCCGGGAACCCTAAAAGCGGCGAGGTGACGGCGTCACAATGCATAAGGTGACGCCGTCAGATGTCAAAGTCTATATATAGTTTTCTAATTTTTTGTCATGGAGGAGAGCTTAGTGTGTGGAATTTTGGGATAAAACCCTAAGACGATTTTAGCTACTTTTTCAGGGCTTCTTGCCTTGAGATCTTCCATGTTTCATTGAAAGATAAGTTATCAATTAATCATTCAATATGTCTATGTGTTGTTTGATTCTATCTTATGCTTGTCTTTTGTTTAACATGTTAGGCTAATTTTATCTTGTGTTTGCTTAGATCTAATGAAACCTAGCTATTGATTATTGGTTGTTAGTGTGTTGTTAGTTGTATTGGATGATTGTTTATCTATGTTAGGCTTAAGAAAACTGGCTAACTTCCTATTCGGTAACTTGCTTGAACGTCTTAAGAAACATGAACCAAACGCGTACTAAAGGTTTTTATGGTTGTATTTAATGCACAAGCGAATTCTAGTGATCCCATGTTAGGAGCTTCCTAGCCGGCTCGACATAGGAGTGAAGTAGGAGCTTGTAGAGTTTGGGGAAGTAAGTACGCCACCCCACGAATGGTATTAAGGAATACACCCGTCATCTACGCGACTAATACACACTAATTAACCGGTAAAAGATAGTTAGGGAGTAAGGAAATCTAAGTAAACACATTTCTCCACACACAAGTTTCTCACCACTTTTCATTTTTGTTATTTTATTTTATTTGCATTTGTAGTAATTTGGGTTAGTTGACTAGCAACTAATTCCGCCCACTCCTTCAAAACCCGAGATTTTACTTGCTTTCATAAAATATAAAAACATAAAAAGAATCTTCCTCAACCCTTAGACCTATTAGAGTAGCTTTTCATACCTAACGAACACTATTCCCTGTGGAGAACGATCAATCCCCCGTACTTACCACTACACTATACTACATCGGTCAGGTACACTGCCTGGTGGGGTTGTAAGCCTCTTGAGATCCCTCGAGAGGTAAAACCTGTTGTAAGGTTGCAAAACCCACGCATCAAGTTTTTGGCGCCGTTGCCGGGGAATAGTTATTGTTTAGGTTGAATTTTTATTTCTATTAGGTCTACTCACTAGATTCCTTTCTAGTGAGATTTTTATTTTATTTTTCTAGGTTTTCTTTAGTCTATCTATTTTCTTCGTGTCTTTGTTCGTAACCATTACCGTCCGACATCATGGAAGATGGTAATATCCTTAACCCCCACAACCCACCACCACAACAACCACCACCACCTCCTAGAGCCCGTACTTTAGGAGAGTATTCCCGTCCTAGCCACCATGGCTATCGAAACACCATTGAGCTCACTCAAGGAGCCAATATCACACCCTTGCGATCCGACACCATCCGGTTGGTGCAAAGCGGATGCGCATTCCATGGACTTCGTTCTGAAGATCCTAATCAACATCTCAAGGACTTTCTTAAAATCGTTGATTCTATAGACCTTGATGTTGCCACTCGAGAGACGACCCGATTGCGTCTCTTCCAATTCTCTCTGCGGGACCAAGCTAGTCAGTGGCTAGAACGTCAACCCGCAGGATCCATCACCTCTTGGGATGATCTCACCACTCGTTTCCTTGCTCAGTTTTTCCCACCGGGAAGAACTACCAAGCTAAGGAATGATATCTTGATGTTCCAACAACGTCAAGGCGAAACTCTCTACGAGGCATGGACTCGATTCAAGGACTTACTCCAAAAAGTCCCTCACCATGGCATAGAACTTTGGCTCCAAGTCCAAATCTTCTATGACCATATCAATCTTTCCACGAGGCAAACCATTGACCAATCGGCCGGTGGCAAGCTACGTGATCTAAGTGCGGAACAATCATGGGCTCTCCTAGAGGATCTTGCTCTTTATGACAACGAAAGTTGGAGTGATCCCCGTGATTTGAATAAAACGGTCAAGGCAATATCTTTGCCTTTGAACAATTCAAGCACTTCCGACCGTAGGATCGTAGAACTTGAAGACCAAGTCAAGTTTCTCATGAAATCCTACGAGGCTCCTAAACCTTCAAGCCAAGTGAACAAAATCACTTCTTCATGTGAATTATGTAGTGGTCCCCACGACACTCGTGATTGCATGGAACTCCCCGAACAAGCTTTTGCGGACTACGCATCCTCGCGTACCGACGGAGCGGGAGACAAGTGGTACACTTTCAAACCCGAGCCAAACCCCTACGGTGATTCATACAACCCCTCATGGAAAAATCACCCGAACCTTAGGTGGAAACAAAACCAAAACACACAACAACCCAATTCTTCCAACCCACCTAATCGTTTCCAATCAAGCGGTTCCAACTCGGACCGTACTTTCAACAACAATCCTTCCGGCAATGGTAGTACCAATAACTTTGAAGGATTGATGTCTCAATTTATGGCATCTCAAGAAGCTCGGATAGCTAGATTCGAGACCGAATTCAATCAACAACAAACTGAGATGACCAATAAAATTGACAACTTGTTGAAAGCCCTCCATAACCAAGTGTTATCACCTCCACATAAGGACGCTAGGAACACAAATAGCGGACCCCAAGTAAAAGACCCCTCTTCATCCAAACACGTCCACTTTGTCAACATTGTCACTATTAAACCAATTGATAGGAATGAGGATAATAGTGAACCTAAGGATGAGGATAGGAAAGTCGAGGTTGATAAGGAAGTTAGGACAAGTGAGATTGAAGAAGTAGATGATGATGAGGACTACTTCAATAGGCTACCCACTAAGGAAGAGCGTGCATATCATACAAACTTATTCGATGACCCCGAGACACCATACTTCCTAGGTAGACCAATCATAGAAATAGGCGACCCTTCTAATCTCAACATACCATGCAACATAGGGCATCTACATGTGTGGAAAGCTTATATCGACCTTAGATCACCCATAAACGTCATGACTAGAGCCCACTACAACTTGATAATGAAAAATCAACTTGGGTATAGGATGTTCCCTGACAAGGGTTGGATGAGTAACTTCACGGGAAGAGTTAAATTACCGGTTTATGTAGGAAACTTCACCTATGTCACCGACTTTGTAATTGTAGAAGATATCCGTCCAATAGTCGATGCATCCTTGACTCAAGTGGTTTTTGGAAAACCATTTGTTGAGGTCTCTAGAATGACTTATGAACCTTCCTTGGGGATAGTTAGATTTAAGGATGAGACCGATGAAGTAAGCTACCAAATGCCATATAAGATAGAACAATTCCAACACTTGTCAAATGTTGAGAAGGAGCTTAAACAAGCGGTCTACTATAGGAATGATAAGGATAGAAGTAAAGGAGTAGACTATGTTATGGAAAGGATATTCGGTTTCTACAAGGATTGTTTGAAATTAGGACCGGAATATAAAACCGGGAAGGAGAATGGCCTAGGAACCGTGACCGATGATGGAGTCACGTAATGTACGTGACTTTGAGTCTAGCTACAAGACTCGTTAATAAAGAAAAGCGCTTCTTGGGAGGCAACCCAATCTTTATTTGTTTTATTTGCTTTGTGTGTTCATTTGTTTGTGTGTTTGTTTTATTTGCTTCGTATGTGTGTGTAATTTTTATTCTTATTGATTCGTGTTCAAAACTAATTTGTGAAAATGCTTTATTTTGTTTTTAACTTCGTCTTAACTACATATAAAGGTATTTTGCAAAAGATAAGTGTAAGGGAAATCTAAATCGGTTTATTAGAACACAAATGAACATGAATCATAATAATATTAAATTAACATACATATTCGTATTTGTTTGAGTCAAATGCTTGTATCGAGTCATAATGATGTTTTGCAGGATTTCCAGGAAGTATGGTAAAGGTTTTTCGAGAAATTTTCCGGAAACTTAAAATGAGAATTTTTGTCAGGTCATTTCTGACGGCGTCAGGGTTTATAACCTGACGGCGTCAGATTTAATTTCCAGAAATTTTTGAAAGTTTTGTTTTCATAAAAAGTTTTTATTAAAATCTCCAACTTATAATCTCCAGGAATCTGCAAAATTATCATTCCACAAGCATTATATCCTTATATATAGATTTCTCCCGCCGATGTTATGCAGGTTTTCGTGTTTGTTTTCTCAGGTTTAACAGGTTATTTTGGACAAGGAGATGTTTATGGAATCAAGCTTATGGCGATGCATTAGTCATGGAGCTTCAACATTACCTTGGAGGAAGATTTAACCGTGTAACTTCATTATCCACCGAGCGAATCAGGGGAGTATTTGATTTCATTCTTTTACCTTATTTACTTTTACATCTTGTTATTTGAACATTGGGGACAATGTTCATCTTAAGTGTAAGGGGAGGGTAAAAGTACGATTTTTGAGAATACAATTGCGCTTGATTTTTGTTTGTCTGATGGTAGATGTGTAATAAAACTGAGAGAAATACTTGTTAAGGTAATTTTAGTGCCAAATTTAAAATTTTTTACAACATATAAGAGTGAAACTTTGATCCTAATAAGCGTCTCATGGATAGGAGTTATATGACTAGCACAAAAAGCCGTACCACTAAAAAAATTTTCCACCCCAAATATGTGAGGTTCGCCCCTAGAATTGGTAGGAAAAGCATTTATGCTATGATGTGTGTACCGGTAGCACTTAGATTCTAGAACTTGCGTTAGGACCATTCCGAGGCCACAAGTGAGACTACATTCGTGTAGTTAGATTTACTACATGATAAGAGGCATTAGGATTAACCCATTGTTTTACACCTGTGTTTTTGTTATAATTACATTGGCTACATTGGTCAAGTAATTCTCCCACACCCTTTGCGTTGTACTCATTTTTAGTACACGATACCCCTAGTACACCCCTCAGAGCCTATCTTTTCGTTTCGACCTTTAAGCATTTTACTTAAAGGAAGAATTTGTTACACCCCACTTAAATGTACACCCAAATCGCCTTAGCCTACCTTGTATGCACTCATCTTTAGTGCATTATTGTGACAACATTTGTTTAAACCCAAGTTAATTATCTAGTTGATTACATGGTTGCTAAGTCGAGTCATATCCTTGTACATATTGTTTTGGGACGATTGGGACTCATGGGTAAAGTACTAGTGTAATGGAGTAATGGGGAAGAACATCATTTATTACCCCCATATGTGCTAAATGTTTTAAAAGTACTCCAAGTTTTTCAATTATCTTAATTCGAGTCATTAGAATAGTTATTTGTAAAGTTATGTAAAAGTTCAAGTGTAAGGGGATGCAACGCCCCTTTGATGTATTATTTTGGATGGTAGGGTAAAAGTGTATGTAAAAAAAAAAAAAAAAAAAAAAAAAATCAAGAAAAATACAAAAAAATGAGAAAAAGAAAAATAGAAAAAACATACGGACTACCATCCCGTTTTATTTTATGTTTATTTTATGTTTATGTTATTTTGTTTCTAGCTTAAGATCGAGTCTAGTCTTGGCTTAGCAACATTGTATAGTACATGTAATTGATCAAGATCTTTAACTCGCCACCAGTAAAATATCCCTTATCCAACAAAACCGTGTTTTCCTTTTCCCTACACCTAACATTATAACCCATGTAAAAGCCCTCTTTGATAGTTTATCTTAGGTGCTTACGCCTAGTGGAGGAGGTTTTCGATCCTTTCCCAAGCCTATGGTAATCTATTTGCTATGACAGGTAGTGAGAGATATTATCCGTTTTCATTTATGAGATTTATTTTGATGACACTTGAGAGATGTGAGTATCTAAACACTACTTGTGAGGTGCTAGTTTATAATCTCCGTGCTTATTATGATTGAAGTGGAACGATTATTTGTTGTAATTACTTTTATGTTTGCATTACATGACCCCTAACTTGTATTTTGATTAGAATAAAAGCGCATTTGCTTGAGGACAAGCAAATCTCAAGTGTAAGGGTATTTGATGAGGCGAAAAGTGTACCGCTTTTAAGGGGTCATTTAAGCCCGAAATCGTATTTATTTGATCAAATATTGCCCTAAATCGTTCCTTTTGTCATTTTAGGTACTTTTGAGGAGAAATCTGGAAAAGGAGGCATTTTGGACGTTTTTGGAGCATAAAAGTGAAGAAAACGGCAAAGTCTCAAAATTGTGCTGAAAGTCACCTTTGACGGCGTCAACATTAACTCCAGACGGCGTCATGCTTTGGCAAGAAAAGTTGGATGTGAAATTTACTCATGACGGGCCAGTGAGTTTGCATGAGAATTCTGACGGCGTCACGCTTTAACTAAATCAAGGGCGTCACGGCTTAAATCATAAGGGGACGGCGTCACGTTATAGGTCCGACGGCGTCAAGCCTTGATAAGCCAGAATGGATTTTTGAAGAGCTAAAGAGGGACGGCGTCAAGAAGGTCACCCGGGAACCCTAAAAGCGGCGAGGTGACGGCGTCACAATGCATAAGGTGACGCCGTCAGATGTCAAAGTCTATATATAGTTTTCTAATTTTTTGTCATGGAGGAGAGCTTAGTGTGTGGAATTTTGGGATAAAACCCTAAGACGATTTTAGCTACTTTTTCAGGGCTTCTTGCCTTGAGATCTTCCATGTTTCATTGAAAGATAAGTTATCAATTAATCATTCAATATGTCTATGTGTTGTTTGATTCTATCTTATGCTTGTCTTTTGTTTAACATGTTAGGCTAATTTTATCTTGTGTTTGCTTAGATCTAATGAAACCTAGCTATTGATTATTGGTTGTTAGTGTGTTGTTAGTTGTATTGGATGATTGTTTATCTATGTTAGGCTTAAGAAAACTGGCTAACTTCCTATTCGGTAACTTGCTTGAACGTCTTAAGAAACATGAACCAAACGCGTACTAAAGGTTTTTATGGTTGTATTTAATGCACAAGCGAATTCTAGTGATCCCATGTTAGGAGCTTCCTAGCCGGCTCGACATAGGAGTGAAGTAGGAGCTTGTAGAGTTTGGGGAAGTAAGTACGCCACCCCACGAATGGTATTAAGGAATACACCCGTCATCTACGCGACTAATACACACTAATTAACCGGTAAAAGATAGTTAGGGAGTAAGGAAATCTAAGTAAACACATTTCTCCACACACAAGTTTCTCACCACTTTTCATTTTTGTTATTTTATTTTATTTGCATTTGTAGTAATTTGGGTTAGTTGACTAGCAACTAATTCCGCCCACTCCTTCAAAACCCGAGATTTTACTTGCTTTCATAAAATATAAAAACATAAAAAGAATCTTCCTCAACCCTTAGACCTATTAGAGTAGCTTTTCATACCTAACGAACACTATTCCCTGTGGAGAACGATCAATCCCCCGTACTTACCACTACACTATACTACATCGGTCAGGTACACTGCCTGGTGGGGTTGTAAGCCTCTTGAGATCCCTCGAGAGGTAAAACCTGTTGTAAGGTTGCAAAACCCACGCATCACCAACTGTTGTATATAATTTTTAAAAAAACACATACCAACACAATCATGTTCGTGGTATTCATTATCTGTATCGAGAATACTTGAGAATGGCTCGTTAACGAACCCAACAAAGTTGTCGTCGATGTGATCAATACGGGTAACCTCGGTTCCTTTATAAAAAGATATTTTCCACTGGTTTGGTAACAAAGGTAACCTTCCGGCATTCTCTGCTACTCCAAAATTAGAGATTATGTAACATTGACCTTCTCGTAAAAGAGGTTCAAATTTAAACATAAACTCTTTTTTGACATAGATTTGGATACGGTTCGACTGTACATATAGTTCAAATATCAATTTAACATATATAATAAATATACACAAATATAGGTATTTACTAATTTCATCTGATATACCTCTTCATCCTGGAAAACACAGTCAAGACTGTAAGGATCGTGTTCTTCGTTAAATTTGTGTGAATGCCATACGGAGATGCATCTTCCTTTAATGGCCATGTTCACATTCATCGGACTGACATCTTTAATGAGAGTCATTGTTCTCTCTCTCACCACTAAAAAAATAAAAAATAAAAATATAGAAAACGCTGTATTTTTTTTATATCACATTAAAATGAAATATGTATAATGAATCAACCATTTTAAATAAACCTGGCTTAGGACTTTTAATTGTGGACATACTCTTTCCATTGTTTTTAATTGGATGAGAATTAGATCCTACGAATACACAAAGAAATTATGACAATGTTATTTATATAAAATAAGTAATCTGGAACAGACATTATCCAGAATGTTTGTACAAAACCTGAAGGAAATTTTCCATAAGACGATGTGTGCATAACGGTTTTTTTGTTCCGATGTGAAGGTGCGTCCGAAGATGTTGATTGGTACCTCAAATCTTTTTGTTGATTTCTAATATAAGCAAATCTTTTAGAATCACCTTTTGAGTTTGTCGCCCCTAGCAACAATAACAAAACAAATTGTTGTATAACATATAACAATAAAGGTGCGGGTTTTTATAAACAAATATTCATACCTGATTGAGATTGAAAGTTGGAAGAATCAATCCTAGAGTTTTCATACGTGGAGTGTGTTTCAAAACAGCTTGATTGACTGGTAGATTTCCTTTTTAATGATCGAACAGATCCTATTATTCAATGGATATAGATTTACCGCAATTTAGAATGTACAAACATACTTAATGTGTATACTATAATCACAATTTATAATATGAACACGATCAGTTTAGAAACATGTTACCTTCATGAGATGGTTGTGACTCAAAAGATGATGAGACGTGGCCAAATCTGCCCTTTGCAGGTGGTTTAGATGCTGGAACAATTACGATTGTATAAATACAATGTATTACTGTATTAAATAAAAAAATTAATGTTCAATGTACTACCTCTAGCTTTAGCAACAACATCAGAAACAACTGTTCCAGATATACTACCGGGTGTATCACTTTCAAATATGGAATTATCCAATTCAGACGAAGAAGATGGCTGAACCAAACCTATATTTCCTACTAATTTAGCAGTTATAAATTAAGTAACATAGTATAAACATCATGTAAAATGTACATAAATAAAATATCAACAAAGTTACTGCAATAAAACATTGATGAAGCTAATACCTGTTGATCGTGTAACAACATCGGAAACATGGTTGGTTGATCTTGTACCTGTTGTATCAAAATTATAATGTGGATGATTACCAAATACAAAATCAACAACTTTCAGGGTAAAACAATACAAACTAATATACGATACATGAAAAACATATACAACAACAAAATACCTTGTGAAGGGGTTTTAGGATGAACGTGACTGCCAGAGCCTCTGCTTGTTGTATCTGAAGGTGGATACAAATCATAAACTTATATGGTAAATTAAAACAAATTAATGTAGGATTCACGAAAACCTATATAAGAATAGAATACCTTGTGAAGAGGCTTTAGTATGTTTCTTCTGTATGGTATTGCTTGTATTTGCATCAGGAACTATAATCAATATATAAAGACGTTCATATAATAAAGCATTAGATTGATCCAACAACAACATAAATAAGATTATAACAACTTTACGAATAAATTATTCGTTAAAAAACATTCATGTGTTAAAACATCAAATTATTTACATAACATATGCTATCCTCATTAAAGCAGTATTAAATATATCGAGCAATACAAACACACATAAGCAGTATCAAGTATCTCCAGCAGTACAAACACACATAAGCAGTATCATGTACATCGAGCAGTACTACCAATAGAGTCTGGCAGTGCTAGCAAACTAATGATTAAATTACATTCTAATGATTAAATTACATGTAAAAAACATACCTCCTAAAGAAGCACTCATGTTCTTCTTGTCAGTTCCTTTTGCAAGCCTTGCAGAGTGTCTTTGGCCGTGCATAATGGCTATATTATTATCAATAGAGTTTATTGTTTTTTTGAGTTTATAAAAAACGTTATAATATGAGGTATATATATGATGTATATATAGTGATAGGGTAGAACTCTGATCTTAAATATAGGAACAAAAAGTTTATACAAAATACGCGTTAAAGTATAATTATGATGTTAAATATGGGAACAAAAGATTTATACAAAATACATTCCAAACTTATCTTTCAAACTATATCTTCTACAAATTAAAATTAAACATATATTTTAAAAAAATCCGGGATACATGTTTAGAAAATACATATACCATTCCAAAAATTCCGCCTGGTAATCAAAGAAGAAGATTATAGTTATTTTTTGTGCGAGTTATATCACAAAATATAACTTGGTCTAATGGTAACATTGACGTATACTTAAGCTATGTAAACAACCCAAGTTCGAATATTTAGAATCCTTTTTAAAATTTCGGAATTAAAAGTCAACATACGAATTTTGTTCGGTCAAATGTTGCTTAGGTGGCATGCTTAGGTGGAATAAGAGCATGATTACTCATCAATCCAGCGCTTATTCATCAATCCTGCATTTGATGACGTCATACGCATCCTGTTATATATAATATGTAGATATATATATATATATATATATCACCTCTCAACTTATACTTATAGTCGACACACATAAAGGGAGCAAGGAAGAAGAAAATTGATTTGGCTAATTTTAGTGTCGTTAGTGGACATTAATAAGGGTTTTGGAGCATTAGTCTTGAGGTTAAACAAGTGTTTTTCAACTCTCATCTCACTAATCTCTTTTGTAAGTATATCTTACACTACTAAAACTTCATGTTTTTCTTTATGCTATTCAAGTATATACTTAGTTATCACTTGGTACATGTTGATAAAGTTTTACATTCACAATGATCCTTTAACAAAAGTCTATGTTTTAAACAAGTTTTTATTACAAGAAAACTAGTTGGTGAGAATCTTCACAAGAAAATGATGGAAACATTATATATACATGTATGTTAGTAAATTGGTAGATTTAAACAACCTTGATAAACATTGACATGGACCTTTGAATGTTGTTAAGTTAGGGTTAGATCACTATGGTTATGTTGAGAAGTTGATGGGTGAACTAGGACTAGATTTGAAGTGGTTGTTAAGTGGGTATAATAGCTAGAAGGTTTGGAAAACTAATTTGACACTTTAAAAAGGATTCTGTCCAGTTTTGATTTTTGCAGAAAACTCAGTAACCTATTAACAACTTTAGGCTAGAAATATAGAAAATAGACTCAATAACGAAAACGTAGCCGCTTGAATGAGTTATAACGGGCTTATAACGAAAAAGATACGCTATTTTCAATTCAGACGACGAAAACTACATTTTCAGAAAATAATTGAATCTGTCCAAAATTTTAAGAGATGAAAACTGAGGTTAAATGATGTCTAGACTAGCCGAGACCTTGAAAAGCCTAGAGTACACTTAAATACCTTCGCGGGGATAGGTCAAACTTAAGAAACGAAGCTACGATGCAAAAATTATGGCTAAAAGAAGGTTTACAACGACATATAAGTTGACATCTTCTATTTTTGCTATTAGAAAACTGTTAGAAATATTTCAAATGGATTTTTGGACTTTTAGAGTACATTTTTGGTTGAAATAGCGTTAACGGAAATGGTAGAACAATATATATATATATTTATTAGACGCGTCAGAGAATTTTGATATACGTATTAACATGACGATTAAAACTTGGTTACGAGATAAACAAGTGATGTTTTCTAAAAGGGGTGATTTCCAAATAAAGGATCAAATTGACGTCACTATCTTTTGACGACAAATATTACAACAACATGTACAAGTGATAAATTAGAGTATGAACTTGCGTGATTGACCTTATTTTTCAAAACCTAAGACATATGTATTATTTAGGTCGCGATTAGGGTTATCGGACCTAACTTACCGTTTGCTAATTTATCAATCGGAATTCGCTTTTGCTAAGGTGAGTTCTCGTAGCCCCTTTTTCATTATGTTTTTCCTTGGGGGAAAATGGTACTCAAATGATATTTTAACTGTTTTCATGTTGTGATCAACTATTTTCATGGTTTTGGACAAGATGTGTGTTTTGATTGCAATATGTGCCTTACTGTGTAAATTCAGATTGTGTGACTTAGCTGGAACGTGCGTACTTGTTTTGTGATGCATTGTTGGTACCATTTTGGGAAGTGCACCCAGTATATCATTTTGGGAAGTGCACCCAGTATATCATTTGGGAAGTGGCACCCAGACTATGTGTGGATCAATTATGCGTGTTAGCCGTCTGTGATAGTTTGTGATCTTTGCTATGTGCTCATGTTTGTATATCTTGCTCACTATTGTCCTACGCTATTATTCACAGCTTTGTGGTTTAACATCTAAACCTACGAGCTCACCAACTTTATGTTGACGTTTTCGAGTATCCATTTTCAGGTGTTAAGAATGAAGGTACCATAGAAGGTTGAGTATTGACTTGACTTAGCAAGACTTAAGACAAGACCCCTTCCGGGTTATAATTCGTGAAGCTGCATTTGGATATTGCTTAGTGATGTTGTGTAACGTTGAGACTCATGTTGTTTTGTATTTTGTACTTAACCCGTTGTGGGAGTTTGTGACTATTATCAGATCAATGTATTACATTTAGTATTTCTCTATTGTGACGCCTTGCGTTCTTGACAATGAGGTCATACCCCGTAAATGTCATTCCGCTGCGCCATTTTTGGGGTGTAACAGTACAGATGTAAATGAAATTTCAGATTTTATCCATTTTACTACATTGCAGATGTAAATGAAATTTCAGATTTTGTCATACATAGATTCGTAACAGACACGCTATGGGATGTCATGTATAGTATAAGTTACCACCACTTCATTAGTTGCAATTAATTGAAACCACTAGGCTGTAGCAGCCCTTGAAGACCTGTTTATAATTTATCATTTTTTAAAGACCACTAGGCTGGGAAGGTGCATGCATATCATATTCATGTTTGTTGTTTTGTTATTTTTTTAATTTCAAACTTTGAATAATTCAATAAAAGGATGGTTACTATACACTATAGACAATTTCTATGAACTTAATAGTATGTCAAAAAGTCAATAGTCTTTATATTTTTTTAACTAAAAAAAAAGTCAATAGTCTACTACAATAATAATGCAACTACCACACTTGACAATTACTCCGTAGTAGTTTATAATTTTCTTTTAAAAAAATATGTTTATTTGGTGGATGTTAAAGGGCATACCAATCCATCTAAATTCTCAAATCTATCGAGTTGTTCACAACACCAATACCAACAAGTAAGATAATGAGTTGATCTTATTGCGAAGATCAATAGGTTAACATCAAAACCATTTATGAAGTGCTAAGTGTGTGACAAACTTCACGTGAAACTCTCATACATAGATTTGTAACAAACTGTCTATGGGATGTCACCAAGTACCAACACATGACTAGAGTAATAAGACATTAAACAACTTGAGGCTGCAGACCTCAATCTTCGGGTTAATGAGTCCCACGCCTAACGCGATTATATAAGTCACAAAGATTCACAAAAAGTCAAACAAAAGAAATACTAACATTCACTTGATGCCACAAAATGAAACATATACTACGTACTATGACTAGCTTATCACACCGGCCAACTGCAACCATTTGAGCCATACGAAGTTTTCCATCTTCATCCAACTGATCACAGAAAGTGGCTCACTGCTACCAATCAAGGACATCGCCACAAGACGCTACCTTGCCCATAATGCCAATCACGTATTGCATTCTTTTGCCACTAGGCACTAGCAGCAGCCTTTAACGACCAATTTAACATCTATGACAATTTGGTGAGAAGGTGCCATTATGTTTGTTGTTTTGTTTTATTGTATTATTTTCAAACTTTGAATAATTCAATAAAAGGGACGGTTCCTAAGAGCAATGGGTGTCATGACATCCCAAAACTACTCATTTGGGTCCCACGGGATGCCACGTCACCATGACAAACCTCCCTTTACAACCCCCCTTATCATAACATAACCACAACTTACTCATTTGGGTCCAACCATTTCCTATTTTATTTTTTTTCACATCTTCAACTATATACATCTATACTATCCGTACATTAAAACCGACACAAAGTACATATTGCAACCTCGCCGTGCAGATGAGTAAGTGTTTGATGGCGAGCCACGGCAAGAAGGGGTGGTATCATGGCGAGTTGTGGCGAGCTGCCATGTCACTCTCAAGAAAGCATTTTCATGTTATTATCTTTATCATATCATCATCTCAATATCTATGCGGGTTTTAAATCACCAACATTAATAATCATTGGATTGTTCATGTAATCTCTATTCGAATTTTTGAAAGTCAGGTTTCATATTATTTATTGAAATTTCATAGAAGTTGCTGAGAAGTTTCTCATCATGTACATTTAGTTTTTCACTTGTGATGTATTAATGTCTCAGTTACAAATTCAAATTAGTTACTTTCAGTGTTTGTTGTTTTGTTATATATTACGTAGTACTAGTAGTAATTTAAAACTTTTAAAAGGAAGTTTCTCATACGCTAGAGACAATTTGGTTAATGGTCAAAAAGTCAATAGTCACTATCTATTAATGCAACTACAATAATATTGTAATGCCAGACCTCCATAGTGCATACTCCATACATTAAAGATAACACGGGACCCACACGCTTATCCACATCTTCTATATATACAAACACAAACCCAACAGATTTATGTATATCACCCAAACACTCTTTTGCTTCTTTTTGTAACAACCCACACACCCTTTTTTTTTTTCAGATAAACAAACAGATACATATGATGTCTTCAGTCAATCATGATGACTTTGCTCACTTAAAAATCCCCCTTGAAATTATACAAACCGCCACCAACAACTTTTCCGACAAAAATATCATCGGCACAAGTGGATTTGGAAACTTTTACAAGGGGCAGCTCTTGTGGTCCAGTGAGTTGACTAACATCGATGCTCGAAGGTTAAATAAAGAATGGGATGATGAAATTGAACAAAAATTTTGGACGGAGATTTCGATGCTTTCAAATCTCAAGCATAGAAATGTGGTTTCATTTGTTGGATTCTGTGATGAAAATGGTGAGAAGATCATCATTAACAAGTATGAGAACTGGGTAAGTCTTGACAACCATCTAAGTCAACCGATGTTGTTGACATGGGTGCGAAGATTGGAGATATGTGTTGGTCTTGCGAACGCATTGAGTTACATTCATTATGATGAGCTACGCGATTTTAGCGTAATACATCGACAAATCGACAGTAGGACAGTTCTATTAAATGATAACTTTGAACCCAAGTTATCTGAATTTAGACTTTCCATGAAGATTAAAGCATCTGAGAGGCATGATTCATTCTGTGTTGACAAAGTTTGGGGTAGGGAGGGGTATACAGACCCAACATATATAGAGACAAAAAGGGCAAACCACAAGTCGGATATGTATTCCTTTGGGATAGTCATGTTTGAACTACTGTGTGGTAGGGAAGCAGTAATCGATGACGACCAAGATAATAAGTACTTAGCTTTGGTGGCTGTTACCCATTATAGGGAGAAGAAACTCAGTGAAATAATTGATTGGGATCTATGGATTCAAATGGACTCTCAATCATTTAACATTTTCGCGGAAACAGCGTATGACTGCTTGAATGAAGAACGATCGCAACGCCCAAATATTGATGAGATTGTCACGAGACTTGAGAAAGCGTTGGAACTTCAACTCGAACATCAAAATGCGGTAAGACGGTTTTTCGCTCCCATCTTTCTATAATAATAAGTACTACTATTTATTTGTTTGTATACACCTTCACTCTATCAGTTTACAGTTTAGCAAGACCCTATAAAACTCCTAGTACCTTATTAGCCTCTGATCAGTTTCTAAACAGCATGTAATTGCTCTGAAAAACAGCATACAAACCTTTAAATGTATCTAATTGCAAATCTCTGTAAAAAACAGCATAAAAACATGTAATTGCGGCAAAAAAAAAAAACATGGTTGCTGTAAAAAACTGTGTCGGAACAGCATATAAAAGCTGTAATTGCTGCTAAAAAACAACATACAAATAATGTAATTGCTTTTATAAAACAAGAGCATGTAATTGCCGCAAAGACTTGTTTTCAAACAGCCATGTAAAGGCTATGTCCAAACAATATAGCCGGTCCAAACAGCCCATCTTTCAGCTGTCCTAATAGCACATAGAAAGTGTTTAAAACACCATAAAAACCTGTCTAAACAGCTTTTAAAGCCTTTAGAAACTTGAAAAAGCAATGTGGAACGCATATAAAAGATTTAATGACAAACCCAGCTGGAATTATAGAAACGGGTAAAACCCGGAGGGTCACACTGGGTTTTGAATTCCTAAAACCGGTTTCTTTTGACCCGTTATCTAAGCCGGAACCGGTTCAACCGGGTTTTGAATTATATCAGGGTTGAACCGGGTTTTAAAACTTTGAAAAAAGAAAAGTGTATAGTAAAAGTACTTGTTGATGTTTGCAAACATTTGTGAACTATGACCACTCAACCGAAATTTTAATAGGACGTCCTGCAGTTTAGCTAGTTCATTACGATATACAAAGTAAAATTAGAAACCAGGGGATTGCTGAGTTTCAAAGTATAATAAAAATTTTAAAAGTTGTATAGTTATAAAATCTACCTGTAGTTTAGCAAGTTCATTACGATATACACAAGGTAGTATATATGGCCTTGCACCGTAGCTTGTCCAAGCTGTAGATCAAAACTAATTTTGTTCAAAATTACATGTAAGCTACATATGAGTTGTCCATCCCCTTTTTGTTTGTGTCTTTAACCTCAAAACTTAAAACTTTTAGGGACTCTAGTCTTCAAGTATTTTCCCATTTCAAAATTATTTACGAAAGAAAACCACAAATATTAACAGACTTATGACGCATTGACTGGAAGAGAAGCAACTTCCCTTATACGGGTTCGACTCATTTACTTGTAAATTTGTCTGTCCAGGTTATGTTTTGTCTCTATGTGGGGATAAAAAAAACTAATAACTGATAAGAAAAAAGGTCTATTAGGTCACTGGTTAAGACTTGATAGTCACCCACAGTGTAATTTTAGTGAATAAAACTTTCTAAATCCTTTTTAAAAGTTAATGCGAGAGATTAAACACAACATACCTAGATACCTCAGCCAATATAAGCAACATTAATATCCCATAAGCACCATGAAACACCAAAATCCGACATGTTAAAAAGACGAAAAAGGTAGCTAAATGATGGCCAATAAACAAAACATCACGAAAATGAAACAACTACCTTATCAATATTACCCATAATAATCCTTTTGAACTTGGTTATCTTAGCCTTCAGTTTTGTCAGTATACTTATTTAATATGATCCCTTGGCCTCTTTATTCAGCCTAACAGAGGCATAAACAGAAAACATAAGACACGTATTAGTTTCAGAAAAGAATACTCAACGAAATAACATATGACATCTACACTCAACACGCACCCGAAATCCTTATTTATATTGTATGCAAGCAATGGATAACAACCTTTTGGGATTGTTGATCTGCTTTGAAAGTTGAAACAATTCTACGGGTCAAATGGGTAACAACCTTCTAATTTCAGCGTTTATTCTTTACTGTACTATATAAGCAATTATCAGTTGACTTTTTGGGATTATTGATCTGCTTTGAAACATTACCTTGCCACTTTTTAAGGCTTTCCATATGGGTCCCCTTCACATACGCTTTTGAAAAATCATTTTGTGCCTGAAACAAGAATTAGTATATAAGAACTGGAACTGGAATGGGATGAACAAATCTCAAAGTATGAGATGAACATCATATTATCCCTTCAAAACTGCTCAGGTAGACAAAGTATCGCCTTATAAACACCTTAGGAGCCATCACTTCCTAAACTTATAAAGGATGCTATTTTGATTACTAAATTACAAGATATATGCAGAATTAGACCTAAAATGTCTTAGACATGGTTCAGGAATTCTATCAAACATGTCACTGGAAGCAACTTCAAACATCAAATGACTAAATATCAACACTAAACAAAAGTATTTGCAACGTTAAACAATTTACTGTTACACAAAGCACATGCCATAGTTTTTTTTTCTTATGAATACCAATTTATGAACTTATCCACAAGACAAAAACATGTCTTTGAATGCAATGAGGGAACCAAACAATACAATTCCAATCCATATTATCCCATCAAAACTGCATCGGGTAGACAAAGTATCGCCCATGTAGTCCATACTTACACCATCTGATTATGGACCAAATGCTTTAAAAGCACATTAGGAGCAAATATTGACTACATTAACCAAGACTATATCTCAACATGAAGTCACTAATCAAAACAATTCAACTTAATAAGACCATTCACTTCCTAAACATGTAAAGAATGTTATATTAATTACTATCCACAAACGTAATAACTACTATAAACTAACATGTCTTAGACATGGTTCAGGAATTTTATCAAACAATTTGTAGGCATTATTATACTCCCTTTTTCTAACTCACATTTTTACTTGACTATTTTACAGATAATGAATGAATTCGCTCACCTCAGAGTCCCCCTTGAAAATATCCTATCTGCCACCAACAACTTTGATGAAGAAAATTTATTGGGAGAAACTGGGTTTGAACAGAGATACGAGGGACAGCTCTTGTGGTCCGGTGAGTTGATTGGTGTCTTTGCTCGGAGATTTAATAAAGAATGGGTTGGAGTAGAACAAAAGTTTTGGATGGAGATTTCCATGCTTTCTAGTCTCAAGCATAAAAATCTGGTTTCTCTTGTTGGGTTTTGTGATGAGAATGATGAGAAGATCATCATTACCAGGCGTGAGATCAGGGGAGGTCTCACCAACTATCTAAGTACCCGATGTTGTTGACATGGGTGCGAAGATTGGAGATATCTGTCGGTGTTGCACATGCATTGAGCTACATTCATTATGACGAGCCACGTGATTTCAGCGTAATACACCGGCTCATTACCAGTAGCAGAGTTCTATTAAATGATGAATGGGAACCCAAGTTATCTAATTTTGAATGTTCCATCAAGATTAAAGCTTCTCAAAGGCACCATTCATTTCATACTAATAGACTTGATTATGTTGAAGGGTATACAGACCCAACATATTTAGAGACTGAAAGTGTGAACCACAAGTTAGATATATACTCTTTTGGGATTGTATTGTTTGAAGTAATGTGTGGTAGGAAATCAATAAGTGAGAATCCCGATAATAAGTATTTGGCTACACTGGCTATTTTTCATTATAAAAAGAAAATACTAGATGAAATAATTGATCCAATTCTAAGGAAACAAATGGATCCAGAATCATTCAACGTTTTCGCAAAGACAGCATATGACTGCTTGAATGAAGAAAGGTCTCAACGCCCGGATATTAGTGAGGTTGTTACAAGACTTGAGAAAGCGTTGAAACTTCAGTTGGAACGTGAAAATGTTGTAAGACGTGTTTTTCCTCTATTTCTTTTTATATCATAATAACTACTCTGTGTTTATTAATGGTAACTTATTACTGTATTTATGATGTTAAAGGAACACTCAATGGCTGCGGCCGAAGTTGAAGGCACATCATTCAGTCATGAGAAGGTAATTATCTTATTTTATTTAATTAAACTCCAACTTGTAAGTCACTGAAATTTTTAAGAGAGAGGAAAACAGTTAATGATATATATTTCTAGTTAAATCTTATTTGCTCATTATACTCGAACGGTATTTGTCAAAACAAGAGAAAATTAAAGGATAAAGAAAGATATACAGTAAAACCTCTATTAATTAATGATGTTAGGACTGAGATATTTTGTTAATTTAACGAGATATTATTATATTGATAAATTAATAATTTATTAATTTAAAGATGTTTTACGTATTGCCTTTAAATTTTCAAGTCCAATATACTAGTTACAATGTATACTAGCTAGAGATGAAAAATAAATTAGAAAAACAAGTTCCAATTAACATTTTATGAATTAACATTCACAAATTAATTGAATTTGTCATGTTCATTGTTTTTGAATAAGTAAAAAGTTAGTTTCGTTGGGAGAAGTTCCAATTACGTATGACATTAATTGAATTAATTGAATTTGTACAAGTTCAAATTACGTATGGCCTTTATATATATATAAATATTTTAGTAATTATTAATTTATAGTTTCGTTGGTACCAATATAAGACACTAGGGTTTCAAAAAAATTATTATCTTATTATTTTTCGATTGGGGTCCAAATTTGTACTGATCCCAAGTTAGGACTAGACAAATTATTAATTTTTATCGAGGTTATTAATTTATAGAGGTTTTACCGAGATTTTACCGTATGTTCATATTTTGACAAGGGGATGATCACATAAACGATAAACTTTACTAATTATGCCTAATGAGAAACATGCCACATAAGTCATTTAAAGTGGGTGTTGTGTTCAGTTTATAACGTGATGACCGGGTAAGAGTGAAAAATGTGACATGTCACATATATATGGGTTACTTAAATTATGGTCACTCTGCCTATATTAATATAAATCTTGAATTTTGGTTACAAATAAAAAGTCCTAATAAAATAATATAGGTGCGAGGTAAGAACCACATAAGTAGGTGGAGGCTCAAAACAATTAAAATACACGTCGTATTAGTTTTAGGATAATGATATGCAACGTGAAGACACGTGATAGTTTATAAAGACTAAGCGAGTACCCGTACATAACAACAAAAATTTGTAGGCAAATAATTATAGTTATGATATTGTGGTTAATTAAATGTTTCGTGTAACGTTTATGCATATAATGTAAAATAATTAGAATACTATTGAACATGTTGTAATATACGATAATTCAACTCGATCAAAAAACGAAACTAAAAATGAAAACTTAAAAAAAAAAAAAAAAAAAAAAAAAACAACAACAACGATGCATGTTATTCATCATGTAAAACTTTTTGGTAAGAGCTTGTTAAACAACATAATCAACATTATTTGGAGCATTCATGTTATTGGATCATCTTATTCTACAAATATACATATGAATTTATAAGCCGAAAGCTTAAACTTATATTTTTATAAAGTTGTTTGGGGAATTGTGTTGTATATAATAGAATGCGTCTTATATATGTAGTTTAGTTAAAAACCACACTTAAGTCATGAGAACTAAAACCAAATTCAAATTTTAAAACAAAATATTAAACATAGCATTAAATTTTAAAACAACTAATCTTTTTACCATAAATATTATTACTAACTTTTTATGCATTTTTAGCGATTTGCTAACAACAACCCACTGGGTGTTGTTTAAGCATTCCATGTTTAAAAAATTATCATTTAATGATCTCTAAACCTTTTATATTTAACATCACATACCATATTTAAAATGATCAAAAGTTTATAATTATGAAATACATGAGTTCATTAAATGTGCTTTTAGGGTTTATAAAATTAACATTTAATGAACAATTAATGAACTCTAAATATTCCATAATTAACATCACTTACCTATTTTATAATGATTAAAAATATATAATTATGGAATATATGAGTTCATTAATTGTCATTTTTATAAATTTAGAATGCTTACACACAACCCTATGGGTTGTGTTTGACAAAACCCTTTTTATATATATGGAATGCTTAAACAAATAGTATAAAAAAGTTGTATATATGGAATACATGGGTTTATTAAAGGGCAAATGCTAAAATAATACATTGATGTTGCCATTTTTTGCCATTGTATGGTCCCACCCTTTTTTTTCCCGTAAATGTATGACTAAAGTTATGAAATCGGGTCATTGTGGGTATAAACGTCACACCATTAGTCCTTTATACTAACGGCCGTTAGTAAATAACTTACAATTCCGTTTTCTTACGTTTTCGTCTGTTTTGGCACGTTTTCGTCCGATTTTATCAATTTTTTTTTACACGTTTTCGATCTTTTTTTTTACGTTTTCGTCTGTTTTGACACGTTTTCGTCCTTTTTTTACGTTTTCATCTGTTTTGACACGTTTTCGTCCGTTTTCTTACCGTTTTCGTCTGTTTTGACATGTTTTCGTCTGTTTTTTTTACGTTTTCGTTTGTTTTTTTACGTTTTCATCTGTTTTGACACGTTTTCGTCGTTTTTTTACGTTTTCGTCTGTTTTTACGTTTTCATCTGTTTTGACACGTTTTCGTCGTTTTTTACGTTTACGTCTGTTTTGACACTTTTTTTACGTTTTCGTCTGTTTTGACACGTTTTCGTCGTTCTTTTACATTTTCGTCTGTTTTGGCACGTTTTCGTCTTTTTTTACATTTACGTCTATTTTGGCTCGTTTTCTTACGTTTTCGTCTGTTTTGACACGTTTTCGTCCGTTTTTTTACGTTTTCGTCTGTTTTTTTACGTTTTCGTCTGTTTTGGCACGTTTTCGTCGTTTTCTTACGTTTTTGTCTGTTTTGACACATTTTCGTCCTTTTTTTTACGTTTTTGTCTGTTTTTTTACGTTTTCGTCTGTTTTCTTACATTTTCGTCTGTTTCGTCCCTTTTTTTACGATTTCGTAAAAAACAGACGAAAACGTAAAAAAACAGACGAAAACATGTCAAAACAGACGAAAACGTATGAAAACGGATAAAAACGTAAGAAAACGGACGAAAACGTGTCAAAACAGATGAAAACGTAAAAAAAGGACGAAAACGTGTCAAAACAGACGAAAACGTAAAAAAAAAAGAACGAAAACGTGTGAAAAAAAAAATTGATAAAATCGGACGAAAACGTGCCAAAACAGACGAAAACGTAAGAAAACGAAATTGTAAGTTATTTACTAACGGCCGTTAGTATAAAGGACTAATGGTGTGACGTTTATACCCACAATGACCCGATCTCATAACTTTAATCATACATTTACGAAAAAAAAAAAGTGGACCATACAATGGCAAAAAATGACAACTTCAATGTATTATTTTATCTCATAAAACCAATCCATCCATACGAAAATGAAGTTGACAAAAGTATCAACTATTTTCAACTATAATACTCCCTAAATATATACTTTAACAATCTTCACCCCAGATAAACAGATTAGGTAAGCATTAGGTAAGCATATCGACATGATTATCTTTTATATCAATATTCTTTACACTTATGCTGTACCAGCTGTGCTTTGATCTTTCATTAACTACTATAATTGATTCTCTGAAAGATGTATAACACCACCATGACTCATTTACAAAATTATTCGTGATTATACACAAGATCTCGTATTATATGTACTTAGCTTCTCACCATTTTGTCTCTTTAATAACGTTATTTCACCCTGTTAATCTGCACACTTGGTAATGCTGTCTTGTTTGGTACATATAGAGAACGGTGACCTCCATATCTACACAAGTTGAATCCAATGTCAGCAAAAACACCAAGTCTTTCCTCAAAGATCTTTCGCACTTAAAACTCAGCTTGAAAGATATAGAATCAGCAACCAACAATTTAGATGAAAAAAATATCAACACAGATGAAATGACTTTCAAAGGTCGTCTCTGGCGTTTCGAACAGTTCATCGATATCTTTGGAAAGTTTTACAAATCTGATTCTAAAAAAGATGAGAGCAAAATGTTCTGGATGGAGCTTTCGATGCTTTCGAGTCTCAAACATAAGAATCTAGTGTCTCTTATTGGGTTTTATGATGAGCAGAAGATGAAGGCTATCATATACAAGAGAGAGGCCAACGGAAGTCTCAAAAAATATCTAAGTGACAAGACCCTCACATGGATGCAAAGGTTGAAGATATGTCTGGGTGTTGCAAATGCATTGAGTTACATCCATTATGATGCTGGACGGGATTTTAGTGTCATACATTGCAACATCAAGAGCTCGAAAATTTTACTAGATGACAAATGGGAACCCAAGTTATCTGGTTTCGAACTTTCGTTGAAAAATACAGTAGCTCGGAGGCTCCGTCTTCTTCTTACTCGTGATATCAATAAGAATGCATACCTAGACCCAAAATATAAGAAGACTGGCGGTGTGACCCACAAGTCGGATGTGTATTCGTTCGGTGTTGTATTATTTGAAGTCTTGTGCGGAAGGAGTGCAGACGAGGATGAAGATAAAGATGAAAGCGATGACTTGTTAAGAGACTTGGGAGAGTTATTAAGTCAACTAGCTAAATCTCATTTGGATGATATGATCGATCCACATTTACGAAAACAGATGGACGATGAAGTCTTGTGCGGAAGGAGTGCAGACGATGAAGATGAAGACGAAGACAAAAACGGAAATGAAGACGAGGATGAAGATAAAGATGAAAGCGATGACGAGTTGGGAGAGGGGTTATTAAGTCAACTAGCTAAATCTCATTTGAATGATATGATCGATCCACATTTACGAACACAGATGGACCCAGAAGCATTCAGAATCTTCTCAGATACAGCATATTGGTGCATAAAAGAGGAAAGAGCAGATCGTCCATATATTGATCAGGTTGTCAGAAGACTTGAGAAAGCTTTGGAACTCCAGCGGAACCATGAGAATCCAGTTAAACGTACATCATCCATTCAATTGAAGGTACGCAACTAATTTACTTTAACTTTTAATTTAAGGCTGATGATCCTTATTAATAAAAAGATCGAGTGTTACCAACAATACGTTATCATCTTGTTTAACCATATAACCACTAATCCACTGTCTATGCTCGCTACAAATAAGACAACTGTACGTTTCTTGTAAAGTATTAAAAAACTATTACCTTACTGAAAAGTTATGTGATTCGATTTTACGTTATTATAATCTTTTTTTTAAGGGCAATTTTAATATCTCATAATATTTTCACATGTCTTAAGCACAATATTTGAACTCACAACTATTCAGTTTGAACTTCTCACACAACATGGGTTACTGTTGTGACACAAGCTCTTTGGTCATAATTATAATCTTTTAACATTGTATTTTATATTTTTTAGAATATAATATCATAGAACTAAAAATTATTATATAAAACTAACATTTTTATGATAAATGGGGTGAACGAGTGTTATTAAAGTAAGTGGGAGTGAGAAAATATATTATTTGAGCTAAGCATGTAATAAAAATATGTGCTATGTACATTTTCAATATATAAAAGAGTTAATTACATGAATGGTCACTGTGGTTTGCTCTTTTTTGCACTTTCAGTCACTGAACTTTTTTTTTGACTGGTTCAGTCACTGTGGTTTGCATTTATTTACCGGTCCAGTCCAATTTCGAATAAAATGACTAAAAAGCCCCTGTCCCTTCTTTTGCAAACGAGTAAATTACATAAATGGTCACTATGGTTTGTCTATTTTGTCACATTGAGTCCTTTAGACTAACGGCCGTTAGTCCTTTTTACGTTTTCGTCCGTATTTACACGTTTTCATCCGTATTTACACGTTTTCGTCCGTTTTTACACGTTTTCGTCCGTATTCACACATTTTCGTCCGTTTTTACACGTTTTCGTCCGTTATTACACGTTTTCGTCAGTATTTACACGTTTTTGTCAGTATTTACACGTTTTCATCAGTTTTTACACGTTTTCGTCCGTTTTTACACGTTTTCGTCAGTATTTACACGTTTTCGTCCGTTTTTTACACGTTTTCGTCCCTTTTTGCACGTTTTCGTCAGTTTTTACATGCTTTCGTCCGTATTTACACGTTTTTGTCAGTATTTACACGTTTTCGTCCGTTTTTACACGTTTTCGTCCATTTTTACACGTTTTTGTCAGTATATACACATTTTCATCCGTTTTTACACGTTTTTGTCCGTATTTACACGTTTTCGTCCGTATTTACACATTTTCGTCCGTTTTTTACACGTTTTCGTCTGTTTTTTACACGTTTCATCCGTTTTTAGACGTTTTCCTCCGTTTTTACACGTTTTCGTCCGTTTTTACACATTTTCGTCCGTTTTTACACGTTTTTGTCAATATTTACATGTTTTCATCAGTTTTTACACGTTTTTGTCATTATTTACATATTTTCATCCGTTTGTACACGTTTTTGTCAGTATTTACACGTTTTTGTCAGTATTTACACGTTTTCGTCTATTTTTACACGTTTTTGTCAGTATTTACACATTTTCATCCGTTTTTACACGTTTTTGTCAGTATTTACACGTTTTCGTCCGTATTTACACATTTTCATCCATTTTTACACGTTTTTGTCAGTATTTACACGTTTTCGTCCATTTTTACACGTTTTTATCCGTTTTTACACGTTTTTGTCCATTTTTACACGTGTAAAAACGGACAAAAACGTGTAAATACTGACAAAAACGTGTAAATACGGACGAAAACGTGTAAATACTGACAAAAACGTGTAAAACGGATGAAAATGTGTAAATACTGACAAAAACGTGTAAAAAACGGACAAAAACGTGTAAATACTGACAAAAACGTGTACAAACGGATGAAAATATGTAAATAATGACAAAAACGTGTAAAAATGGACGAAAACGTGTAAAAACTGATGAAAACATGTAAATACTGACAAAAACGTGTAAAAACGGACGAAAATGTGTAAAAACGAACGAAAACGTGTAAAAACGAAGGAAAACGTCTAAAAACGGATGAAACGTGTAAAAACAGACGAAAACGTGTAAAAACGGACGAAAACGTGTAAATACGGACGAAAATGTGTAAATACTGACAAAAACGTGTAAAAACGGATGAAAATGTGTATATACTGACAAAAACGTGTAAAAATGGACGAAAACGGACGAAAACGTGTAAATACTGACAAAAACGTGTAAATACGGACAAAAGCATGTAAAAACTGACGAAAACGTGCAAAAAGGGACGAAAACGTGTAAAAAACGGACGAAAACGTGTTAATACTGACGAAAACGTGTAAAAACGGACGAAAACGTGTAAAACTGATGAAAACGTGTAAATACTGACAAAAACGTGTAAATACTGACGAAAACGTGTAATAACGGACGAAAACGTGTGAATACGGACGAAAATGTGTGAATACGGACGAAAACGTGTAAATACGGATGAAAACGTGTAAATACGGACGAAAAAGTAAAAAGGACTAACGGTCGTTAGTCTAAAGGACTCAATGTGACAAAATAGACAAACCATAGTGACAATTTATGTAATTTACTCGTTTGCAAAAGAAGGGACAGGGGCTTTTTAGTCATTTTATTCGAAATTGGACTGGACCGGTAAATAAATGCAAACCACAGTGACTGAACCAGTCAAAAAAAAAGTTCAGTGACTGAAAGTGCAAAAAAGAACAAACCACAGTGACCATTCATGTAATTAACTCTATATAAAAATAATAATTGACTATCTCAACAAATGTCAACCACGATGGCATGATCTTTGTTTTATTAAACGAATAATTAGTTATTGATATGACTTAATAGCTTCATATTTATAGATAATAGTTTTGTATAAGTTAATAACATGAAGAAAAAAAAGTTAATATGATAAAAACCTTTCAAAGAGACTATATTTCTCAAGATGTACTTGTAAATATCGTAAGTAAGTTAATATTAATATTTTCAAAGAAGTAACGGTCAGAATGTTATATAAAGGAAACAACAAATAAACTAAGAAACTCTTATAAAAGTATACAAAATTTACACATACATCTCATTTACTTTATGTTGTCTAATAGTTATAAAAACATAAAGTCATAAACTATTCAATTGAATTGTAAAAGAGTATAAAAAAAGACAAAAAAAGGTAAAACTTGGTCCGATCAAAAGTTTGAAGTTAAAATTATGTGAAAGAGATTTGAACTGATGACATTAAGCATGAAACTAATGTTTTAAAACCCGGGTCGATCTGGCCGATTCAACCGGTTAGGAGATCGGGCCAGACGTGGCCAAATTTTTACTTATTTGAGACTGATAGTTTTTCATTGATCCGGGTCGACCCGATTTGATAAACCCGACCGGGTCATGAAAAATATTTTCTTTCATCTAAAACTAACAAAACCTTTTTGTCATTTCATTTTCGTTTAACTCAAAATTTGTGTTAGGTTAAGTTTTATATTTATGTGGACAAACATATTATAATTTGAAAAGTTTATAGTTAAATTAAAAAGCTAATATAATATAGAGAAAAGTTCAATATAAATCTCATATTTGTCATAGATCCAATGAATCAATCCTGGTCATTCATTTTTTTGATCAAAACAAAAAAAATAAACTTTCACCTTTTTTTAAAAATTAAATATCTCGCAAACCGTTAATCGTTACGCGAAAAAAATCATACCATCGCGACGAGAATTAAATTATTTTTCTATAGATATGCACTTCTATATACTTTCAACGATTTTTTTTTTCAAAATTTTCGCTCAGAAAAATCACATGTGATTTTTTGGTCGGAATTTTTGGAAGAAAAAAAAGTTCGTCGAAAGTATAGAGAAGTGAATATCTATAGAAAGATAATTTAATTCTCGTCGCGATGGTGTATTTTTATAGCTTGAAGATTTACCGTTTGCAAGATATGTTGTTTTAAAAAAAAAGATGGAAAATGGTTTTTTATTAATTTTGATAAAAAAAAATATAGATGGTTAAGATTGATTTATTGAATCTATGACAAATATGAGATCTATATTGATCTCAACTCATATAATACAATGTGTATATGAAATAAATTTACTTATATTAAAACTTTAATTGTGGGTTCATTTTGAACGCATTCAAGAGATTTCTTCAGTGATAATAAGTAATGATATAATAACTGTGTTCTGTTTTATAAATAAATTGAATTAATAGATAAACAATTAAAAATATTTGAAAGTTATTACTATAGTTATTTTCAATGTTTTAAAATTCTGTTTTTTAATTGATCCGTTCAACCGGACTTTTGTCTCAAAATAGGCTTACGGTTACTAACCGTTCACGGTTCAACCGATGAACCGGCCAGATCAACCCGAATTTTAAAACATTAGTTATTTTCTGAAAATACTATAAGAGGCAATCATATTAGCGTTAATTGAGGGAGGGGGGGGGGGGGGTTGAAGTGAGGAGAAAAATCTTTTATATAATAATATAAATAAGTTTTGTGCAAAAGAAATACGGTTAGAAAACCCAAATTATATCAATAAAAGGTTTGCATTTTGCCACATGGTAAGATTAATTGCGCTCTATTATTATCTAATAAAAGTCAAAATTGAGCCTCAATTTAATGAAACGTGAAGCAGTTTAATTTTTATATAGAAAATAAAAATATGCATAACCTTGGGAACACTGTTTTTTTTTTTTTTTTTTACTTTTGGACTTAAATGTAAAAAAAAAAAAAAAAAAAAAAAAAAAAAAATTATGTTATGACCAGTTAATAAAATTTACAATTAAGTACAAAATTTTATAAAATAATCTGTTTAAAATGAATTTAGTTGATTTAAGTGTAAAATTTTCTATTTCGATATTTTTTTGATAAATTCATAAAATTTTCAAATACTCGCCAGACTTTATATTTCAATAAAAAGGATTTTGCTAATAATAAATGAATCTATCATAGTGTCACATATAAAAAATTCTTATTAGATGAAAATCCCAATAAAATGGAAACCATCTCAAAAAAGGTAGATGCACAATAAACACTTATTTTTTTATTGGACGGAGTATTTTCTTACTTCTAATTGTAAAAAAAGATTCTCTATTAACCATAACCTTTAGCATTGTTTTAGGGAAAAAAATCTATATTATTTTTGTAGTTATCATTTTTAGAGTAAATTTAATCCAACACACAAAATCCTATTGACTAACACTATATTAACAACCCGTGCATATACAGTTTTGAAAACTATATAAATAGAAATATCATTATTTGTTAAAAAAATTCATAAAAATGCACAACATATCAAATTCTCATACGTAATATCTTAAGTAAAAGTTATTTATACTTGGACCGTGTGCGCGCAAAAAACTTATGTATGGATGTGATACAATTTAGTTGGTTTAAGGACTTGAAATAATCGTGTCTTAAAGCTGCGTTTTTTTCTAAACACACCAACCTTAGTGATACTTATATAAAAGTTGTATATTATAAATTAAGATTTAAACATGATGGCATTTTAGTAATCTTTCAAAAAAAAAAAAAAAAAACGTTAAATGAAAAGTAATGGGATTGGACTACTAAATACAATTGAAGATATTATAAAAAACTGAATAGAATATATGAAAATGGGTTGTGCACGAAGTAGAAGATGTTGGATTATAAAATTCCCCATACTTAATAAATTTTGTCGGTTATGTATTTATATTGCATGGTTAATAAACAAAGATATCATTAATCTTTATAAAAAAAATGTTCGTCTAAGGTACTAGACTTTCATTTTATTCACTTGGATTACTGAATTTATAGGAAGCATAATGTTCTATAATTTCAGTGTTAAACGTATATTTTTGGATAAGTTAGATAACATAAATGTCGTGTTTTTACAAGTTCAGTGACGTTTACGTATACTTTTATAAGTCTAGTAACCTTAAAATGTCATGTTTCATAAGTTCAAGAAACTAAGTGAACAAAAAAAAAGTTCAGTACCTAGCTTATGCTCATTTTATTGAAATAAAATATTTTTATATTAACCCTTACAGTGTGACTACAATAAAATCTTAGAACCCCTAACGGACCCAAAGCCCACAAGCAGGCTTGGGCTGGTGGAGGCGGCGATTCCGATAGCATTTTCTTCATAATTTAATTATGAATCCATGACCGCTAACGACATCAGCTAACTCTTAGTGGTTTAAGAGTTATAAGTAAAACAATTAACAAATGCTATTTTTTAGTCTAGTGGCCTGTTCCGGCGCGTGACAACGCGTCGTCGTGGCTACGCTTGTGATTCCGATATACTTTTTCTAACTTAAATACCAAAAGCTACTTGTGATGAGGAGTTTCCGAAACCTGTACTTTTAGTAACGAATTGTATTCTTAAATTCAACCACTATCACCCCCTTCCCCTTATTCCAAACATCTATCTTTTCTTTTATTTCATTACTTAAATCCAAAAGTCTTTAATCAAACACAACTTGAGAGTTTGTCATCTAAAGGTTAGTAGAAATATGGTAAATAAAGTAAGAAACCCTTAACATAATAGCCTAACCAGATTTCTTCAAATGCATTTTTTTTAAGGAAAACATGTGTTCATTGAATACACTTTAACATGTGTATAGTGGGCACATATTAACAAAACTTTTTAACTAAAAGCAAAATTTGTCCTCCCCCTATTATATAATTAAGTCAGCTAACTAAACAAAAACAATAAAAATTACATACACAAACTTGGGAGCTGTTTGATAAAACTGCATAATTTAGCATTGAACGAATCAAAGGTGCTGAGTTAACATGTTTCTGAACAAAAATGATTGTTTGATAACCTTCTGAATGTGCATTCTGAATATTTGAAAATTACTATTTTAACCCTAATACTATAATACTTGATTTAATACTATTTTCAGTTATTTACACCGTATCACTTAGATAATCATTTTCCATATTGTGTATGTTTATATCATGTTTATTAATATATTTAAAAGAAAATGAATGTATAAAACTATTATCACAAGTGTAATTGCAATGTTAAATATATAAACATAGACGTTAGCACCAAAAGGGTAACCATTTACGTTAATAAATAAAAAGGTAACCATTACTTGTGCCCATAAACCAATATAGACGATGTGTATGCATGTAGAATATTAAATAATAACAGTAATGATAGCCTATAGTATAAAGAATGAAAATTAAATAAAACAAAACAAACAAATAATAAATTATTTATGCCTCGGTTTCGTCATACCATATTGGATTTTTGGATTTTTATGTTACTGTAAATGATTAGGATAGGAGAGAGAGATATGGAATAGGGATAATTAGGAGAATATCAAGTCCACTGAATCGTTTAGTGGCCCCTACCTCGTTAAATCGCTCAGTGCCATATTAATCATCAAGTGGTAGTTTTTGTCAACATCAAACATGCTGACCGATTAGGTAATAATAATCAGCGCTGACGCATCTCATTCAGGACCAATCAAACACACCCTTGATTCCGTTTCATACATTTATAGAACCTACAATGAAAACATATTCAATAAAAATTACTTTTTCCATTTCAAAATTATAGTCTAATTTTCTGTTTTAGGATGTCCTAAAATAATTATTCACTTATCATTTTAACCAATCGAAAATGATCTTAATGGATAGAAATGATATTTGATTGGTTGAAAAGTGTAATGTTTCCACTTTTCATAAAGTGTGTATTTTTTTTTTCTAGTGACAATTAATTTAAAACGGAAAGAGTAATAGCTTAAAATTATAAAGTACAGTAATGATAATGAGATATAACTAATATTCTTCAACTAATTCCCACTTCAATAATCATTTGAATCACTGCATGCATATGTATTATCTTCTTAATCTCCATTCTCAATCTTGTCACACATGTTGATCTGTTTGTCAGATGTATTTTTTGGCGTTAGTTTTAGGGAAGGTTTTATAACCATTTGGTTAAACCCTTTAAATTTGAGAGAGTTGCATATATATTTCCTCAAAATACTAGTTTTTAAAGGAACTCAAATTTAGGGATAAAACCACTTACCATTTTATAACTATCACTCGATTATAAAAACTTCTATTCTATTATATCACTCCAATCCTTACTAGCATTAATGTGGTGCTGTACAGGAGAATTTGGAACACTTGAAGATTGGACTAGATCTTATAAACGAGGCTACCAAGAATTTTGACGATACATATTGCATTGGGTCAGGCGGATTCGGTAAAGTGTACAAAGCAGATCTTGAACATTTTGATAGCAGTAATTCTTTGTCGATAGAAGGTGTGGATAAATGCGATTTACCCAGAAAACGAAGCACGGTAGCCATAAAGCGCATTAACAATCAAGAAGGACAACAAGGGTTCATTGCAGAAATTGAAACTCTAACTAGTTGTAAGCATGAGAATATAATCTCTCTTCTCGGTTTTTGTTACGAAGGTAACGGTGCAATGATCCTGGTTTATGAGCATGCATCGAAAGGAAGTCTTGAAAGCTATTTGGGAAGAAGTGATAAAATGGCTAATCTTAATTGGTTACAACGTCTAAATATATGTCTTGATATTGCACATGGTTTGAATTACATTCACAACAACACAGATCATGGCAAACAAAAGATGATACACCGAGACATCAAGAGCGATAATATTCTATTGGGAGATAGTTGGAAGGCAAAGATTGCGGATTTTGGGCTCTCAAAATTCCACCCAGCAGATCAAACGGCCAGCACTATCTATACCAATATGGTTGCAGGTACATATGTGTATTTGGATCCGGAATATGAGATGTATGGTAAACTACATAAGAAATCAGACATATACTCGTTTGGAGTAGTGTTGCTTGAGATCTTAAGTGGGAGGTTGGCCTATGATTCCGTATACACCAAGGTAAATAAGAAGGGAATTGCTCCCGTTGCAAAAGATCTTTTTGAAAAGGGAACAGTAATGGAAATAGTTGATCACAAGATAAAGGAGGAGACTGATGAACATGTATTTTCTTTAAGTAAAGGACCCGATAAAGAGTCTTTGGACATATTTTTAGATATCACATTTCGATGTGTGGCAGAAACTCAAGCGCAACGTCCAACAATAGAAGTTGTCATCAACGAACTCAAAAAAGCATTAGACTCTCAGGTAAGTCGATATTTTAAAAGAAAACTTTTTTATTTCTTCATACAATATACTTTGTGAAAACAAACTTTTCTCAAAATTCTTCTCAATATAGATTTTATCGTTTAAGTTTTTTCTTTGTTCGTAAGTTTTGCGATTTTTTTTTTTTTTTTTTAATCTTAAACTTTATTTAACTAAGTAATTTAACTTTATGGTGTGCTACGTTTAGCCGGTAAACCTCGTGACTCTTCTCTTCCATGTATTTATGTTTTTTTTTTTTTTTCTTAATTTGGAAATTGCAACAACCAACCTTGATTTAAAACCATAACATTGACATGGAGACTCAGAACCTAAAATGCAAATTAAAAATTCGAACGAATTCTAGATGGGAAGTAGTTTCATTCTGTTTTTAACTTAACAAATTGACTGACTATCCAATAATTCTCAGGAGAACCACAAGGACAACCTCAAACTGTCACTTGAAGACATTAAGTTGGCCACGAAAGGCTTCAGTCAAGACAATATCATTGGACATGGAGATTCTGGGAATGTATACAAGGGAGCTACTCACAGTACTCATGGAGATAACATCATTGCTGCAAAGCGGTTCGATAAGAATTCGGAAAAAGGAGATGCTGATGTTTTGACAGAGCTGGTAGCAGCTAAATTCATGGCAGAGTTGGACATCCTTATGGACTATAAACATTTAAATGTCATTCATCTTGTAGGCTACTGTGATGAAGAGGATGAACAAATTATAGTATATGAGTATGCATCCAGAGGTAGTCTTGATAAGTACTTGAGCGATGATAGTCTTACGTGGGTGTTGCGGCTTAAAATATGCATCGATATTGCAACTGGGTTGGAGTTTCTTCATGGAACTGTTTCAAGTCCAGAAATGGTAATACATAGGGACATTAGCAGCAGCAACATTCTACTATTTGATGATTGGAAAGCAAAAATTACCGGTTTTGGGCTTTCCTTAGTATGCCCAACAAATCACAATGTAGACTATGTCATCGACAATGTTACAGGCACAATTGGCTATCGTGACCCACTATACTCGAAAACAGGCTTCTTAACCAAAGAGTCTGATATATTCTCATTGGGTGCGGTCTTATTTGACATATTGTGTGGGAAACTGTCATCTGTAAAACTAGATGACGAGTATCTCTATTTACCCTTTTTGGCGAAACAACACTATCATTTAGAAAAACTTGATGAGTTAGTGTTTGAGGGTATCAAAGAACAAATTGTGCCACAGTCATATATTACATTTACAAGGATTGCCCTTCAATGCTTACATCATAGGAGAGAAAGACGGCCAACGGCAGGTGAAGTGCTAATACAACTTAAGAAAGCATTGGAATTCCATGTAAGTTCTTATAATTATCTCAAATTATGCTACGATGCCATTCGTTTCAAATAAAACTCTAAAACTATATTCATGGATATTCAAATAAGTTTTACACTTCTGTTGTTCAAACAAGTTCTGTTGAACCTTAAAACATGTTGGTTACTGTGTGTGTGGTAGTGCACCCAAACAGGGTAAAGATAATCAATCAAGGGTACCGGATATTCACTTGAAGTCGTGGTATCACTTTCCAATAGAAACTATTCGACCCTATGCCTGGGTTGCACGAATATCTCTATGGGATAAAACCAAGTGATGTTCTTGTTCTAGGCACAGATCAAGAACCGATCGTATTTAGTGTTTAGGGTTTTGTATCGTGTCCTTCATGCCATGTGATGATCTCTATTTATAATAGAGTCTACTCAAAACCCTAGCCCATGGAATTATGTATAATTAACGGCCCATTAATTATCCATAATAGTTTCCATAAATGTAGGAGTCGGTGGTTATAACTAACAGCAGAGTCTGTTGCCTAAACAGCAGAGTTAGTATACTATCAATTTTGCCCATCAGCAGAGTCAAGACCACTATCAGCAGAATTGATACACTATCAGCAGAGTTGTTCTGCATCAGTAGCAATAAAGCTATCAGCAGAAACAGATAATGCTATCAGCAGGAATGACAATGCTATCGGCAGGAACAGATAATGCTATCAGCAGAATCAACTGCATCAGCAGCATTGTCATTTATACTTAGCAGTACCTTGACTAAGCTAATCAGTACCTTGATCAAACTAACAGTACTTTGGACAAGCAGTACTTTGAACAAGCAGTACTTTGACCAAGCAGTACTTTGAACAAGCAGTACTTTGACATAACCACTATTGAGTCAGGGTGTTCATTGACCTGATGGGTGTATACCCCATACCTCCAAGCCCATTACCAAGTGTAAACTTATCCCTCAAGTGTACTAAATTTTCCAACAATCCTCCCCAAATTTAGTTCACTTCCTTG
Organism: Artemisia tridentata subsp. tridentata; assembly: GCA_021014915.2. Lineage (NCBI taxonomy): Eukaryota > Viridiplantae > Streptophyta > Magnoliopsida > Asterales > Asteraceae > Artemisia > Artemisia tridentata. Next base: position 2,573,385 of record CP139505.1, on the reverse strand, counting down.
CATGAAAAATTAAACACAAAACAAACATATGCATAAATGAAAATATCTTGAAGATTGAATTCTCATCTTAGTACCTTACAAGTTCAAATATTCGAGAATCAGGGTGTTCTAAGAATTGAACCCTTCAACCCATTTGAATACCTGAATATAAAATACACATACATTTTCAAACACTAAAAATACTCCTGACACTTTACAAGCCATGTGTCCATATCCAATTAATAAATGTTGTAAAAGCTAAAAGTCCTAAGCTTCCTGAAGCGGCAAAACTTCAACATTTACATAGGTGGTTCATCTTTTAATCATGCCCCTGCAAAGCACTTTTTCAAAGAAAATTAACCATTAAGAAGTGAAGACTTCATCCTCCTTTCCAGCAGGTTCTGAGCACAACCTTGGGATGTAAATAAAACAGTGCTCCAGTCTACCAAATGATCAGCTTTCCACATTGAACTCAACTCCAAAGTTTCCTCAGGAGGGAGTTGGGTGTCTTTACATTCAGTGACTAAGTAGGACTTAAACCCATCCCTTTAGCAGACTTAAAAACCAAGTCTCTAGCCAAACCCTTCGTCAAGTGATCAGCTAAGTTCTGTTGAGATCTTACAAACTCTATAGATACCACCCCATTCATGATAAGCTCACGAATCATGCTATGCCTGACACCTAAGTGTCTAGACTTCCCATTGTACATTTGGCTATAAGCCTTTGCCAATGTAGCAGCACTATCACAACGGATAGAAATAGGTGCTATAGGTTTAGGCCACAATGGAATCTCAAGAAGCAAGTTTCTCAACCATTCAGCTTCTTTACCAGCAGCAGCTAAAGCCACAAATTCAGATTCCATGGTTGAACTGGTAATGCAAGTTTGCTTCTTGGATGCCCAAGAAATTGCACCTCCACCAAGTAGGAATACCCAGCCACTAGTAGACGAATTGTCCTCAGTGTTACTGATCCAACTTGCATCAGTGTACCCTTCTAATACAGAAGGATAACCAGTATATGAGAGACTATAATCCATAGTTTTCTTCAAATACTTCAGTACCCTCTGAATTGCTTGCCAATGATGAGCACTAGGATTACTAGTATACCTGCTCAATTTTCCCACAGCAAAAGCAATGTCAGGTCTAGTACAAGTCATGGCATACATTAAGCAGCCAATTACCCTTGAATACTCAAGTTGAGATACAGCCTTACCTTTATTGGGCATTAGCTTCTCACTTGTATCCATAGGAGTACTCACTGGAGTACACTCAAAGTAATTAAATTTCTTCAACACCTTCTCAATGTAATGAGACTGAGAGATAGAAATTTTGTTACCTTCATGTTTAATCCTAATACCAAGGATAACATCTGCCTCCCCCATATCCTTCATGGAGAATCTTGATGACAAAAATTCTTTTGTTAGGTCCACTTGATTTTGGTCTGTGCCAAAGATCAACATGTCATCAACATATAGACAAATGATGACTCCTTTACCAGATTCATCAAATTTGCTATACACACATTTGTCAGACTGGTTAAGTGAATAACCACTAGACAAAACCACTTCATCAAACTTTTGATGCCATTGCTTAGGTGCCTGTTTAAGTCCATATAAGGACTTAATCAGTTTGCACACCTTCTTTTCATTGCCAGGCATGATGAAGCCCTGAGGTTGGTTCATGTAAACCTCCTCATCTAATTCACCATTCAAGAAAGCTGTCTTCACATCCATCTGATGAATAATCAGATTGTGAATAGATGCCAAAGCAATCAGCAATCTTATGGTACTGATACGAGCCACAGGGGCATAAGTATCAAAGTAGTCAATCCCTTCCTTTTGTTTAAAGCCTTGAATGACTAACCTTGCCTTGAACTTTTCAACAGTTCCATCTACCTTCATTTTCTTCTTGAAAATCCATTTGCAGCCTAGAGGCTTGCAACCAGGTGGTAGATCAGCCAACACCCAAGTGTTGTTGCCCATGATGGAGTCCATCTCATCATTTATTGCTTCTTTCCAGAAAGCAACATCTTGGGACTTCATTGCTTCATCAAATGTTTTGGGATCATCCTCAACATTAAAGCAATAGGAGTATTGGTCAGAGACCTCATCCCTAGTTCCTTCAATCAGGTACAATTGAAATTCAGGTCCAAATGATTTTGGAGTCCTCACCCTTGTGCTCCTTCTGAGCTCAGGTTCAGGTTGTTGTTCCACAACCTCATCAGGGACCTCATCAGAGGTTTCTGATATACCAACATCAGTGGTTCCATTAGGAATCCTCTGACTTGGTCTAGGGACTGAAGAGAATCTATTCTCATCAAAATTTGCATCCCTTGATTCAATTATAGAGTTAATTGAAACAGACTCATTAGGTTCAATAACATAGAACCTATAAGCCTTGGAATGCTCAGCATATCCAACAAAGATGCACTCAATGCCTTTTTCACCCAAAGTTTTATGCTTTGGATCAGGGAGTCTTACAACTGCCCTACAACCCCAAACCTTGAGATAATTCAAGTTGGGTTTCCTTTTAGTCCAGAGTTCATAAGGGGTAGTCTTGTTCCTTTTGTTAGGAACCCTATTTAGCAAATAGCAAGCTGTTAACATAGCTTCACCCCAGAACCCTTGACTCAGCCCTGAATAGGACAACATGGAATTAACCATCTCCTTCAGCACTCGGTTTTTCCTTTCAGAAATTCCATTTTGCTGAGGAGTATAAGGGGCAGTCGTTTCATGGATTATACCAACAGACTGGAAATACTGAGTATCCATGTACTCACCTCCCCTATCAGTCCTTAATCTCTTGATCAGGGACTCTTGTTGCAATTCAACTTCAGACTTAAATACTTTAAATTTATCTAATGCTTCATCCTTAGTGTGCAATAAGTAAACATAGCAATACCTAGAAGCATCATCAATAAAAGTGACAAAGTATTTCTTATTCCCCAATGAGGGAGTAGCATGCAAATCACATAAATCACTATGTATTAATTCCAATATCATAGATTCTCGTTTTACATCTTTAAATGGTTTCTTAGTTATCTTGTTCAACATACAAGTATTACACTTTTTAGTGTCCATATCAAAAGCTGGGATTAACCCATCCTTAGACATATCTTGCATACGTTTAAAGTGTACATGGCCAAGTCTAGCATGCCAAAGGGTTGAATCATATTGTTTAGATGACGACATACAAGCAGATTCAATCACATCATGAACAATATTAAGTCTAAACATGTGATTACATAAATAACCAAATCCAATAAATACACCATTTTTAGACAAAACAAACTTATCAGATTCAATAACTTGTTTGTAACCACAATTATTTAAAATACCACTAGAAACCAAGTTTTTCCTAATATCAGGAACATGTAAAACATTCAACAAAGTAATAATCTTTCCAGAACTAAACTTCAACTCAACACTTCCTCTTCCATGCACCAGGGCTGTTGACTCATTTCCCATATGAAGAATAGAACCATCATTCATTGACTCGTAGGTCTTGAACCAGCTTCTATCTTTACACACATGGACTGTTGCTCCAGAGTCAACCCACCAAGCCACATCATCATCCTTTCAGGGAATTGGAGTTACCATTCCCAGATCCACTTGTGTCTGATCCATTGGTCTTATTGCCAATTTTACCACCTTTGCAATCCTTCCTGAAGTGTCCAGTTTTACCACACTTCCAACAAGTAGCCTTTGACTTCTTGTTAGGATCAGGTTTGGTATTATCCTGATGTTTACGCTTGCCCTTGTTGTCATTGTTCCTGGAGGAGTTGTTATGCTCCACCATATTGACAACTGATGGACCAGCAGCAGTGCTGCTCTTTGGCTTGTCACTTTCATGCACCTTGAGTGATTCCTCAATGCGCAAATGACTGCCCAACTCAGTAAGAGTTAACTCCTCCTTCTTATGCTTAAGCATGTGCTTGAAATCTTTCCAAGAAGGAGGTAGCTTATCGATGATACAAGAGACTTGAATAGCCTCATCCATGTTCATCTTGTGTTGAGTAAAACGACCAAGTATACTAAGAAGTTCATTGTATTGGTCCATGACCGGTCTAGAATCGACCATTTTGTAATTGTTAAAATTACTTACAAGAAACTTCTTACTTGATGCATCCTCAGCCATGTATTTGGCTTCCAGAGAATCCCATAGTTCTTGAGAAGATTCCACATTCTGATAAATATCAAATAAAGTATCAGACATACCATTGAGGATTAAACCTCTGCAGACATAGTCATCGTTCTCCCACTTGCTTCTGGCCCTCATCTGTTCCATCGTAGCATCATCCCCATAATCAGCAGGAATAGTAGTGGTCAGAACATCAGCCACGTTCATGCTAGTCAACAAGAACTTCATCTTCTTCTGCCATCGTCTGAAATCCACACCTTCAAACTTTTCTAGCTTAGCAAAGTTAGCAGCTATTTGTCTCATAGCAGCAGCCATTGATTATCACTAATAGTTTCTATTGATTGTTGGTTACTGTGTGTGTAGTAGTGCACCCAAACAGGGTAAAGATAATCAATCAAGGGTACCGGATATTCACTTGAAGTCGTGGTATCACTTTCCAATAGAAACTATTCGACCCTATGCCTGGGTTGCACGAATATCTCTATGGGATAAAACCAAGTGATGTTCTTGTTCTAGGCACAGATCAAGAACCGATCGTATTTAGTGTTTAGGGTTTTGTATCGTGTCCTTCATGCCATGTGATGATCTCTATTTATAATAGAGTCTACTCAAAACCCTAGCCCATGGAATTATGTATAATTAACGACCCATTAATTATCCATAATAGTTTCCATAAATGTAGGAGTCGGTGGTTATAACTAACAGCAGAGTCTGTTGCCTATAACAGCAGAGTTAGTATACTATCAATTTTGCCCATCAGCAGAGTCAAAACCACTATCAGCAGAATTGATACACTATCAGCAGAGTTGTTCTGCATCAGTAGCAATAAAGCTATCAGCAGAAACAGATAATGCTATCAGCAGGAATGACAATGCTATCGGCAGGAACAGATAATGCTATCAGCAGAATCAACTGCATCAGCAGCATTGTCATTTATACTTAGCAGTACCTTGACTAAGCTAATCAGTACCTTGATCAAACTAACAGTACTTTGGACAAGCAGTACTTTGAACAAGCAGTACTTTGACCAAGCAGTACTTTGAACAAGCAGTACTTTGACATAACCACTATTGAGTCAGGGTGTTCATTGACCTGATGGGTGTATACCCCATACCTCCAAGCCCATTACCAAGTGTAAACTTATCCCTCAAGTGTACTAAATTTTCCAACATGTTGAACCTTAAAACATGATAAATAAACATATTTCTTAAGAAGACAGTCTTTTGTTATCACTCAAAACAAAAAATAAATCAAATGTCAAAATGAAAAAGACAACAGGTTTACATGATCCAGAAAGAAAATGTGTTGTCCATGTTTAGTAGAAGGTCTTTAGTAGTTTCTTTCATGGTAGGAATGTGATTGTATGAAATATGAGCTTATTAACTGTTTAATTAATGTATAGGAGGATTATGAGATATGGGAGCCGAAATTGCCTAAAGACTATAAAGAAATAATCCAGATGTCAAAGTGCCCTGAAGATTATACTGCCATCAAGAAAGAGGATCTTTACAACACCTTTTCTAAAGGAATCCTCCTTCAACAAGACAAAGTGGTAATCAGTTCATATTGTATCTCGTTTATTTGGTGTTTCGAGTTTTCTATATATCTTTTCCTTTTTGAGGGATAATTTGAGATCACACATGCGTTTACACATGGTAAAAATTGAGTCTGATTTATATTTTTTTTTTGTGTAAAAGTTTGTGTCATTCGATGGTAATGGAGAAAGAAATAAAATGGTATCAGCGGCAATGTTTTCTTACGTAAACAGTTGTCCACATGAGTGGAAATCTCTTCAAGAATCAAGGTTATTCTCTTAACCTCTCTAAATTTATCAGTACATAAGTGATAAAGCGTACATATCCATTGCTGTTAGATTTACATATTTCATTTTCTTTGAAAAATGTAGTTACTTTACCGGTTTATGCATGACAAGCTATTTACGGGAGCATAATAATTAGTTTACAGCCTACCTATATATTTTGAACTTGCAGTGTGGTTCTTTGTTCTTGCAGCGTTGTGTATTATATACTAAAAAAGTTTTCCAACACGGGTACATTTTTCGCTCATCAAAATGTCTAGAAGTCAAGGATTTCTTAGTCCTTCTGATGAGCGAGAGAGTTATAAATGTCCCATATTGATATACTCGTCGCTTTATGTTACCTTTCTTGTCAACTTAATCTGTATAATACTATTAAACGGTAAATAAAATCGAGTGGAACAACATCAAATTCTTTGTTGCTTAGACTCCTACATGAAGACGGTAGATATCTAACAAGGTTTTAGTGTTTTCATGACTAATTATAATAGTCACATATTTGGTATATGGGTATTATGTTTGATATCACTTGCTGCTGTTTGAAGTTTCGTAGCTGGAATTTTCTTTTCAACGGGTGGTAGAGCATTAGAGCAATACCCCTATTTTGGGTCCTCTGTTCTAATGACTGATTTTAGCATCTTGCTAGTCTATTACGGAGTATATCATATTTTTACCTATCAAAATTAGATGATTTTGAGGAGAAAAACATTTCTTTTCATTACTTTAGTTATTTATATTTTCGCTGATAAAATATATTTTAAAATTGATTATCAAACTGTTGTCCTAGAAAAATGAATTTTTGGGTCAAAATGCACTACACTAAAATTTGTAAGTCTATTTTTTTTTATTTTTTTTTTTTTTAAATAAAGGCTATGACACTATGACCTACAGAGACTTATCTTGAATATCTGTAATATTTGCAGGTTTGAGACAGTAGTGGAGATGTTTGATATTTCCAAATTGAACATCGAAATAAAGACAAACGCTCAACTTCTATCTCCAAATGTTTTTTATGGGCCGGGGTCTATTTAGTATTCAAACTTAGTGATTCAAGAAAATTTTCAAGTAAACCAATGTGTGTTAACCTAAAGTATAGAAAGGGACTCGAAAGTCTGCATGCATATTTCGCAACATGGAGAGACAAGGACTGGATGATGATTGAGTTGTACCAATTCTTGAATCAGAACGAAGATGCTGTTTTTGAGTTTCTACTTGAGAGTTTTTCATCACACTATTGTGGAGAAAGTGCGGTTTATGTTGAAGGCATTGAATTTCGAGCAATTGACAAAGTAAGTTTGAAATTATATCCCTGGTTCCATTATATACTCTTTTTATTTATATTATACCAAGAGGTCGGATGCATGCCAAAACATTAAACTAAACCCATGTTCTATGTTGCATATTTAACATGATTTGTACACAGGTGGAACATGATGAAATCGGAAAATTGATGGAAGTCCAACAAGTCTTGAAATCAAACATCAATGTGGATCAGGTGCAGCAACTTCCAACTAACTTTGAAGATATATTCAAGATATGCAGAAACTACGACGAGTTGTTCTGGTTGGGGGTAGTCGACGAAAAGAAACTTCTTGTGCTTTCTGCAAAGGCAGCTATATACAAATTCTCTAATGTGGATCTTTTTACTTCAAAACCATTAGACGAGTCCAGGTTTACTTCATATATTATAGCTATTTTTATTACAGTTTCCTTTAACTAGAGGCGGATATTTCGGACACTACATGAAACACTACCCAAGACCGATACAAACATAAACGGGTTATGTTTGGGAGTAAACAGGTTTCGGGCTGTGTTCAGGTTGGGTTGGGTTAAATAGGTCGACCTGGACAACCCGTTTAAGTTTGTTTTAATGAAAATACTAATTTTATAGTTGTTAAAAGGTGTTATATGGGTTAAATTGGTTAAACGGGCCAACTTGCCAACCCATTTAATATATTTAACCGATGTAACTTGCTAAACCGCCAACCAAGTTAGATAAGCTAGTTAAATGGGTCGTGTTCAAGTTATGTTTAAACAAGTTCAGGTTGACAAGTCTAACCCAATTACTTAAACATGTCATGTTCGGGTTGGGGAATAACCCGAACCCCACACGAATTGCCAGCCCTACCTTTAACAACTAAACTTTTTTTATTGCACATCCAAATATATAGATGTCACACAAAAAACTAGATTTTCTAACCCAGTGTTTTTTTATTTGTGGTTCACAAGTAAAATTTCGTGAACCAATGGTTGACAAAAGTTTCACTTCTTGGATTTAGTTTCCTGTCTTTATAAATAACTTCATTCTTAATCTATCCTACATGCAGATTTCAAGAGGTGATTGAGCTTTTACCACAACACATATTTCATCTTAATTGCACGATCAAAAGTCAAATGTTGTCACAAGATACAAAATACATGTGTTACCTTGTGTTCAAGCTTTCAGAAAACTGCCAGGGGCTGCATTGTCCAGTAAAAGTACGAGACGTACTCCACAAAGAAAACAATGAGGCTGAATTTGTTTATTTTATAACCCCAAGCCCGTTGAACATAAATGGTATCACTCGGGTTCCAAAACAAAGGGAAGATGGATGGATGGAGATTCAAATATGGAAATTTAACTCAACTCATGAATTCAAAGATGACTCTCTTTCTATTGAAATGAAATTTACAAGTCTTGAAGGAACTATATCTGGCCTCATTGTATGTGGCCTCGAGTTCCGACCAATGTTTTCTGGAAACAGCAATGATATTCAAAGGCAAAGAGAAAAGAAGAAAAGGCTGCAAGATGAAGTTCCCAAACCCACACATTCAGTCTAAAAAAGACGAAAAGATGACAGAAGTATGTCCGATTTTGCTATGATTATGCATGGTACTGCATCCCATCCTACCTGATTTCGCTCTGGTTATATGGCTTTGCATCTGGTTTGTTTATGTCTTATTCTACCATGTTCCATCTGATAATTCTGATTTGCACTGGCTGTGCATTTGCTCTGGTTACGTTATGGTTCTCTACCTGATTCTACCATGTTCCATCTGATTTACTGTGGATTCCATATGATTCGGATTCTGTTTGCATCCGTCTGATTCTGTTTCGTCCACATATGCTTAATTTTGCTTGTGCATGTGTCTGCTACCCTGCTTCCATCTAGTATATTTTTCAGTTCTATTTTGAGTTTTATTTGTCAACATCTCAATACATCTTAATGTAGCATTTGTGAGTTTGAGGGGATGTTAGCTTACTAAAGGTGTGTTAGCCCGTAATAGTTTTGTAAGTTAGTTTTCTATTTAATCACTTGTACTCTCATTTTTTCCCTAATGAAATCAAGTTATGTAAATCTAATTTGTTATTGGTTAACATTCATTTCGGATTGAGCCAACCTTCCCATCCGATGCATGGAGAATTTTGTTGCGTGGTAGGCCTTTGATGTCGGGCTATGAAGAGGATGTGACGACCACCAACTTGAAAGTTTAAGCCAGATAAGAGTAGCAGTCCACTCTAGACTCACCAAGTCTGATTCAGAGTGGCCATCCAACAAGGCTTCATCAATGCAAACAGACATCTATCTATACCAAGGGTATAGCAGCACATTCACCCTGATTTAGTCCAGCAATTAATATGATTTCTAGGATTGGAAAGGAATGAAAAGCTCACTGAGTTGCCTTGCAATAACAATATCAGAAGTGTTGTCTTGCAATAACAATATCAGAAGTGTTGTTAGGAAGATGTTGTTGTCTACAAGTGTTTACTTTATATGGAGAGAGAAATGGAAGACTATTTACTAATGAGAGGAAAAGTACTAATGTGATAATAAAAGAGATTGAAGATAGTGTGAAATTGCATTGTTAAGCATTCAAGTTAAAAACTCTATTCAAGTCAGAGTTGTGGCAGAAGAATGGGGACTTGGCAGAAGAATGGTGTTTAAAGGAGTGTTTGGTTTAAGGGTAATATGCAGATGACTAGTATTTTGGGTACAGTATCAAAAGCTTAGAGTCTAATATCTCTTTGTGTATCTGTTAGGAGGTAACAAGGGGTTATTAGTCCTCTCTTAGTTGTTTTGGTATACACCCATAAGGTAGTTTCCTACATTGATAGTAATTAGTCTGTCCCATCTTAAAGACTGGTTACTATTGCATCAGTTGGAATTAGCATTCAGTAATATGCAGAATGGGATTCTAGCTGTATGAATGATATAATGGTGTATCATGATATGTGGTGCACTTTGTAGTCCAAAAAAGCTGGATTGTATTTGTAGAGGTGATTTTCATGGTTCTGCATCAAAAAAAAGAGATTTAATTCTACTCTTCTAAGTTTTCAATCAATGGGAACTTGGAAGCATATTTTGCATACTACAGATGGCCTTGTAACTTGGTTGTCTGTAGTCTATTTTGGTTTTTGGGTAAAGGGTTACCCAGGTAAAAGATATTAGAATCACCAAAAAATGTTAAGTACAAGGTGAATTTCTGTTATGGTGCTATATGCTGAGGAATACAAAAGTTGCAGCTGTGAGATCTGGTTGTATCAGAGATTAGTTGTCTGTTGTATTGTCTGATATCAGACGAAGTTATGTAGTTTTGTCCGATATATGTTAGTTCTTAAATTTGTTAGTAGTATGCTGATTTGAGTTTGTTCAAATCAGTTTGTGCTATGATTGTAATCAGTTTTGATATTAATATAATTCACCTTTTGCACCCAAAAAAAGGTATTGTCTAAACTTAAAAGTCCATGCACAAGCAATATTAAAAACTAGTATTTTGAAATTTCTTTCTTATCACTAAGGTTTTTTATTTAAACTAGTGAAAAGTATATAGTTATTCATCAACTTCTTCAAACCTATCATCATCATGAGTGGTTGCCTTTTTTGTTTACCAAAAGTTGTTTATAAAGGGGTGTTTGGGAGTGGTTGCCTTTTTTGTTGTTTATATTTTGAGATTTTTTTTCATTTTTTATTTTATTATTACTATTATTATTATCATTATTTTTTTATTATAATACTAATTCATTAGAAAAACCAAAGGATTACAAGAAATTAGTGCGGAGCCTCGACACTATCTGGGCCCTCACACCTCTAGCAATAGCAAAGCTAATCCTACTGAAAATATGAATAGCAGCACGCGCTCCAATGTCTTGAGTTATAGAGAAGTTCCGGATCTGCTTTATTATTATTATTATTATTATTATTATTATTATTATTATTATTGTTATTATTATTTTAAAAAACTTTTATGGTGATTGTTTCAAAAAGTCACATTTCTTAGACCATGCATAATGGAAACATCCACCACCCGCAGCAAGCACTCTCCACGTGTGGTTTCCCATAACGGGTGTCCACCGTCGCGCACAGTGAAGAGAATTTCGTGATGGTTTGATTGTGAAGACCACCTAACAATGGGCACTTATGTGCGACGTATGTTCAAGGTAGAAAATTGTAGAAAAGACTGCTTTCGGAAAGAATTCTATAAGACATGCATCTAGTTTTTCACAACATCAGCATACAAGAGTTTACTATCTTGACAACAAAACCTACAAACTCACAATTTATCCAGATAAATATGACACCGTTCGTTTTCTAGGATCTTTGAGTACTTCATTTATAAAAATAAATTTAATTTTAGCATCACAAAATGAGAATACAATGGCTGTCAAATATAAAATTCCTTATTATGTCCGAACAAAAATACTAATGATACAATAACAAATGACGGAGAAACAAGAACTATAATCAACTCCTCCCTGCTTCCTGTGTGTACCATTTTGCACAACACATGTTACTCTCGAGCCTCCTGCTTCTGTATACAAAGTAACAAAAACTTCAGCTTTACGTAATTTTATATAAATTTTGATCCAAACTCAAAGTCTGCGGCAGTAGAAATTTTGACCCATTTACTTTGAAGTTGGGCTGATTTGGGTAATATCATATCTCCAATGGGTCAAATGGGTAAAGTTTAATAATAGTTTGATTAGATGCAAGTCACCCAAAGTGTGTCAAAATCCTAAATTATTTTGTTTAGCAATAAGTTTTTTTTTGGTAAAGGGATTATACCCGGTGAAATATTTGTTTAGCAATAATTAGATTATTATGTTAAGGCTAATGATCAGATAAAAGTGGGTTTTGTGTGAGAAGAGAGCCAATGATTCAAAAGGGAAAAAAAAAATCAAAAAGTTCCACAACAAAGGAAGGTTGACTCATTACTTAACCCACACCTATCTCGGACAGATACTCTAGAAGCATTATATCTATTTTCAGAATAACTGAAATATAATTTTTTTTTTAACTCCATACTCGAGCAAAAGTGGTAATCACATCAAATTCCTCAGATTTTTACGAGTTGCAGAACACAATTGGTCAATTTGAGACAAGAGAAGACATGAAGAACAACTTGACACAGAATACTGATCATGGCTAACAAAAAATAGCTATATATAAGGTAATCTGATGAAAATATACGTAAACGATGTGAACAATGTGATAGATACAAGAATAATACGAGCATGTGACTGTCAAATCTTTTCGTTTTTTCATAACTTCATATGATTGGAAAAGGTATCAATGGCAATAACATTTCCAACTCATTTTGCCTAGTTTATTGTTCCACGGTACCCATAAACTCAAAATTCAAGATAAAGGAAGATAGGATAGAAAAAAATAATCCAAAATACCTACGCCTAGCTAAGCTCCAAGCAATTAAATTTAAGTAATCCATTAATCTCCCTATTTTTATACTTCCTTAGATCTACCTGAAAATATGGTGAAACTCACATCAGTGAAGAGATCGGTTAATTTTTAGGTGGTGGACACAGAAAAGTACAATGATAGCAATTTAAATCTAAAAACAGGGTAACACTGATTAAATCTCTACATATGGTTAATAGCCGTCCTTAAATAGGATATCACCCCTTGTATACAATTATTAGGGGTTTCCAAGATCTCCACCTTCGACTGTAATGTCTCAATTTAAAGTATGTACCACAAGTCAGCAATATCCACATGCATAGATTTAAAGCTTCTTGCCATCAAAAAGATAGGAAAGGGATCTAACGCTATAAACCTTTAACTATAACATTGACATAAAAATCCGTGACCTTCGACTATGCATAAGCAGTGCTTTTTGTCGCCATACCAATATGATGAATAGTTTTGCAAGGTGATCCTGCCACCTTCACCGGACTGAAATTGCTCAATTCGGCAAAGTAAATCTCCAAATTAGTCACAAGTTCTCGTAAGCCCATGATATATGATAGACCTATAATGGACAATTTAGTTGCCACAAGTATATAGTCACTTAATGGTAATGGAAAGTATGTAAAACTATCCGATAGGTAAATAGCTCCAACATATCCTATGCAACCATCTCCATTTTGCTCCATAAGGCCCAATGATGCTTTTGACTGACAGCCCCAATAACACAAATACATAAAAAGCCAGTTTTAATCATTTTGCATCCATAAATTATGAACACCGGAATCTGGAAACAGTTGCAACAATTTGTGCTTTAAGTAAATCTCAAATAGGTCAAATGGGTCGAACGAATTAAAGTCACAAGTGAAATATGATATGAAACTTCTATAACTGGACAAAAGGCACTGTTTTGACCCCAACGGCTCATATTATCACTTCTAATAGAGTATAGAAAGAAAAATCGTAGACTATCCTCGATAGCAGAAATAGCGCCAACATAGTCTGTATTGCAACCATATAACATCCCATCATTTGGTCTCCTGATGGCGCAGTTGACTGCTCCTATTGACTGTAACATACAATAAATAACAGAATACATAAAAAGCCGTACTTTAATCATTATCTGCATCAGCTTTAGTAGTAAAGCTTTCCATAACAATAGAATTTACCTTTGCAACTGGATCAACCTCATCACAACATTGAAGCAAAGATTCTTTGTGAGGAATGGTACAACTGCATCAAAAAATGATACATTTTACTAATTTGAATAAGTAGAAATAAGGGGTTTTTTTTCCATAAAATATCAAAATACTTTCACATTTTTGCCCTTTTAGCCATTCTACTTTTTTATAACATTTGACTCATTATAAGATCGCTTAGGCATTCAGCAACACAAAACCGAATGTCAAAAATTTTTTAAAAAAAATGATAGGTTAAAATTTCCGGTTACCAAATGACCCAAACTGTACACAAAGACATCCTTTAAAGGCTCGTTTATGTACCCAAAAAAAAGTAACACTGCACAAACATGAAAGTATGTCGGTTTGATGGAAAAACCCCTAGATACTCAAACACTAGCTCTAATAAAAATAGATCAAAATACAACCTGAACCCCGCGAAATCTGTAGACGAGTAAGTATCAAGAAAATTCTTTACACTATCCACCAACAAATGTACATAAACTCCATTAAAACCAACAGATCGGAAAGCTTTATTGTATAACAAAGGTGATTTGCTATGTCCAACTGGCATCCCAATAATACCGAATACTTTTGTGTTAGGACCTAATTGTCTGAAATTAAACAAGTCCAAAAGATCCCTAATTGTGGGTTGTCCTGGTGCCGATACCTTTCCATGCTCAAGAGTGCCAAATGTCAAATATCCACCAAACTTCGGGCAGAGTACTCGAGACATCAGACCTTTTTCACCCATCAACATTGCTATTATTGGAACCTAAATGATTAATTAAGGTACTTAAATAACCACGTAAGCTAATAAAACCGCGAAAAAAATAAATCTAATTTACAAATTTCATTACATGCATGACTTACGCCGCTTACTTGAGAATTAGCAGTAATGTGAAAGACTCGTGCTACATCAGTTATATCTACAGCGGTTGTTGCAAACTTGACAATGTCAGCTCCTGTTGACTGTATTTTGGCCACAAGGTTCCCAAGCTCTTTTATCGAAGGAGTATTTTGATAACTGTGGGAAGAATCTATGAGTTTGCACTTTGTAGGCTTGTCCCCATCGATTAAGTTGTTGAAATCATCAACGGCCTGCATTTGAGTTAAGAATAACAGTATAGTACTTTAGACGAGCCTATGAGCACGAATAGACGCATTTAATGTCAAGAAGAAAGGAACCTTAAGCTCAACATCAATGTGATCAGCTCCTAATTCCATTGCTAATCGAAGAGCAGCCAATCGATTTTGTTCATCTCCGTCGTACTGACCACCTTCCCATGTTGGTCTAGAAAATAACATCGAATCAGAAACCTTTTCGGGAAAGAGAAAGTGTTACAACGTCATGTAATATGGACTAGATTAGGGGATGTTGGTTAATGCTTATTAAAACTGCCTATGAAATAAAGCAATTGCTATAACAGAAGGCAATGCTGCAATGCTGCAGGAGGTGTGTAGATAGGCTTCTACAGATATCGCATTTGTGCAAGTTTTTGGCAATCAGCTAATTAGGGAGTTAAGACGTGAAATAATCAGCCTATAATCATATCCAAACACTTATTACTGCTGATCTACTGTATCAAAACGCAACAAGGGGTGTTTGGCATTACTAAGTTAAACAGCATATGCTCATAAGTCATAACCAGAAGATCAACTTATCCAAAACAGCTTATGTCACCCCTAAGGTTAAACTTACGATACTGAATCCACTAACAATAACCAGTTCAAACCAAACAATCTGAAACTTCATACTGAAAAGACCTTATTTCACCCCTAAACTAAGTAGATAATCTGTTATAAAAACAATCCAAATTCTGAAACAATCCCATCACATGTCAGACGATTGATAATTCAGTATACAATCAGAATAAAACTACATTCACGTCATGAGTGGCGGATCCAAAAAAATCTAGTACGTGTAGCACAAAAAATATATTTTACCTCAAGTTATAACTGAACAAACGTCAATTGTATTGTTTCTTAAAAAAAGACTAAAAGTATATAACTAGTAAACAGCTATTGGGCTTTTTTAAAACTAAATGGGCTTCAAGGCTTTTTTTTATTGGGTTTAAGCTTTGAGGAATATGCGTATGTTAAATGTAGCACAAATGTAAAAATTCAGCTTACGTATAAAAATTTCATAAAAATTCTCCACTACCTTGGCCTACCCATGTGTGGCACGTGCCACATGTAGCCATGGTGTGGCTCCGCCCCTGCACGTCATAAGAGTTCTAACGATATCATAAGCATAAGCCCTTTTTCATCCGAAAACACTTACCCATTAGCAACTCCCAGTTCCCAAACACGCCCCTAAATATTATTATACTTGCATATACACCACATTTCATCCTAAACTTAAACTGCTAATTACAAAGAGCTTATTTACCCTGAACTAAGTAGATAAGCATTGTCACATTTCATCATCTGCTTAAAAAAAAACAATAAGAAGATAAGCAGTTTACATAAGCAAAAATCCCAAACTCCCCACATCACATGTCAAACAATTCAGTATACTAATAAATCCAACATTCACATCACGAAAACAGTTGCGAATATCGAAAAATAGTCCCAAAAAACCGCACCTGCATGTAAAAAGAGTTGGCAAAGGACTTTTTATAAAGGGTTTCATATCATATCTATGAGTAAACCTTTCTTGTTTCAAACTATCAGCACAATACAATTTAGCGCCTCCCAATCAGCTAATTTCACCTTCAAATAAGCATAGAATCATGTCCAGACACTCAAACCTTATCCACAATATCAAAACACAATAAGGGGGTGTTTGGGATTACTATTTCAAACAGCTTATAAGCAGATGAACAGCTTATTTCACCCTAAGAAAACAGCTTATTTCACTGTAAGAGCAAATTTGTAATATTAAATTCACCAATACTAACAAGTTCAAAATAAGCAATCTCAACTAAAAAATGCTTATCTGTTAACAATCCCAATTCCCACATCAAGCAATTCACAATACTAACAAAGCCAACATTCATATCATAGAAACAGTTTCCAACATCGAAAAAAAGCCCGAAAAAACCGCACCTGTAAGTAAACGGAGTAGGCAAAGGGCTTAATCTAACAAGGGTTCTGAATAACAGCAAATAAACAATCTGAACAGGCAATTACCAATCAGCTTTCACCCCAAAATAAGCATATAATCATGTCCAGACCCCATAAATTCAAAACTGCTTACGCAGCTAATAAACAGATGATCAGCTTATCAAAAACAGCTTATTTCACCCTAACAGAAAATTTGTAATACCAAATCCACAAAAACATATCAGTTCATAATAAGCAATTTGAAAACACCCACATCAAATATCAAACAATTCAGCATCCTAAAAAACATATAAAAAAACTGCATTCATATCAGTTTTCGGATATCGAAAAAAAAATCTTCTGACCTGTAAGTAAAAAGGGTAGGCAAAGGGCTTAATATAACAAGGGTCTGAATACTTTCTCTGACATTAAACCCCTATAAAAAAGGTTTCAAACTGTCCAATCTAATCTCAACAAGATCAGCACCATAAGATTTAGCCAAATTTCATAAGAACCAACATCTGGTCAATATCATCAGCCATTATTGGTGCACATATCAATGTGCTGTTATTCCTTCTTACTCCATTTTCATTTTCACCACCCATCTTCACAACAGCAGCAACAGGTGTCACCTACAAACAACAAAAACAATAAACATAAGTAAAGATATGAAGGTGTTATGAAAATGGGTTTTTAAGGATTGTGTGACCCAACCGCCCATATAATCACTTCTAATAGAAATTAGAATGTACAGAAAGAAACCTCGCAGACTATCCTCGATAGCTGAAATAGTAGCGCCTACATAGTCTGTATTACAACTCATATAACGTCCCATCATTTGGTCTCCTGATGGCGCAATTGACTGCTCCTATTGACTGTAACATACAATCAGTAACAAACAGAATACATAAAAAGCCATACTTTGATCATTAATTAAATATGCATTGATAGTTATTAAGCTTACTATAACAATACCTTTGCAACTGATGTGGGTTTCTTCACCACCAAAATCCCAAGTAGTACTACTATCCGATTCATCATCCCCGTAATTATCAATCTCACCTGCACCCAAAAAAACAATATTTTTTTAACAAATTGATGGAAATAAAAGATGGGTTTTGTGAATTGAAGGTTAATTTTGTGGGATTGAAAGGTTAGGGTTTTGGTTCGGGGGAAAGTGGAGGGAAATTGAATTAATTTGGGGATTTGGTGAAATTTTGGGGGGTTTTTTTAAGAGGGAAAATGAGGCATAATTTTTTTTTTCTATTTTAGCTTTGTAGTGAAAAATTAGTTTTATTGTCCGTTTACGTATGGGCTTAAACATCTTAAACATAAAACTTCAAATAAAGTATGGAGTACTAATTTGGTTAGTGTGAAGTATATCATGTGTTTTCTTATGAGGTGTTTATTAAATTAAGTGGTATGAGCGAAGAAAAAAAAAAAAAAAAAACATACATGACTAACATTTAATCAAAAGTTATTGAAACACAATCATTATTTCCCATGCCTATGCAAAATACCGAGATCGAATTTTATCCAACATAAGTTGAAAGGGTTGTTTGAAAGACGAATATATATTAAACAAACATTAGAAGTACTTAATTACAATTAATAACATGAAACTTGAAGTATAAGTATCTAAAAAGATTATAATATTTCATGAAACCAAAAGAAAATTAAGAGAATAGTTGGATCAAGTGGTTAACCTAACACGTCTCGTACAATAATTAAGTCCATAAAAGACAACGTGCGTGGATTACTCTTATTTAGTACTTAGAAAGTTTAGTATTAACATTTCGTGTGGTGGTAAGAAGACACAGACTCAAAATGCAACTCACGTCAAAGTAGAAAAGACATCGACATAGTCGAGAAATATTGACAAAACTCAAGCAAATTAAAGAAAACTAAGAAATACCGAAAACTAATTATGAAATATAAAATAGGTCGATTGGTAAGTTTCGGTATTTTCCCCACATTCCCAAATAGTTTAGAAAAGTCATTTAGGTTGACGCGTCCGTTTATACAACGTTCCCAAATTGTCGTGACTTTACTAAATTTTCTCAAAACAAGTTAATAGCAAATTATTAAAAGTATTCGTTAGTTATTAGACATTATTTTCTTATTGTGTATTGTTGAGAATCAAATGTATTAAATTCGTCTTAAGTCTAATATATTGTATTCGTTTCAAGTCCATTAAATTCAAATTGTCAAAATTTCCAAATATAATATAATCACAATTCAAATATTTAATCCGTTAAGTGTCCATATCTAATGTGTAATCCAACTCCAAGTCACAATCCCATTTATAATCCGAAACGTACCAAATGAACTAAGTAAACAAAAGAATACACGTCAGTCCAATAATCGTAAAATGTTCAAAATATATAACCATCTCTCACAATTATTTTTGACTAAACACTATCACTAAAATTAATACCAACACATCCTTATGTGTGAAATGGGCTTGAGGTCCATTTTAAAACCAAACACACCCTCCTAAGGGCTGTGGAGCCCAACAAATAAACAACCATACCCAAAGTTTGGCTGGAACCATGAACCAGAATAAATAACAAACGCACCCTTTATGTTTTGACTGCAACGAGGTAGTAACTATCCTATATCAAAAAACAAACACACCACGAACATGAAACCAACACCCTAGCGTGTCCTCGTTCCAGACGCGTAGCAAAACAAACACACCCTTGGTCTTCCTTGAGTTGGCGGCACATGGCGCTGATGGCCGGAATTTGGTCGGAAATGGAGGTGGCGGCGGCTGTAATGAGATGAGAGGAGGTGGGAGTGAGTGTGTGATGAAAATGATACCAAAACCCTAACTTGGGTCTTTTATACTAACTTAAGGACCAAAGGTGTAAACCTAGAAACTTCAGGGGTCGTAGGTGTAATTAGAGCACAGGGACCATTTTTGTAATTTTTGTTATCTTTTGAGACATTGCGATTCAGGACACGTTTAGATTAGCAAATCGTAAATTTAAGACACGGGAATTTCGCCATCGTTTTCAGAATAATATTTTCGATCAAAACGACTATTCATAAGCCTGGTTTCTCGAAAGTAATAAAATAATCTAATCAAATCATCGATTGTGCCATTACGCGTCGTGTGCAAATTTCACGTTTTGCGAGATAACTCCACGTTTCCGAGTCGGATGAGTTCAGGACGGTTCATAAATGTAAAACAGGGATTATCCCGTATAAAAATACGTCGGGAAAATTACGGGGTATTACAATTGACTTATGAGAGATGGGGTATTCATAGCAGGAATATTCCGACACTCATAAATGTAATGGTGTTTTGACATGTCTTTATTGACCCTGTTATCAGCGCGCTCTTGAGAAGAACTCATACACCATTATCTTGTCCTCTTAATATCTTTGTATGCATGTTTGATATAAAATCATGAAAACTTATTAGATATTTAATCTAATCTCTGAACGATTTTAATTAACATTAGTAATAATCAAGGAGATGGTAGTTTTTGAATGCTCATAGACATGCCAACTCTATGGTTATTATCTGGTATTTTGAGTTAACTTGAGCTGGTGGTAAGATTATGACACTTTTAGATGTGATTGTGTTTTGGACTTGTCTTTCATAATTGTGTAGAATTTGTGCACCATTAGTGGAGTGGTTTAGATTTAGTACATAGATTAAGATAAGTTGAATCAGAATTGGGGGATAGATGGTTGGAGTGTTATATTGAGGAAAATTACTTGTACATAGAGCAAGACAAGTTGAATCAGAATTGGGGGATAGATTTTCTACTTCGATGTTGCCAAATATCGCCTTTATCTTGCGTAAGATATTTCAATGAAGTTTTTTTCACTTTATAAGGACATAAGTATTAAGTAGACTATATTTCAATGAAGTTTGATTCTATTTCAGCGGTGGTTCGAGTTTTACTAGGTGGAGTTGTCAGACAGTTCATGCAGAGCATCTACTCTCCATAGTGAGAGTCATTGCTCCAAAACTGCCTCATCTGGCTGATGATGTGTGGTAAAATCCCACTTTTGAATATAATGTTGAAAATGCTGACGTCATTGAATTTGTTTTTGAATCAAAATAGCCCGCAGTAAATGAAAGATGGCTTGCCCATCGCGAGGAAGAGACTGATTTTTGGGGGGGAGGGGGGGAGGGGAATACTCAAGGTAAACCACAATAATGTCTTGCTGCTACTACCTTTGATATATTAATCTTTACATCGACTGCTTATGGCTGTACAATTTTACGACACTGCACGTAAACCTAATTTGTATGAATTTGCTAGTTGAGAATGGAGGTAATTAAAGCTTTATAGAGTGCTCGCACCAGCAAATTCATTGGTTCCAGTCGGAGGAGAAGGTGTATCTCCATTCGTTTCAGGATAACCTTGCTGCGAGAGTAAGTAATATGTGTGAACCTAAAGTTGTTGCTGACTCACTGAATCGCATATTAGTAACATCTCAGGTATTCCCGATAATTTTTCTGTAAATGTAGCAAGATATATATGAGCATATATGATGACTCTAAAAGATTTATGAGCAATAACTGTAGAGGTATCAAAATGGGCGGGTTCTAGTAAAAAAAGCTAACGGCTGACCCGAAACATTATTAGTCCAATTATTTAGCAAATAGTTAGGTTGCGTTTAGTTGGAAAACGTTTTCGTCCGTTTTATTACGTTTTTGTCTCTTTGTTTACGTTTCCGTCCGATTTTTTACGTTTTCGTCCAATTCTTTACGTTTTCATATTTTTTTACGTTTTTGTCCGATTTATTACGTTTTCGTCTTTTTTTTACGTTTTCGTCCGTTTTATTACGTTTTCGTCTGTTTTTTTACGTTTTTGTCCCATTTTTTACGTTTTCGTCCGATTCTTTACTTTCTCGTCCGATTGTTTACGTTTTCGTCCGATTCTTTACGTTTTCGTCTATTCTTTTTACGTTTTTGTCAGAATTTTTATGTTTTCGTCCGATTCTTTACATTTTCGTCCGATTCTTTACGTTTTCGTCCAAATGTTTACGTTTTTATCCGATTCTTTACCTTTTCGTCCGCTTCTTTACGTTTTCGTCTAATTCTTTATGTTTTCATCCGATACTTTACGTCTTCATCTATTTTTTTACGTTTTGGTCTGAATTTTTACGTTTTCACCCGTTTTATTATGTTTTCGTCCTCTTTTTTATATATTTTACGTTTTCGTCCATTTTTTAACGTTTTCATACATTTTTTCACATTTTCTAAATTATAGTGTTTTCATCCATTTTTTTACATTTTCGTTCATTTTTTATGTTTTCGTCTGTTTTCTTACGTTTTCGTTCTGTTTTTTACGTTTTCGTCAGTTTTTTACGTTTTCGTCAGACGAAACCTAAAAAAATATAAAAAGATGAAAACATAAGAAAACGTAAAAGAATGATGAAAACATAGTAAAATGGCGAAAAACGTATAACAACAGATGAAAACGCAAAAATGGATGAAAACATAAAAAAGGCAGAAAACGGAAGACAACGTAAGGAAATAGACTAAAACGTAAAAAAAATGAACGAAAACATAAAGAAAATGCGAAAACGTTAAAATTGTGACAAAAACGTAAAAAATGGACGAAAACATAAAGATTCGAACAAAAACGTAAAGAATCGGACGAGAATGTAAAGAATCAGACGAAAACGTAAAAATTCAGACGAAAACATTAAAAAAACAGACGAAAATGTAAAGAATCGGACGAAAACGTAAAAAATCGGATGAAAACGTAAAGAATCGGACGAAAACATAAAAATTCAGACGAAAAAGTAAAAAGAAAGACAAATAAGTAAAAAAAAGAGGAAAACGTAAAGAATCGGACGAGAACGTAAAAAATCATACGAAAACACAAAAATTGGACGAAAACGTAAAGAATCAGACAAAAACGTAAAAAATCGGACGTGAACGTAAAGAATCGGACGAAAACTTAAAGAATCGGACAAAAAAGTAAAAAAAAAAGACGAAAGCATAAAGAATCTGGCAAATCGTAAAAAGTCGGACGAAAATGTAAAAATTCAGACAAAAACGTAAAAAACAGAGAAAAACGTAATGAATCGGACGAAAACGTAAAAAATCGGACGAAAATGTAAAGAATCGAACGAAAACGTAAAAAATCAGACGAAAACATAAAAAACGGTTTGAGCGACGTCAGCGAGGGTGGTGATGCTGATGTGGACTGTGGGAGGGTGGTGTTTGGCGTTAGGGTATGGCTGGAGTGTCTGATTATATTGTTTTAAGGGAAATAGAGTAGAAATATGAAATAGGAAATACGGAAAACAAAAAAAAAGTGTTTTGTGGTTTTGTTTATTAGAGTTGGAAATAGAAATTTTGTGTTTTGGAAAACATTTTGTTGGAAAACGCTAATTTGAACGTGATCTTTGTTTTCCTTCTTTTCTACAAAACATTTTGTGGAAAACAAGGGTGTTTTCCTCCAACTAAACGCATCATTAGTGTCTCTATTATTATTACAAAAATTATATATCATTTTATGCATTAATAATACATTTTGGGTGACTTTCGACCTGTTTGATATCTTTCATGTTAAAATGATCTTTTAATTCTACCGGTTAGAAATAAAACATAACCTGAATACCCCATATATAAGTAAATAATTCAAATTGCCACACTAGTATATGGTGCCGAATTACACATCATTGCACGCATTTTGTTGACGATATTTGTAAACTAAATCCATCATTCGTACTGTAGGTTGAGATTCTTTCTAGTTTGTAGGATGCACCAAGCAAAAGTATACCATACTCTGGAGATTATTTGATTCAAGGAGAGAAGAAAATATAGATTGGTGTTTCACGTGTAGAAGGTTCAACATGTGAAAGATATCGCAACTTCTCAACACAAGTTGGCAATTTCTTTGATCACCCCACACTTTGCAGTCGTTGCTATGATGTTATTGCTGGCCAACTAACTCGTGTTCTTTCAGTTGTCAATTAAGCCTTAGGTAATCTCTTGACAAATTAAAATATAAATTTATGTTATCCGTGTTATGTTTTATCTTAAACGGGCCAAACTGGGAAATTAAAAAAGTTGCTTAAAACAAAATGGGTTGCAATTGGTCGATAGTCTCCCAAACTTTGCATCAAACTTAATATATATTTTATCAATAAAGTTGGGATTATCGATGTACTAATTATCAATCAAAAGGTTTAAAGTTTTTAACGTTGACACAAAATAAAAATAAATAAATAAATAAAATAAATAAATAAATAAATAAATAAGGTTGACCACTACGAAACCTGTTTAAGCCATAACCCGTGTTAAGCTGTTACACAACCCGCCCACTCAATCACATTCTATATCATATACATTGTTTACCCTGTTTTACGTCGCTGATCTCAACTTTTTTCTAGAGCAATGAAGTTTATGGAATGTTAAGTCAAAGGGTAGATTATCAAAAGTGCACATGCTTCTGGTCATATGTTACAATCAATTGCATGTTACCATTTTCACATTTGATTCAATAAATTATGTAATCATAATAATCTAACTGTTATCAAGCCTATAATGTTTCTGGTCAAAGTGAGTGTAAAGAGACGAGCTCAATGTTGCGATAGATCTTTTGTTGAGTACGCAAGGAGGGTTTAGTAAATTCAACGACTATTATACAAAATGACCCGAAATAAATGTTACTGAAGCTATAGACCTTGGGAAGAAAAAAATAAATCATGAACGACTCAATATAACTGAACCAAAAACTTTTAAATGCCATGTTTTATCATGACAAGCATCTATGTATTATCTATGTATTCTAATAATGAAAAAATTGATGGATGATCTGTGTGCTGACGAGTTTCGATATACTTTTTAATGAAGTCATAATAAACGATTATAATTTTATAATCAAGTAAACAAGGTTTACGATCAATTAAATACAACATTGAAACTTTTACATGTCTAGGGAATAACTTGGTTCTCTTGTAAATATTATATAGGTATCCACAATTGAAACTTAAAAAAATAAATAATAATGGGGCTTAAAAATGACTAAAGAGATTTTATAAGATATTAAGTGTCTTGATACTCATTTCATATTCTTTCATGAATTAGAAAAGAAGTGGTAGGTCTTAACAATTGATATCAAAAATAAATTAGCATCTAACTAATGACACTAGCGAGATGACTAATTAATAATATTCCATTGCTAGCTAGCAAATATTTTAATATTAATTAAGTAATTAACAACATATCTGTTCACATGTTCTTATATTGCCTCCGACTTTTTCTTTTTCTGACATTCGCACGCAACCCATCCTAGTCTTTGACTAAATGTAACAGAGCCTTAGCCAACGTGCTGCTGTAATTGAGTGTAATTCTAGTAAATTTTTGAAATGAAAGATCTACGACAAAATCTCACTTCACGAGCTTGTTCGTTGTGGTATGTAATTTATGTTGATACCTCAATCCAAGAAAATTATAGTTATTTTTGATCATTTCTCAAGTATTTGGTAAATATAATACGCTCTCGGTCTCATAGAAAGTGTTCACCTTAGTATTTTGGTGTGTCTCATAATAAGCGTCTAATACTAAATTTCAACCCATCCAGAAACTTCTAAGAAGTGAATGTGAAATTTTGTTGGATAAAAGAGAAAAGGTTCAATTTTTTTCTAAATGTGTGTGAACACTTATTACACGACTGAGATCGTTTGGATTTGTTATTACAAAGACCGTAAGGAGAATAGGTGCTAAGTGCTATAATTCACCAAAAGGGGTTTTGGGTTTCAATCATGACAACGTCAACCTTCTGAGGCTACCATATGAAACAAAACAATTTATAATATCGTAGTACTAGCTAGTGGTTTAGTTCGATAGAGTTGTTGGGTTTCCTAAAGCCCCGGGTTTGCTTTCCACTAGAATTTTACTGATTATTAGAAAAATTATAATTAGAAACTCTTTCAAAAAATTATTAAATGATAATAAATAGGTATGAATCGAGCTTTGAGGCATATTCTCATTGGCTATTAACTAGCATAATTAGTACATCTTATCCCAACTTTATTGTCAACGTTTAAATGGTAAAGATAGCAAGTATTATAAAGATTAATAGAATAAGCTAACATGCAATGAGGAAAGTTCAATACGAAACAAAAAAAAAACCAAAGAACAAACTGATCCATCTCAACCATCCATCTATTTTAAATCTAAAGGTCTAGATTAATCCCTATTTTAATATAATTAATTATTAAAGGGCACTTTTGTCACTCAAAAAATATATCAATTACTCTCACCAACTAAAGTTTCACACACACACTCATTCACTCTCACCAACTAAAGTTTCCGGCATCATTTTCCGTCATGATCCACGTCATCATTTTCCGGCGACATCTCGGGTGATTTCATGCCATCATTAACGCCAACTTGATTAAATCCAAAGGTGACGTCATCACCTTCATCCGATTAGTTAACAGAATCATTTCTTAAGCTGAAAGCTTGTTCACTTGACTTTAAAAAAGTAAAAAATGCTGGATCTGTGGCGCGTCCGATGGTGTAGGTGGCGCGTGGGATGGAGGTGGCGCGTAGCGTGGTGGAGGTGGTTCTGAAGGTGAGAGGATTGTCGCCGGATCGTGGTGGCCGGATCTGTGGTTAACCAGATCGTGGTGGCCGGATCTGTGACAAAAATAGCTGTCAGGTAGTATGTGATGCAGTAGTAAAATTTTCAAGCCATTTAGATGGTCAAACTTTGCTAAGAACAATAGCTTACTTGTGTTCAACGCATGGGATTGTGGTTGGTGTCCTTCAAAATCATCCTTTGAGCTAAAAACTGTGTTGAAGTTCAGTTCTACATGTTTAGCTTATGTTTGTCCTTTGACTGCAACTTGAAATCAAATAAGTAATATTGTATTCACGATGAGTCATCAGCTAATACTTAATGTTGAGAGCTATTTTTAGTGGTCAAACTTTCCCAGAAAACAATGGCTTACTTTTGTCTTTTAGGACCATTTAGGAGTGTGGATAATGTGTATTATCTAATCAGTACAATTTTAGTGTTATTCGATGTTAGAATTGATTATTAGGAATGGGTTGAGTTACTTGTGACATTTAGCAGTAGTTTTCATGAAAATTCGAAGAAAGATGAAGGTTTGAGATTGTTTACGGTTGTAAGGGATTTTTTGGTTATTTTGGAAAAAGTGTGTAAGGAGATTCAAGCTGCTCCAATAAAACCACTCGAGACACCTAAAAATATTAATTACATGAATCCCATGTGATACATTAGTCAATCCCATGGGATTCACAATGAATCCTTTGAGATTCATACTGAATCCCATGGGATTCACAATGAAACCCTTTGAGATTCATACTGAATCCCATGTGATTCACACAGAATCCCATGGGATTCTTTATAAATTCCTTGTGATACATTTATAAATTTATCCTGTACAGAATCCCATGGGATTCACACAGAATCCCATGGGATTCTTTATAAGTTCCTTGTGATACATTTATAAATTTATCCTGTACAGAATCTCATGGGATTCACACAGAATCCCATGGGATTCTTTATAAATTCCTTGTGATACATTTATAAATTTATCCTGTACAGAATCACATGGGATTCTTCACACAGAATCCCATGGGATTCACACAGTTTCATAAAAATCCCATGGGATTCACACAAAATCCCATGTGATTCATTGAATCACATGGGATTCTGTGTGAATCCCATCTGTATTCATAAAGAATCCCATGGGATTCTGTATAAATCACATGGGATTTCATAAAGAATCCCATGGGATTCTGTGTGAATCCAATGTGACTACATACACAATCTTAAGTGATTCATTATGAATCCCATGGGATTCTGTGTGAATCCCATGGGATTCACAATGAATCCCATGGGATGCACCAAAGAATCCCATGGGATTCACAATGAATCCCATGTGATTCACCTAAGAATCCAATGGGATTCATACTGAATCCTTTGTGATTTATCGTCTTTTTACGAATCCAGTGGGATTTTTCTGGACGGAAATTTTGAAGAAAAAAAAATCGTATTTTTACGAATCCCATGGGACTTTTACGAATCCCATGGGATATTTCTGGATGAAAATTTTGAAAAAAAAAAAAATCTTTTTACGAATCCTGTGGGATTTCTTTACGAATCCCGTGGGATTTTTCTGGACGGAAATTTTGAAAAAAAAAAATTCGACTTTTTACGAATCCCATGGGATTTTTACGAATCCCGTAGGATTTTTTTGGACGTAAATTTTGAAAAAAAAAATTGTCTTTTTACGAATCCCATGGGATTTTTTACGAATCCTGTGGGATTTTTCTGGACGGAATTTTGAAAAAAAAGTTCGTCGAAAGTATATAACAATGCATATCTATAGAAAGATAATTTTTTTCTCGTCGCGATGGTGTATTTTTCGTAGCTTGAAGATTTACCGTTTGCAAGATATGTTATTTTAAAAAAAATGTGGAAAGTGGGTTTTTATATTAAATGAGCTAAAATGTCAATTTTGCCCTCCCTTTTTTATTTTTTGATTTGATCTTAGCCATTAGATGAAATGTGGATGGATGGTTGAGATTGATTTATTTGTTTTTTAAGTGATACTTGTTTTGCATCGATCTCACCTCAACATGCAATAGTTATCATTGGATGCATTGCATCTTATAATTTATTTTTAATTGAATAAGCTAACATGCAATAGTTATCATTGGGCTTTAAAAAAAAAAAAAAAAAAAAAAAAAAATTATCATTGGATGCATTGCATCTTATAATTTATTGAGGTTGAATGTTGATCGTGTCTTATAGTCTTTCTATTTTTAAATGTAATCGTAGAACATGATTATCTTATATACATCATGCATGGTTGATCATGTTGTAGTTAATGTCATAATCTCCAGCTCATTTTGCAATTAGAAAAGATGTAACAAAATCCACATCTTGATTTTTTTTAAGTACCACCATCCATCCCATGATTTTATTAAGTGATTCTTCTGGTATATAGTTTATGAAAACAAAAATAATTTTGGAGAAAATAGGGTGTAGTAATAAGATTGAGTTATAATGTTTTGTGTTTAACATATACAATCTTGACAATTTTAATGATGATAACAATGATAGTTTAAAATTTGGAACGAAAACCTTGGAAAGAGTTTGCTGGCGTGTAAAAGATCTAAAAATCACCATTTTTCATGCATGAGAGCAAAGTTGCTCGTTTATGCGATTAGAACCAGGGAAAAGAGAGGAATTAAAACATGGAGGTTGGCTTTATTATACATATAAAAGATGATAAGTTTTCTTCATTGACTTTATATCTCGTTATCCTTCTATATTGCAACTAATCCATTATCATTTTCTTCAGATAGGCGATTTTTCACACCCCTAAATCACATATCTCACGCTATATCACAAATTTTTTTAACGAAACATAAACCCACGCGCCTCTTGGTTGATTGATGGGCTCACTCACATACCACAAGAAAAAATTATAAATGCTCATATTTTGATATTGACAATAAGAATTGTAAGTACGATATGTTCTTTACTACACTTGGGATATTCATCCTGAATCGAGGCGTGCTGAGATGATTGCCTTGACATATGGGTTAAGAAATTATCACATCCGAGCGTGTACATTTGGAAGGTTTCACTTTGCAATAATGTAAGGACTTATCAATCGTCTCCGGAAGATTGGAAGCCTTGTAAGTAAGGCATTTGGAGTACTTTGTTTCATACATTGTCTACTTGCTTAGTATGATTTATACGTACTCGAATACATGGAGACTAGTGAAGAGCCTTTGCAAATAGAGCTTACTAGAAGGACTAGTGGGTTCTTCTATGAGCTAGTAACCAAAAAGAGAGTGACATTTCCCAAATGCTATTATAGCCGAAAGTCCAAGCATAAGGTGTGAAGCTCTTTCAAGTATATGTGTGACTTAAAGGTCTCGGCATCTCACAGAGGTATCTATATTTTAAAGATTGTTGTTCCTTCATTGTAACTTATACTTATAAAGGTTATTGACACATACCATATTGATGAGTGCAGGTCATCATCAAGTGCGAGTCATGGTGAGACTGGGTGATCATCAAGTGCGTGAAGAGTTTGCAGAAGATGACGGCTTGAATTATGCATCGTTTTAGCATCTACAATTTTAAACAATTTAAATTTTTGTCTTTATTTTAAAGCTAGTTGTTTCCCCTTTTTGGGTTGGTTTAAAACTTATTTATTTCAAATATTTTTAGGATTAAAACATTTAAATTGAAATTATGTATATCCAGAATTTTTTGTTTTAAAATATGCCATGAAAAGTTTTTCAAAAATTTAGGACAATTCCAAATATGTATAGAACGAGGAATACGACCCCCGCGTTGCGGGGGGCTATTCGTTAGATTTATAAAAATTAGTCGTGGCAATAAGCGGTAACCACATATTGTTGAAATGGCTCTACACTTCCTACACACTTGATTGCAAGGACCAAAACGTTTATATTCCATAGGAGGGCCTGAAAAGATCATACTAAATTGGTTACCAACAACAGATATTGAGGAACACTAAAACAAAGATGAACATTTTAAACATTCGAAGAAATAAACCTGTCGCATTCGTACAGGACCGTGTCTGATGAGGAGCTGATGCAGCTCCGCTGAAACCATGTTCTCCAGGCGCAAAAGAATTCCCTGCTACACACAACAGAAAACATAACATTTATTCTACATTGTACAATGACAAAGATACCTATATTAAATTTTATGAACGAAAACACGCAGTCGATACTCACTTGTTTGCAGATGGTATGAACGAAAAGGCAGTAACAAAGTGGTTACTAACAACAGATACTAACGAACACCGAAAGAAAGAGCAGGATTTGAATGCATCAAGAAAATAAACCTATTGCATTCGTAGAGGACCGCGTTGCGTGAGGCGTTAATGCAGGTTCACTAAAAGTATGCTGTCCATACGCGGAAGAAGTCGCTGCTGCACAAAAAAAATAAAAAATAAAAAATAAAAAAAATAACATTGAGTCTAGACTTCGCATTCACAAAAACAATTACATTCAATCTGATTAACAAAAAACGCAAACGATGTTTACTTCTTCTGGGCGTTGTGCTTGTAGAATACACAGGATCTGCTCCACTTGTCACTACTAGAATCGGGACATTTAGCCACGGAAATCTTTTAACCACGACCAAATTCGTGTCTAAAAGTGTACAAAACGACAAAATAGTCGTCTTTTGCCATTTGCCTTGAAGAATTACTTTTAGTCACGACAAAATCGTGGCTAAAAGGTATAAAACATTGACTTTGACTTTCAACGAGCAAAATGTGGTCAAGATGACGAACTTCGACCTTTTTGTCACGAGCAAAGTCGTGGCTAAAAGTTTTTAACATAGACTTTAATTTTCAACGAAGAAAATTTGGTCAAAATAATGCACCTTAATCTTTAGTCACGACCAATGTCGTTACTATAAGATTTTATTGTTTTTTATTATTTTCAGGATTTATCTAAATAAAAATAAAAAATATTCCAAAACTTTTAGTCACGATTGTAGTCGTGACTAAAAGTTTTGGGATTATTTTATGAAAATCAATTCATTTATGAAAAATTTAAGTTTACCTCCAAAATTTTGGCCAAAAAAAATTGTGTTCCCGCTCAACTTTTAGTGACGACTTGTCGTGGCTAAAAGTTTGTTGTGGTAATTACATTCTAATTTATATATAAAGGTGTGTTAGAAACGAACGTGCCGGGATGATATGCATGGTTATACACGATATGTTAAACGAATGAGACGAGATGTTAAACAAACGAGCCGAGATGATATGGTTATACATGAGATGTTAAACGAACGAGCCGAGATGATATGCATAGTCATACACGAGATGTTAAACGAACGAGCCGAGATGATATGGTTATACACGAGATGTAAAATGAACGAGCCAAGATGATATGGTTATACACGAGATGTTAAACGAACGAGCCGAGATGATATGGTTATATACGAGATGTTAAACGAACGAGCCGATATGATATGGTTATACACGAGATGTTAAATGAACGAGCCGAGATGATCTGGTTATACACGAGATGTAAAACAAACGAGCCGAGATGATATGGTTATACATGAGATGTTAAACGAACGAGTCGAGATGATATGGTTATACACGAGATGTTAAACGAACGAGTTGAGATGATATGGTTATACACGAGATGTTAAACGAACGAGTCGAGATGATATGGTTATAAGTACGGCACCTTTAGTCACGACTGATCCGAGCAATTATAGAACTCGTGCTCAACAACAAAGTTCCAGCTTATCTTGTTCTAGTTTGAAAGATGCAATTCCTAACTAATGAGCCGAGTTGTTTCATTTGCTTGCCGAGTTGTTTCGTTTGCTTGTCGAGTTGTTTCGTTTGATATGGTTGTACACGAGATGTTAAACGAATGATCCGAGATGATATGGTTGTACGCGAGATGTTTAATGAATGATCCGAGCAATTATGTAACTCGTGCTCAATAACAAAGTTCCAGCTTATCTTGTTCTAGTTTGAAAGATGCAATTCCTAACTAATGAGCCGAGTTGTTTCATTTGCTTGCCGAGTTGTTTCATTTGCTTGCCGAGTTGTTTCGTTTGCTTTTCGAGTTGTTTCGTTTGATATGGTTCTACACGAGATGTTAAACGAATGATCCGAGATGATATGGTTCTACGCGAGATGTTAAACGAATGATCCGAGCAATTATAGAACTCGTGCTCAACAACAAAGTTCCAGCTTATCTTGTTCTAGTTTGAAAGATGCAATTCCTAACTAATGAGCCGAGTTGTTTCATTTGCTTGTCGAGTTGTTTCATTTGCTTGCCGAGTTGTTTCGTTTGCTTGTCGAGTTGTTTCGTTTGATATGGTTGTACACGAGATGTTAAACGAATGATCCGAGATGATATGGTTGTACGCGAGATGTTTAATGAATGATCCGAGCAATTATGTAACTCGTGCTCAATAACAAAGTTCCAGCTTATCTTGTTCTAGTTTGAAAGATGCAATTCCTAACTAATGAGCCGAGTTATTTCATTTGCTTGCCGAGTTGTTTCATTTGCTTGCCGAGTTGTTTCGTTTGCTTGTCGAGTTGTTTCGTTTGATATGGTTCTACACGAGATGTTAAACGAATGATCCGAGATGATATGGTTCTACGCGAGATGTTAAACGAATGATCTGAGCAATTATAGAACTCGTGCTCAACAACAAAGTTCCAGCTTATCTTGTTCTAGTTTGAAAGATGCAATTCCTAACTAATGAGCCGAGTTGTTTCATTTGCTTGTCGAGTTGTTTCATTTGCTTGCCGAGTTGTTACGTTTGCTTGTCGAGTTGTTTCGTTTGATATGGTTCTACACGAGATGTTAAACGAATGATCCGAGATGATATGGTTCTACGCGAGATGTTAAACGAATGATCCGAGCAATTATAGAACTCGTGCTCAACAACAAAGTTCCAGCTTATCTTGTTCTAGTTTGAAAGATGCAATTCCTAACTAATGAGCCGAGTTGTTTCATTTGCTTGTCGAGTTGTTTCATTTGCTTGCCGAGTTGTTACGTTTGCTTGTCGAGTTGTTTCGTTTGATATGGTTCTACACGAGATGTTAAACGAATGATCCGAGATGATATGGTTCTACGCGAGATGTTAAACGAATGATCCGAGCAATTATAGAACTTGTGCTCAACAACAAAGTTCCAGCTTATCTTGTTCTAGTTTGAAAGATGCAATTCCTAACTAATGAGCCGAGTTGTTTCATTTGCTTGCCGAGTTGTTTCATTTGCTTGCCGAGTTGTTTCGTTTGCTTGTCGAGTTGTTTCGTTTGATATGGTTCTACACGAGATGTTAAACGAATGATCCGAGATGATATGGTTCTACGCGAGATGTTAAACGAATGATCCGAGCAATTATAGAACTCGTGCTCAACAACAAAGTTCCAGCTTATCTTGTTCTAGTTTGAAAGATGCAATTCCTAACTAATGAGCCGAGTTGTTTCATTTGCTTGTCGAGTTGTTTCATTTGCTTGCCGAGTTGTTACGTTTGCTTGTCGAGTTGTTTCGTTTGATATGGTTGTACACGAGATGTTAAACGAATGATCCGAGATGATATGGTTCTACGCGAGATGTTAAACGAATGATCCGAACAATTATGTAACTCGTGCTCAATAACAAAGTTCCAGATTATCTTGTTCTAGTTTGAAAGATGCAATTCCTAACTAATGAGCTGAGTTGTTTCATTTGCTTGCCGAGTTGTTTCATTTGCTTGCCGAGTTGTTTCGTTTGCTTGTCGAGTTGTTTCGTTTGATATGGTTCTACACGAGATGTTAAACGAATGATCCGAGATGATATGGTTCTACGCGAGATGTTAAACGAATGATCCGAGCAATTATAGAACTCGTGCTCAACAACAAAGTTCCAGCTTATCTTGTTCTAGTTTGAAAGATGCAATTCCTAACTAATGAGCCGAGTTGTTTCATTTGCTTGTCGAGTTGTTTCATTTGCTTGTCGAGTTGTTTCGTTTGCTTGTCGAGTTGTTTCGTTTGATATGGTTGTACACGAGATGTTAAACGAATGATCCGAGATGATATGGTTGTACGCGAGATGTTTAATGAATGATCCGAGCAATTATAGAACTCGTGCTCAAAAACAAAGTTCCAGCTTATCTTGTTCTAGTTTGAAAGATACAATTCCTAACTAATGAGCCGAGTTGTTTCATTTGCACGTCGAGTTGTTTCATTTGCTTGCCGAGTTGTTTCGTTTGCTTGTCGAGTTGTTTCGTTTGATATGGTTCAACACGAGATGTCAAGCGAATGATCCGAGATGATATGGTTCTACGCGAGATGTTAAATGAATGATCTGAGCAATTATAGAACTCGTGCTCAACAACAAAGTTCCAGCTTATCTTGTTCTAGTTTGAAAGATGCAATTCCTAACTAATGAGCCGAGTTGTTTCATTTGCTTGTCGAGTTATTTCATTTGCTTGCCGAGTTGTTTCGTTTGCTTGTCGAGTTGTTTCGTTTGATATGGTTGTACACGAGATGTTAAACGAATGATCCGAGATGATATGGTTGTACGCGAGATGTTAAACGAATGATCCGAGCAATTATGTAACTCGTGCTCAATAACAAAGTTCCAGCTTATCTTGTTCTAGTTTGAAAGATGCAATTCCTAACTAATGAGCCGAGTTGTTTCATTTGCTTGCCGAGTTGTTTCATTTGCTTGCCGAGTTGTTTCGTTTGCTTGTCGAGTTGTTTCGTTTGATATGGTTCTACACGAGATGTTAAACGAATGATCCGAGATGATATGGTTCTACGCGAGATGTTAAACGAATGATCCGAGCAATTATAGAACTCGTGCTCAACAACAAAGTTCCAGCTTATCTTGTTCTAGTTTGAAAGATGCAATTCCTAACTAATGAGCCGAGTTGTTTCATTTGCTTGTCGAGTTGTTTCATTTGCTTGCCGAGTTGTTACGTTTGCTTGTCGAGTTGTTTCGTTTGATATGGTTCTACACGAGATGTTAAACGAATGATCCGAGATGATATGGTTCTACGCGAGATGTTAAACGAATGATCCGAGCAATTATAGAACTCGTGCTCAACAACAAAGTTCCAGCTTATCTTGTTCTAGTTTGAAAGATGCAATTCCTAACTAATGAGCCGAGTTGTTTCATTTGCTTGTCGAGTTGTTTCATTTGCTTGCCGAGTTGTTTCGTTTGCTTGTCGAGTTGTTTCGTTTGATATGGTTCTACACGAGATGTCAAGCGAATGATTCGAGATGATATGGTTCTACGCGAGATGTTAAACGAATGATCTGAGCAATTATAGAACTCGTGCTCAACAACAAAGTTCCAGCTTATCTTGTTCTAGTTTGAAAGATGCAATTCCTAACTAATGAGCCGAGTTGTTTCATTTGCTTGTCGAGTTGTTTCATTTGCTTGCCGAGTTGTTTCGTTTGCTTGTCGAGTTGTTTCGTTTGATATGGTTGTACACGAGATTTTAAACGAATGATCCGAGATGATATGGTTGTACGCGAGATGTTAAATGATTGATCCGAGCAATTATGTAACTCGTGCTCAATAACAAAGTTCCAGCTTATCTTGTTCTAGTTTGAAAGATGCAATTCCTAACTAATGAGCCGAGTTGTTTCATTTGCTTGCCGAGTTGTTTCATTTGCTTGCGGAGTTGTTTCGTTTGCTTGTCGAGTTGTTTCGTTTGATATGGTTGTACACGAGATGTTAAACGAATGATCCGAGATGATATGGTTGTACGCGAGATGTTTAATGAATGATCCGAGCAATTATGTAACTCGTGCTCAATAACAAAGTTCCGGCTTATCTTGTTCTAGTTTGAAAGATGCAATTCCTAACTAATGAGCCGAGTTGTTTCATTTGCTTGCCGAGTTGTTTCATTTGCTTGCCGAGTTGTTTCGTTTGCTTTTCGAGTTGTTTCGTTTGATATGGTTCTACACGAGATGTTAAACGAATGATCCGAGATGATATGGTTCTACGCGAGATGTTAAACGAATGATCGAGCAATTATAGAACTCGTGCTCAACAACAAAGTTCAGCTTATCTTGTTCTAGTTTGAAAGATGCAATTCCTAACTAATGAGCCGAGTTGTTTCATTTGCTTGTCGAGTTGTTTCATTTGCTTGCCGAGTTGTTACGTTTGCTTGTAGAGTTGTTTCGTTTGATATGGTTCTACACGAGATGTTAAACGAATGATC
The DNA here is from genome assembly GCA_021014915.2 of Artemisia tridentata subsp. tridentata. NCBI lineage: Eukaryota > Viridiplantae > Streptophyta > Magnoliopsida > Asterales > Asteraceae > Artemisia > Artemisia tridentata. The sequence continues at coordinate 2,536,833 of CP139505.1, read as the reverse complement.
TGAGATGATATGGTTCTACGCGAGATGTTAAACGAATGATCCGAGCAATTATAGAACTCGTGCTCAACAACAAAGTTCCAGCTTATCTTGTTCTAGTTTGAAAGATACAATTCCTAACTAATGAGCCGAGTTGTTTCATTTGCACGTCGAGTTGTTTCATTTGCTTGCCGAGTTTTCGTTTGCTTGTCGAGTTGTTTCGTTTGATATGGTTCAACCGAGATGTCAAGCAAATGATCCGAGATGATATGGTTCTACGCGAGATGTTAAATGAATGATCTGAGCAATTATAGAACTCGTGCTCAACAACAAAGTTCCAGCTTATCTTGTTCTAGTTTGAAAGATGCAATTCCTAACTAATGAGCCGAGTTGTTTCATTTGCTTGTCGAGTTATTTCATTTGCTTGCCGAGTTGTTTCGTTTGCTTGTCGAGTTGTTTCGTTTGATATGGTTGTACACGAGATGTTAAACGAATGATCCGAGATGATATGGTTGTACGCGAGATGTTAAACGAATGATCCGAGCAATTATGTAACTCGTGCTCAATAACAAAGTTCCAGCTTATCTTGTTCTAGTTTGAAAGATGCAATTCCTAACTAATGAGCCGAGTTGTTTCATTTGCTTGTCCGAGTTGTTTCATTTGCTTGCCGAGTTGTTTCGTTTGCTTGTCGAGTTGTTTCGTTTGATATGGTTCTACACGAGATGTTAAACGAATGATCCGAGATGATATGGTTCTACGCGAGATGTTAAACGAATGATCCGAAGCAATTATGAACTCGTGCTCAAAACAAAGTTCCAGCTTATCTTGTTCTAGTTTGAAAGATGCAATTCCTAACTAATGAGCCGAGTTGTTTCATTTGCTTGCCGAGTTGTTTCATTTGCTGCCGAGTTGTTTCGTTTGCTTGTCGAGTTGTTTCGTTTGATATGGTTCTACACGAGATGTTAAACGAATGATCCGAGATGATATGGTTCTACGCGAGATGTTAAACGAATGATCCGAGCAATTATAGAACTCGTGCTCAACAACAAAGTTCCAGCTTATCTTGTTCTAGTTTGAAAGATGCAATTCCTAACTAATGAGCCGAGTTGTTTCATTTGCTTGTCGAGTTGTTTCATTTGCTTGCCGAGTTGTTTCGTTTGCTTGTCGAGTTGTTTCGTTTGATATGGTTGTACACGAGATTTTAAACGAATGATCCGAGATGATATGGTTGTACGCGAGATGTTTAATGAATGATCCGAGCAATTATGTAACTCGTGCTCAATAACAAAGTTCCAGCTTATCTTGTTCTAGTTGAAAGATGCAATTCCTAACTAATGAGCCGAGTTATTTCATTTGCTTGCCGAGTTGTTTCATTTGCTTGCCGAGTTGTTTCGTTTGCTTGTCGAGTTGTTTCGTTTGATATGGTTCTACACGAGATGTTAAACGAATGATCCGAGATGATATGGTTCTACGCGAGATGTTAAACGAATGATCTGAGCAATTACAGAACTCGTGCTCAACAAAAAAGTTCAGCTTATCTTGTTCTAGTTTGAAAGATGCAATTCCTAACTAATGAGCCGAGTTGTTTCATTTGCTTGTCGAGTTGTTTCATTTGCTTGCCGAGTTGTTACGTTTGCTTGTCGATTTGTTTCGTTTGATATGGTTCTACACGAGATGTTAAACGAATGATCCGAGATGATATGGTTCTACGCGAGATGTTAAACGAATGATCCGAGCAATTATAGAACTCGTGCTCAACAACAAAGTTCCAGCTTATCTTGTTCTAGTTTGAAAGATGCAATTCCTAACTAATGAGCCGAGTTGTTTCATTTGCTTCTCGAGTTGTTTCATTTGCTTGCCGAGTTGTTCGTTTGCTTGTCGAGTTGTTTCGTTTGATATGGTTCTAACACGAGATGTTAAACGAATGATCCGAGATGATATGGTTCTACGCGAGATGTTAAACTGAATGATCCGAGCAATTATAGAACTCGTGCTCAACAACAAAGTTCCAGCTTATCTTGTTCTAGTTTGAAAGATGCAATTCCTAACTAATGAGCCGAGTTGTTTCATTTGCTTGCCGAGTTGTTTCATTTGCTTACCGAGTTGTTTCGTTTGCTTGTCGAGTTGTTTCGTTTGATATGGTTTACACGAGATGTTAAACGAATGATCCGAGATGATATGGTTCTACGCGAGATGTTAAACGAATGATCCGAGCAATTATAGAACTCGTGCTCAACAACAAAGTTCCAGCTTATCTTGTTCTAGTTTGAAAGATGCAATTCCTAACTAATGAGCCGAGTTGTTTCATTTGCTTGTCGAGTTGTTTCATTTGCTTGCCGAGTTGTTACGTTTGCATGTCGAGTTGTTTCGTTTGATATGGTTGTACACGAGATGTTAAACGAATGATCCGAGATGATATGGTTCTACGCGAGATGTTAAACGAATGATCCGAACAATTATAGAACTCGTGCTCAACAACAAAGTTCCAGCTTATCTTGTTCTAGTTTGAAAGATGCAATTCCTAACTAATGAGCCGAGTTGTTTCATTTGCTTGTCGAGTTGTTTCATTTGCTTGCCGAGTTGTTTCGTTTGCTTGTCGAGTTGTTTCGTTTGATATGGTTGTACACGAGATTTTAAACGAATGATCCGAGATGATATGGTTGTACGCGAGATGTTAAATGAATGATCCGAGCAATTATGTAACTCGTGCTCAATAACAAAGTTCCAGCTTATCTTGTTCTAGTTTGAAAGATGCAATTCCTAACTAATGAGCCGAGTTGTTTCATTTGCTTGCCGAGTTGTTTCATTTGCTTGCCGAGTTGTTTCGTTTGCTTGTCGAGTTGTTTCGTTTGATATGGTTCTACACGAGATGTTAAACGAATGATCCGAGATGATATGGTTCTACGCGAGATGTTAAACGAATGATCCGAGCAATTATAGAACTCGTGCTCAACAACAAAGTTCCAACTTATCTTGTTCTAGTTTGAAAGATGCAATTCCTAACTAATGAGCCGAGTTGTTTCATTTGCTTGTCGAGTTGTTTCATTTGCTTGCCGAGTTGTTTCGTTTGCTTGTCGAGTTGTTTCGTTTGATATGGTTGTACACGAGATTTTAAACGAATGATCCGAGATGATATGGTTGTACGCGAGATGTTTAATGAATGATCCGAGCAATTATGTAACTCGTGCTCAATAACAAAGTTCTAGCTTATCTTGTTCTAGTTTGAAAGATGCAATTCCTAACTAATGAGCCGAGTTGTTTCATTTGCTTGCGAGTTGTTTCATTTGCTTGCCGAGTTGTTTCGTTTGCTTGTCGAGTTGTTTCGTTTGATATGGTTCTACACGAGATGTTAAACGAATGATCCGAGATGATATGGTTCTACGCGAGATGTTAAACGAATGATCCGAGCAATTATAGAACTCGTGCTCAACAACAAAGTTCCAGCTTATCTTGTTCTAGTTTGAAAGATGCAATTCGTAACTAATGAGCCGAGTTGTTTCATTTGCTTGTCGAGTTGTTTCATTTGCTTGCCGAGTTGTTTACGTTTGCTTGTCGAGTTGTTTCGTTTGATATGGTTCTACACGAGATGTTAAACGAATGATCCGAGATGATATGGTTCTACGCGAGATGTTAAACGAATGATCTGAGCAATTATAGAACTCGTGCTCAACAACAAAGTTCCAGCTTATCTTGTTCTAGTTTGAAAGATGCAATTCCTAACTAATGAGCCGAGTTGTTTCATTTGCTTGTCGAGTTGTTTCATTTGCTTGCCGAGTTGTTTCGTTTGCTTGTCGAGTTGTTTCGTTTGATATGGTTCTACACGAGATGTCAAGCGAATGATCCGAGATGATATGGTTCTACGCGAGATGTTAAACGAATGATCTGAGCAATTATAGAACTCGTGCTCAACAACAAAGTTCCAGCTTATCTTGTTCTAGTTTGAAAGATGCAATTCCTAACTAATGAGCCGATTTGTTTCATTTGCTTGTCGAGTTATTTCATTTGCTTGCCGAGTTGTTTCGTTTGCTTGTCGAGTTATTTCGTTTGATATGGTTGTACACGAGATGTTTAAACGAATGATCCGAGATGATATGGTTGTACGCGAGATGTTAAACGAATGATCCGAGCAATTATGTAACTCGTGCTCAATAACAAAGTTCCAGCTTATCTTGTTCTAGTTTGAAAGATGCAATTCCTAACTAATGAGCCGAGTTGTTTCATTTGCTTGCCGAGTTGTTTCATTTGCTTGCCGAGTTGTTTCGTTTGCTTGTCGAGTTGTTTCGTTTGATACGGTTCTACACGAGATGTTAAACGAATGATCCGAGATGATATGGTTCTACGCGAGATGTTAAACGAATGATCCGAGCAATTATAGAACTCGTGCTCAACAACAAAGTTCCAGCTTATCTTGTTCTAGTTTGAAAGATGCAATTCCTAACTAATGAGCCGAGTTGTTTCATTTGCTTGTCGAGTTGTTTCATTTGCTTGTCGAGTTGTTTCGTTTGATATGGTTCTACACGAGATGTTAAACGAATGATCCGAGATGATATGGTTCTACGCGAGATGTTAAACGAATGATCTGAGCAATTATAGAACTCGTGCTCAACAACAAAGTTCCAGCTTATCTTGTTCTAGTTTGAAAGATGCAATTCCTAACTAATGAGCCGAGTTGTTTCATTTGCTTGTCGAGCTGTTTCATTTGCTTGCCGAGTTGTTTCGTTTGCTTGTCGAGTTGTTTCGTTTGATATGGTTCTACACGAGATGTCAAACGAATGATCCGAGATGATATGGTTCTACGCGAGATGTTAAACGAATGATCTGAGCAATTATAGAACTCGTGCTCAACAACAAAGTTCCAGCTTATCTTGTTCTACTTTGAAAGATGCAATTCCTAACTAATGAGCCGAGTTGTTTCATTTGCTTGTCGAGTTATTTCATTTGCTTGCCGAGTTGTTTCGTTTGCTTGTCGAGTTGTTTCGTTTGATATGGTTCTACACGAGATGTTAAACGAATGATCCGAGATGATATGGTTCTACGCGAGATGTTACAGTGATAAGTAGGTATATTGAAGGTTTAGTTGTCCGATGGTTTAGTGGTGAGGCTTATTACAGTGATAAAGGTTGTTTTTATTTTGTGAAATTAGTTTATGTTATTTTGTGTTTTCATTTTGTGAAATTAGTTTATGTTATTTTGTGTTCTAATAATATATAATTAGCAGCTTTAAAGGGTGTTTGACTATGGCTGCTGTAATTTAACTTGTGCTCTTGATAGGCTGCTGCAACAACAGTTTAAGAGGGCGTTTGGGTCAATCTGCAAAGGGTTCTGTTGAGAGGTCAAGGAAGCAGCTGAAGGAGAGGAAGAATAGGGCTAAGAAGATCAGGGGTGTTAAGAAGGTAAGCTCTTATCTTCTACTTATGACGATTGATAAGAGTTGGACTACTTTAAGAAACCGTGCTTCTGATCAGTTTAATGATGGTCTTGATGCATTCCTCGAGAGGTGTAAGGACCACTTAGATGAGCATAATACTTGTTTATGCCCATGTCATAAGTGTAATAATAAACAACCCGGGAAGGACATTGATGTTTTCTTACGGCCTTTGGTTGAAGAATTAAAGGATCTATGGGGTAAAGGAGCCAGGATGAGAGACGCTGCTACAGAAACTTACTTCACAATGAAAGCAATGCTTCTATGGACCATTAATGATTACCCTGCTCGCAGTTATTTGTCTGGTTGGATTGGTCAAGGTTACTTAGCATGCCCTACATGTAACGAAGACACTCCATCTGCTCGTGTGTTAACAAAAATCGTTTATCCTGGTCATAGAAGATTCCTACGCAAGAACCATCGTTGGAGGAAGGACAAGAACTTCAATGGCATGGATGAGCCGGGTGATCCTCCTAGAAACTTTAGCAGTGCTAAAATCCTAGATCAACTTGCTAGATTGCCACAAAGAATACCGGGGAAACATCCAGATTTTGGGTTGGTTGGTGCGAAGAGAAAACGTGACCGAACGGAGTTAAATTGGAGTAAGCGGTCTATTTTCTACGAGCTGGAGTATTGGTCAGATATTGAATTAAAGCACAATCTGGATGTAATGCATATTGAAAAAAATGTATGTGAGAGTTTATTGAGTACGTTATTAATGAACGACAAGTCCAAAGACACTCCAAATGCAAGAAAAGACTTGGAACGTCTGGGCATTCGAGACGACTTGTGGCTCACTGACAACGGAAAAGGGAAGTTAGTAAAGCCTCATCCCAAATACTCTTTCACAAATGAGGACCGACATCGTTTTTGTCAGTTCATTAAAGGAGTAAAACTGCCTGATGGTTTTGGATCAAACCTTAAGCAGAAAGTACCCGATAATGACAACAACATAATGGGCATGATGTCTCATGACTATCATATAATGATGCAACGTTTGCTTCCGGTCGGAGTTCGAGGGTACCTGGACGAAACCGTTTCAGAACCAATAATTGAGCTCTGTTCATTCTTTAAGCAACTTTGTTCTCGTAATTTAATGGTTTCTGATATGTTGAAAGCCAAAGAACAATTGATCAAGATTTTGTGTTCATTCGAGCTAATATTCCCTCCGGCTTTTTTTGACATAATGATTCATTTGGTTATCCATTTACCCGAAGAGGCTATTCAAGGTGGGCCTGTTTACATGAGGTGGATGTATCCATTTGAAAGATACATGAAAAAGCTAAAAAATTATGTCAGAAATAAAGCTAAAGCTGAAGGTTCTATAGCAGAGGGTTATGTCGCAGATGAAGCCTTAACTTTCTGTTCAATGTATCTTGAGGGTATAGAGACGAGATTTAATCGTCCTGACAGAAATGGGGACGCTCCAGTTACGAGTCATGATTTTTTTGTGTTCCGGTCAATATGTTCACTAATTGGTAAACGTTCACCTATCAATTTTACAGACGAGCAATACAAGCAAGTAGAATGGTATGTACTTAACAACAGTCCGGAGATCGCGTCGTACAGGACGTAAGTGTCTTTATTACAAACAATTTTTTCCTTTATTTATATTTTCAATGATTATTCTAATAACACAAACATTTACAGAGAATTTTCTACTGAAAATCCAACAACTGAATTACGAAATGAATTTCCTCGTTGGTTTAAGGTTAAGGTAAACGCATTATACATTACCTTGTAAAAATAATGATTATTACTCAACCTAATTTACTTTTCTCCTTTTCATAGATAACTCGTCTAGTAACAACTGATAAAAGCCGATGCAGCGACGATTTATTAGCTTTAGCACATAGACCAGAAGTGTTTGCAAACTCTTACACCAGCTGCACAGTTAACGGTGTGAAGTTTACGGTTCACACTCGTGATCAACATCGTAGTACTCAAAATAGCGGAGTTTCGACAGCCGGGCATAATGGAATGACCTATTATGGCCAGTTGGAAGAAATACTGGAGCTAATTTATACTGGTGGTCGCAACGTGGTGATGTTCCGATGTAAATGGTTTGACACCGGAAAATCAGGACGTAACTCGCGTTGTAAGACTAAGAATAACATAACCAGTATTTCTGTAAGAAGTGAATGGTGTAAAAACGACCAATACATTTTGGCAATCCAAGCTAATCAAGTCTTTTACATTGAAGACCCGTCTGAAAATGACAACTGGAGGGTCGTCCAACATGGGTATAATAGAAACATTTGGGACCAGGAAGAGAACGAACAAGATGTTATACATGACCAGAATTCATCTGATGTTGCATTATCTGCTAATTTAGATGATTTTACTATTGCACGCTTGAGTAGAGTTGGCCAATCAACAGAAGTTGATGCTATTCCTATTCCTATTCCTGTCCACGTTGATGATGATTTCATTGATGATGGAGACGAAGATGAGGATGTACTTGTAATTGATTCTGATATTGATGTTGTAGAGTCCGATAATGATCAACGTGAAGAAGCTGCCTATTCTAGTGATGAGTGTGATGGCCTATTCTAGTAATGAGTGATTGATATGAAATTGTTATTTGTAAAAAGCATATTGTTCTTATAATGTTCATTATCGCTATCATGTTAATTATTGTTATTATATTGTATTTTTAGTTTCCTGATTTGTATGCATTATGTGCAGTTATTATGAAATGTGTACTATTTTGTAGATGTCAATCGTTGTACGAAGTAATGGCGGGGATGCGGGTGGTAATGATCGTCCTCGAGGCCGTTCTAGGGCACCAACCGGAGGCAACCAAGGTAAAGGATGAGTGTTATTGATATGCTTGTTTTATTAATCTAGTGATAAGTGTTATTGATATGTTTGTTTTATTAATCTTTTTGCTTGAACTTGTAGGCTCGGACGGGGATAAACAAGGACGTGGTAAAACCACGTTAGCCGCGTTTAGAAAGATGTGGGAAGATAACGGCAAGAAACTTCTTCCCATCGAGTTTGATGAGATTGATGGTAAGACGTGGAATCCTATTGGCACATATGCCAACCCGTTTATTCGTACAATTTCAATCAAGATTGGCTACGGGAACAAGATTCCCTTCTACTTTAAGAGCTGGGACGACGTAAAAGAAGAGTTCAAGACTGGTATCTGGCCTGAGATAAAGGTATTACTAATCTATTTTGATTTATGACTAATGTGATGTTAATTAAAATTTGCACCTGTATTATAAATCTATTTAGACTAATGTGAGCTTATTAATCTACATATAGTTCTATATTTGTAAAAATATATACCGTCTAACTGTTTTGCTCTTAAATGTAGACGTATTTTGATATGGATGCCTATTTAGCCGGACCTAAAGCTAAACATGTCAAGACTGCTGTAAATGCTATATGTCAAGAATGTTACAAAGGACACAAACACCGATTCAAGAAGTATAAGTTTCTCAAAAAAGATGGCTACAAGGATCCCGATGCTTTACGATCATTTCCTCCTGACGGTATGCCTAACGATGAATGGAATAAGCATATTAATTTCTTCTTGTAACCTGGTCAAATGAAGAAGTCAGAAACAAATTCGATGAACAGGAGCAAGAAACCATACCCGAGCATGCAGGGAACAAGGTCATTTGCTGCATCACGACACGCTCGTGTAAGTAATACTTTATATATTGATATACGTACATACATAAACATTTTATTATGATGAAGCGAAAAGTGTACCGCTTTTAAGGGGTCATTTAAGCCCTAAATCGTATTTATTTGATCAAATATTGCCCTAAATCGTTCCTTTTGTCATTTTAGGTACTTTTGAGGAGAAATCTGGAAAAGGAGGCATTTTGGACGTTTTTGGAGCATAAAAGTGAAGAAAACGACAAAGTCTCAAAATCAAGCTGGAAATTACCTTTGACGGCGTCAGGATTATCCCTGGACGGCGTCATGGCTTGGCAAAAGTGGTGGATGTGAAATTTACTCATGATAAGCCAGTGAAAATTGCATGGGAATTCTGACGGCGTCACCCTTTAATTTGATCAAGGTCGTCACGTTATAATTTAAAGAGGGACGGCGTCACGTTCATAGTCTGAGGGCGTCAAGCCTTGATAGGCCAGAACGGATTTTGGAGAGCTAAAGAGGGACGGCGTCATGAAGGTCATCCGGGAACCCTAAAAGCGGCGAGGTGACGGCGTCACACTCCATAACGTGACGCCGTCAGATCTAAAAATCTATATATAGTTTTGCAATTCTTTGTCATTAGGGTGGAACTTATTGGGGAACTTTGTGTGTGAAAACCCTAGGACGAATTTGGCAGCCCTTTCAAGGCTTTTCGCCTTGAGATCTTCCATGTTACATTGAAGATAAGTTATCAATTAATCATTCAATATGTCTATGTGTTGTTTGATTCTATCTTGTTCTTGTCTTTTGTTTAACATGCTAGGCTAGATTTATCTTGTGTTTGCTTAGATCTAATGAAACCTAGCTATTGATTATTGGTTATTAGTGTGTTATTAGTTGTATTGGATGATTGTTCATCTATGTTAGGCTTAAGAAACTGGCTAACTTCCTATTCGGTAACTTGCTTGAACGTCTTAAGAAACATGAACCAATGCGTACTAAAGGTTTTTATGGTTGTATTTAATGCACAAGCGAATTCTAGTGATCCCATGTTAGGAGTTTCCTAGCCGGCTCGACATAGGAGTGAAGTAGGAGCTTGTAGAGTTGGGGAAGTACGTACGCCACCCCACGAATGGTATTAAGGAATACATGTTAGACCCGTATCCCGGTTACGAGTAGGCCCCACCCTAGATGAAATATGCTAAGGTTGGATGTAATTGGTTGGTCAACAAAGTTACGTGGAAGTCAAACCCGATAGCCAATTAATAGTCAAAGTATGACTAATGTAGTAATATGGAATGTGATGTATAAACTAGAAGGACCTAAGTTGCCAAGTGTTAATTATGTGGTATAAGTTAGTTGTGGTTAAAATAGGAAGAAAGAGACTTGAGGGACCAATCTTGCCAATGGGCCAAAGTTTCTACCTAACTAGTATATCTAGCTTATTCTAGATTTCTCCATCATTATAGAGATAAGATGAAGGCCGGATCTAGAGGAGAGAAAAAGGAGGGAAATAGCACTTGTTGGATAGCTTAGAAAGGAAGAAGATATAGACTTTGTGGTTATGATCATCTCTAGCAAAGACCCCCACAAGTAAGTAAACTTAATCTAGTGTTTTTAATGATTATGAGAGGGATTCATAAGGGTCATGGTGGGTTTGGTAAATCCTTGTTAGAAAGTGTTAGTTTGATGAGAAAGTAAGTATTTGGTATGTAATTTTAGTAGGAATAATGATGATAATGGTGATGGTGATGAAGTGATGTTGGTGGCTAGTGAAGATGAAGATGATGATGGTTAGAAGATGTTGATGGTGGGATTCATGTTATTAGCTTAGCTTGGATTCAAGGTAAGTAAATCGGTTATGATTTAATGTTATAATGATTTCTTACATTATGTGTTATATGAATGCTTTGATGAGGTTACTTAAATGTGTTTAAATTAGTGTGGGGTGAAGAAGTAGATGTAAGGCTAGTTTGGCATAACTAGCAAATGGGAATGAGTGTAGAGTTGGATTAGTGTAGGTATGTAGGAAGGGTGTGATGAGTTGAGAGGGCTTGAAATGGCTAAGGTATGAGTTATGTTTAATGTTGTGATGAAATAGTTGGATTATGATGCTTAATGTGTGAATAAGTTATGATGTCATGTTATAATCGTTTTACTTACTAAGCGTAAGCTTATTCTTTTAGTTGTTAATGTTTTTGTAGGTTTATGTGCGGCGAAATGTAAGGACTTGGACTATAGCCTAAGGAATTGGAAGTGGATTGAAGGATAAATCGTAATTAGGAGCTTAGTATAGAACACCGAGCTCGAGTGACAAGGTTGTACCCCCGAGAGTCTTTTATTGATTTGTAAAGTGTAGTCGAGTGTCAATTTGTATGTTAGAAAGGTCAAAACGATTTGGGAGTCTATGGATGGGTCAAAGTGTGTTTTAAGTGTTTTTGAGTAATGATAATGGGGTGTTTGGTTTAAGCGTGTTCGTACCCATTTTGGGTAGTTAACGGGTCAAGTGATCTTGGAACATGTTTGTTATGTTAAATAAATGATGTTGGTCAAGTTTGGTGTAAAACGGAAGTGGTATAAGTAGTTTGATGTCATGAAATGGGTCAAAATGGGTTTTTAGTGGTGAAAACTGCAGATTTGTTCTTGATGGCCTTCTTGACGGCGTCCCCTTTTAATCGTCCAAAAATCTTCTGGCCCGTCAAGGTCTGACGGCGTCACCATTTTTCTGACGGCGTCACGTTTATCAGGGCAGTTTTTGAAAAATCATATCTTTTAATCCGTAAGTCGAAATGGGTCGTATGACCTATCGTTTTGAAGGTAATTGAGTCTAGTTTCATTTAAAATTAGTCTCAAGGTCTGAAAGTTTATAGATTTTTGTCAGTGGTTAAAAGAGTAAGCAGATGTCCGTAAAAGTGAGTCGTTTCCGTGTAAAAAGTTTTAAATTTTGGTCTAAGCGGGCACGGGGCGTTACAACTTGGTATCAAAGCTTCAGTTTAAGTGAATTAGGTTTCCTTTAGGTTGCCTAGACTTAAACCACTCGTAGACGCGTTAAGTTAAGTTTGAGATAGGTGGGCTAATAGTTTGTGAGTTATAGGATGTGGATGTAGAGTTTGAAACGAATGATGTGATCGTTATATGGGTAGTATGATGGGGACTTAGGGATGTGTCTTATGTGATATATGGCATGGGAGACTTGACGTGTGAGTGATAGGATTACCGTGCACCTCGGGCTGTCTCGGTAATTATTATATGATTATGTGATTGTGTGCCATGGTAGTTAGCGAGGGTGAATATGTGTAATAAGTTGTGTGGTGGGTTATAAGAAATGTGACTAATAAGGAAAGTGCATGGCTTGTGAGCTAGGAATGACCAAAGTATGGTCTTATGAGTAGTTATACTTAGTGTGATGATCCTTAATGAGGTATTAGAGATGGGTTAGTAGAGAGTCAAGTATTAGGAGCATGATTATGAATGTGTGGTAACGTTGAATGTGTGTAGTGAAGAAATGATATAAATATATGCATAATAAGTTTGTGATGAACTTAGTTACAAAATAAGAAAAAGGCATAGGGGTTGAGTAAATAATGAAATAGAGCGAAATTTCTTAAGTAATACTAGCTAAAATGAGATGAACATCTATGAAGCTAAGGTGTTGTCATGAAATAATTATACTACGGCTAAGGCGATTAGCTGTAGTCATTAATAAATAATGAACGTGTTGTAGTTGGCGATTTATGTAGGGTTTACATGTAAAGGAAGCAAACGAGACTAAAAGAGTAGTAGTAAAGATGCGGAATTAGTTAACGAGGATTAAATAATGTAAGTTGTGGTAAGATGTGTAAACACGTGACGAAAATGTATAAATGACTAAAATGTGTAGGAAAAATGAATGATGCTAACGAATGTAGTTAAATCCATGCAAGGTTTAGACACGGAAAAAGAAATGGATAGGCTAAAGGTAAAATAAAGATGTGAAAATAACTAATGCGTATTAAAAACGTAAGAAAGAATGCGAGGAGTATGTGTGAGAAAAAGACGTTGTCTTGAAATTATCATATTACAGCGCTGTAATCACCATAATGAATGCATGAGTTTCGGTTGGTAAAATGTGAGAAGTCTAGACGTAAATGAGTCGAGTGGAATAAAATGTAATGTAAGAATGTGAAAATGAGTAATGAAGGCTAAAAATGCAAGAGGTAAAGTAAAGATGCGAAAATAACTAAGGCGGATTAAAAATGTAAGGAGTGTGTATGAGATAAAGGCGTTGTTCTAAATTATCATATTACTACTAAGGCGATTAGCGGTAATTACTATAAGAAACGAATGTAATAATGTGTGTTTGTGGTGCTTATGGCTTGGATCCGATGTTAAAATGTGAAAGTGGTAAAGTGATGAATGTAATGATCCTTCGGGATGAATGTTAAATGTGGTATCCATCGGGATGACCAAGTAAAGGAATGTTAAGGAATCCTTCGGAATGAATGTTAAAGATCCTTCGGGATGAAAAGTGTTGCTTTCACCGGCAAGGGGTTGCCTACATCCATGGCATATAAAAGTATCCCCATGATGAATGTGATAATGTGAAGGATCCAAGTCTAAGAAGAGTAAAAATAATGTAATAAAAAGAAAAATGATAAAATAATAAAGGTTAGATTGGGAATTAGGAGTCGTAGTGTTATGTCGGGAGTGCATAACCATGAGTTTATATTTCTTGATTTACATCGATTGGGACGCCTCTCCATGTAAATGAGGAATTATAAACGAGTGGGCTATGTGTTGCCGACACGGCACGAGTAGGGTTATAGAAGTAGAAAGCGAGAGTTTAGAATTCGTAGAAATTTTAAGGACTAAGATAGGAGGATTAGAGTTGGACCATGGCTTTAGTTGAGACTTAGAAGGACCTTGATGGGATGGAGAAATTGTAATGATGATAGGATGGGCCTTGCGGTGTGGTGCAAAAGATGATGAATGAAGATAAAAGAATGTGAACGTATTAGCCGGGTGTGATCATGTAAAGTCAACTAGTACGAGTTTCTTAAGTATTGAGTAGTCAAGAATGAGGGTAGAGGATAAAGCGAGTGAAATAATGATGTGCGGTAATAGGGCGGATTAGAATGATGATTAGTTGTAATAAGCATGTCTTGTAGTATGTAAGATCTAAGCAAGAGTTGTATGGCATAGAAGTAAATGGGAAGTAGTAGGGATTAAGGATGTGTGATATGTTGTAGTATGCATAGAATTGCAAGATCATTTAGATCGTTGCACTAAATAAACTAGGAGTTAAGGTGTTTGGAAAGAGAGGAATTAAGTGACTAAGTGTAGGATAGTAAAGAACGAAAGATTTCGGGGACGAAATCTAAATAAGGGGGGTAGAATTGTTAGACCCATATCCCGATTACGAGTAGGCCCCACCCTAGATGAAATATGCTAAGGTTGGATGTAATTGGTTGGTCAACAAAGTTACGTGAAAGTCAAACCCGATAGCCAAATTAATAGTCAAAGTATGACTAATGTAGTAATATGGAATGTGATGTATAAACTAGAAGGACCTAAGTTGCCAAGTGTTAATTATGTGTTATAAGTTAGTTGTGGTTAAAATAGGAAGAAAGAGACTTGAGGGACCAATCTTGCCAATGGGCCAAAGTTTCTACCTAACTAGTATATCTAGCTTATTCTAGATTTCTCCATCATTATGGAGATAAGATGAAGGCCGGATTTAGAGGAGAGAAAAAGGAGGGAAATAGCACTTGTTGGATAGCTTAGAAAGGAAGAAGATATAGACTTTGTGGTTATGATCATCTCTAGCAAAGACCCTCACAAGTAAGTAAACTTAATCTAGTGTTTTTAATGATTATGAGAGGGATTCATAAGGGTCATGGTGGGTTTGGTAAATCCTTGTTAGAAAGTGTTAGTTTGATGAGAAAGTAAGTATTTGGTATGTAATTTTAGTAGGAATAATGATGATAATGGTGATGGTGATGAAGTGATGTTGGTGGCTAGTGAAGATGAAGATGATGATGGTTAGAAGATGTTGATGGTGGGATTCATGTTATTAGCTTAGCTTGGATTCAAGGTAAGTAAATCGGTTATGATTTAATGTTATAATGATTTCTTACATTATGTGTTATATGAATGCTTTGATGAGGTTACTTAAATGTGTTTAAATTAGTGTGGGGTGAAGAAGTAGATGTAAGGCTAGTTTGGCATAACTAGCAAATGGGAATGAGTGTAGAGTTGGATTAGTGTAGGTATGTAGGAAGGGTGTGATGAGTTGAGAGGGCTTGAAATGGCTAAGGTATGAGTTATGTTTAATGTTGTGATGAAATAGTTGGATTATGATGCTTAATGTGTGAATAAGTTATGATGTCATGTTATAATCGTTTTACTTACTAAGCGTAAGCTTATTCTTTTAGTTGTTAATGTTTTTGTAGGTTTATGTGCGGCGAAATGTAAGGACTTGGACTATAGCCTAAGGAATTGGAAGTGGATTGAAGGATAAATCGTAATTAGGAGCTTAGTATAGAACACCGAGCTCGAGTGACAAGGTTGTACCCCCGAGAGTCTTTTATTGATTTGTAAAGTGTAGTCGAGTGTCAATTTGTATGTTAGAAAGGTCAAAACGATTTGGGAGTCTATGGATGGGTCAAAGTGTGTTTTAAGTGTTTTTGAGTAATGATAATGGGGTGTTTGGTTTAAGCGTGTTCGTACCCATTTTGGGTAGTTAACGGGTCAAGTGATCTTGGAACATGTTTGTTATGTTAAATAAATGATGTTGGTCAAGTTTGGTGTAAAACGGAAGTGGTATAAGTAGTTTGATGTCATGAAATGGGTCAAAATGGGTTTTTAGTGGTGAAAACTGCAGATTTGTTCTTGATGGCCTTCTTGACGGCGTCCCCTTTTAATCGTCCAAAAATCCTCTGGCCCGTCAAGGTCTGACGGCGTCACCATTTTTCTGACGGCGTCACGTTTATCAGGGCAGTTTTTGAAAAATCATATCTTTTAATCCGTAAGTCGAAATGGGTCGTATGACCTATCGTTTTGAAGGTAATTGAGTCTAGTTTCATTTAAAATTAGTCTCAAGGTCTGAAAGTTTATAGATTTTTGTCAGTGGTTAAAAGAGTAAGCAGATGTCCGTAAAAGTGAGTCGTTTCCGTGTAAAAAGTTTTAAATTTTGGTCTAAGCGGGCACGGGGCGTTACAATACACCCGTCATCCACGCAACTAATACACACTAATCAACCGGTTAAAGATAGTTAGGGAGTAAGGAAATCTAAGTAAACACATTTCTCTCTACATAAGTTTTCACCAACATTTTCATTTTTGTTATTTTATTTTATTTGCATTCGTAGTAATTTGGGTTAGTTGACTTGCAACTAATTCCGCCCACTCTTTCAAACCTGAGATTTTACTTGCTTTCGTAAAAAAATATAAAAACATAAAAAGAATCTTCTCTCACCCTTAGACCTATTAGAATAGTTTTTCATACCTACCGAACACTATTCCCTGTGGAGAACGATCAATCCCCCGTACTTACCACTACACTATACTACATCGGTCAGGTACACTGCCTGGTGGGGTTGTAAGCCTCTTGAGATCCCTCGAGAGGTAAAACCTGTTGTAAGGTTGCAAAACCACGCATCAAGTTTTTGGCGCCGCTGCCGGGGAATAGTTATTGTTTAGGTTGAATTTTTATTTTATAGGTCTACTCACTAGATTCCTTTCTAGTGAGATTTTTATTTTATTTTTCTAGGTTTTCTTTAGTCTATCTATTTTTCTTTGTGTCTTTGTTCGTAAAAGAAATTTCCATTGACTCTTCCGTTCACCATTATGGAGAACGTGAATCCACTACATAATCTACCCCTTCCACTCCAAAATGACATCTTTATGTTCCGTCGACATAATGGTGAATCTTTTTCCGATACATGGACTCGTTTCAAATACTTATTAAAAAAGGTCTTTCATCATGGTCTTGACTTATTGTTTCCACTTCAAATCTTTTACACTCGTATTGACCGCCAAACCCAGCAGGAGATTGAAAATATGGAAGATGGGAAAATGTGGGATTATGGTGATGAAGAGGCATGGGAAATCTTTGAGATTCTCGCCCAAAAAAGAAGTGGAACATGTGACCCAAAAAATGCAAGCTTAGACCTATTTGGTATTTAGATAAATCAATCGGAAGGTTTGTTTAGGAATGAGGTGGGTAGAGTTGAGGTACCTAAGTGCATGTCATGGTTAGGCACTACCATAATACAAGATGAACACATAGGTGATCTTAATGAGATGGAGGATATAGTAGAAAACCCAAGCCCACCAAGTACCCCACAAGTCCCACCATCACTTGAGGCATACACACCGCCCGTGACTTACCCGGAAGAAGTAGAAGAGACTTTAGGAATCCCGATGGAGGTAGAATCCTTGGACCAAGCACCACTAGAGGATATAGGTTTGAATACTTATAGTGATAACCTTACTCTTAGTTCTAGGGAATTTCCTAGTGTTGATGAAACGGAACCTCAACCTTTACACAACTTTCCATCCTTAGATTTACATCTAGGAGAAAAAAGAGGAACCGACCCACCCATCAACCAATATTATCCGGGTAGTTTTAGGATGAAGGAAGCCATTCACTCACCCTTTCACCTCACGTGGCATATTTCTACCCTAAGGGTGTGTATCGCTACTTTCACCCGCACTTAATCCTAAGTGTAGGGAAAACCTCCCCTATTTTTGTTAAATAAGGGTAGAGTCAGGCTCGTGACTCGAACAAAAACAAGCGCTTCTTGGGAGGCAACCCAAGCTTTATTTGCTTTGTGTGTTTATTTATTTGTTTGTTTGATTTTATTTGTTTCCGTATGTGTGTTTAATTTTTTATTTTTATTGATTCATGTTCAAAACTAATTTGTGAAAATGCTTTATTTTGTTTTTAACTTCGTCTTAACTACATATAAAGGTATTTTGCAAAAGCTAAGTGTAAGGGAAATCTAAATTGGTTTATTAGAACACAAATGAACATGAATCGTAATAATATTAAATGAACATACATATTAGTATTTGTTTGAGTCAAATGCTTGTATCGAGTCATAATGATGTTTTGCAGGATTTCCAGGAAGTAAGGTATAGGTTTTTCCAAAAATTTTCCGGAAACGTAACATGAGAATTCTGTCAGATCATTTCTGACGGCGTCAGGCTTTACAACCTGATGGCGTCAGGTTTAATCTTCTGAAAATTTTTGAAAGTTTTGTTTTCATAAAAAAGTTTTTATTAAATCTATAACTTATAATCTCCAGGAATCTGCAAAGTTATCATTCCACAAGCATTATATCCTTATATATAGATTTATCCCGCCGATGTTATGCAGGTTCTCGTGTTTGTTTTCTCAGGTTTAACAGGTTATTTTGGACAAGGAAATATTTTGAATCAAGCTTATGGCGATGCATTAGTCATGGAGCTTCAACATTACTTTGGAAGAAGATCTAACCGTGTTACTTCATTATCCACCGAGCGAATCAGGGGAGTATTTGATTTCATTCTTTTACTTTATGCTTTTACATTTGTTATTTGAACATTGGGGACAATGTTCATCTTAAGTGTAAGGGGGGGTAAAAGTACGATTTTAGAGAATGCTATTACGCTTGATTTTTGTTTGTTTAATAGTAGATGTGTAATAAAACTGAGATAAACACCTGTTAGGGTAATTTTAGTGCCAAATTTAAATTTTTTTACAACATTTAGGAGTGAAACTTTGATCTTAATGAGCGTCTCACGGATAGGAGTTATATGACTAGCACAAAAACCGTACCACTAAAAAAATTTTCCACCCCCAAATATGTGAGGTTCACCCCTAGAATTGGTAGGAAAAGCATTTATGCTATGATGTGTGTACCGGTAGCACTTAGATTCTAGAACTTGCGTTAGGACCATTCCGAGGCCACAAGTGAGACTACATTCGTGTAGTTAGATTTACTACATGATAAGAGGCATTAGGATTAACCCATTGTTTTACACCTGTGTTTTTGTTATAATTACATTGGCTACATTGGTCAAGTAATTCTCCCACACCCTTTGCGTTGTACTCATTTTTAGTACACGATACCCCTAGTACACCCCTCAGAGCCTATCTTTTCGTTTCGACCTTTAAGCATTTTACTTAAAGGAAGAATTTGTTACACCCCACTTAAATGTACACCCAAATCGCCTTAGCCTACCTTGTATGCACTCATTTTTAGTGCATTATTGTGACAACATTTGTTTAAACCCAAGTTAATTATCTAGTTGATTACATGGTTGCTAAGTCGAGTCATATCCTTGTACACATTGTTTTGGGACGATTGGGACTCATGGGTAAAGTACTAGTGTAATGGAGTAATGGGGAAGAACATCATTTATTACCCCCATATGTGCTAAATGTTTTTAAAGTACTCCAAGTTTTTCAATTATCTTAATTCGAGTCATTAGAATAGTTAATTGTAAAGTTATGTAAAAGTTCAAGTGTAAGGGGAATGCAACGCCCCTATGATGTATTCTTTTGGATGGTAGGGCAAAAGTGTATGAAGAAAAAAAAAAAAAAAAAAAAAAAATCAATCAAGAAAAAAAAAATGAGAAAAAGAAAAGTAGAAAAAACATACGGACTACCATCCCGTTTCATTTTATGTTTATTTTATGTTTTTGTTATTTTGTTTTTAGCTTAAGTTAAGTCGAGTCTTGGCTTAGCAACATTGTATAGTACATGTAATTGATCAAGATCTTTAACTCGCCACCAGTAAAATATCCTTTATCCAACAAAACCGTGTTTTCCTTTTCCCCACACCTAACGTTATAACCCATGTAAAAGCCCTCTTTGATAGTTTATCTTAGGTGCTTACGCCTAGTGGAGGAGGTTTTTGATCCCTTCCCAAGCCTATGGTAATCTATTTGCTATGACAGGTAGTGAGAGATATTATCCGTTTTCATTTATGAGATTTATTTTGATGACACTTGAGAGATGTGAGTATCTAAACACTACTTGTGAGGTGCTAGTTTGTAATCTCCGTGCTTATTATGATTAAAGTGGAACGAATATTTGTTGTAATTACTTTTATGTTAGCATTAAATGACCCCTAACTTGTATTTTGATTAGAATAAAAGCGCATTTGCTTGAGGACAAGCAAATCTCAAGTGTAAGGGTATTTGATGAAGCGAAAAGTGTACCGCTTTTAAGGGGTCATTTAAGCCCTAAATCGTATTTATTTGATCAAATATTGCCCTAAATCGTTCCTTTTGTCATTTTAGGTACTTTTGAGGAGAAATCTGGAAAAGGAGGCATTTTGGACGTTTTTGGAGCATAAAAGTGAAGAAAACGACAAAGTCTCAAAATCAAGCTGGAAATTACCTTTGACGGCGTCAGGATTATCCCTGGACGGCGTCATGGCTTGGCAAAAGTGGTGGATGTGAAATTTACTCATGATAAGCCAGTGAAAATTGCATGGGAATTCTGACGGCGTCACCCTTTAATTTGATCAAGGTCGTCACGTTATAATTTAAAGAGGGACGGCGTCACGTTCATAGTCTGAGGGCGTCAAGCCTTGATAGGCCAGAACGGATTTTGGAGAGCTAAAGAGGGACGGCGTCATGAAGGTCATCCGGGAACCCTAAAAGCGGCGAGGTGACGGCGTCACACTCCATAACGTGACGCCGTCAGATCTAAAAATCTATATATAGTTTTGCAATTCTTTGTCATTAGGGTGGAACTTATTAGGGAACTTTGTGTGTGAAAACCCTAGGACGAATTTGGCAGCCCTTTCAAGGCTTTTCGCCTTGAGATCTTCCATGTTACATTGAAGATAAGTTATCAATTAATCATTCAATATGTCTATGTGTTGTTTGATTCTATCTTGTTCTTGTCTTTTGTTTAACATGCTAGGCTAGATTTATCTTGTGTTTGCTTAGATCTAATGAAACCTAGCTATTGATTATTGGTTATTAGTGTGTTATTAGTTGTATTGGATGATTGTTCATCTATGTTAGGCTTAAGAAACTGGCTAACTTCCTATTCGGTAACTTGCTTGAACGTCTTAAGAAACATGAACCAATGCGTACTAAAGGTTTTTATGGTTGTATTTAATGCACAAGCGAATTCTAGTGATCCCATGTTAGGAGCTTCCTAGCCGGTTCGACATAGGAGTGAAGTAGGAGCTTGTAGAGTTGGGGAAGTACGTACGCCACCCCACGAATGGTATTAAGGAATACACCCATCATCCACGCAACTAATACACACTAATCAACCGGTAAAAGATAGTTAGGGAGTAAGGAAATCTAAGTAAACACATTTCTCTCTACATAAGTTTTCACCAACATTTTCATTTTTGTTATTTTATTTTATTTGCATTCGTAGTAATTTGGGTTAGTTGACTAGCAACTAATTCCGCCCACTCTTTCAAACCCGAGATTTTACTTGCTTTCGTAAAAAAATATAAAAACATAAAAAGAATCTTCTCTCACCCTTAGACCTATTAGAATAGTTTTTCATACCTAACGAACACTATTCCCTGTGGAGAACGATCAATCCCCCGTACTTACCACTACACTATACTACATCGGTCAGGTACACTGCCTGGTGGGGTTGTAAGCCTCTTGAGATCCCTCGAGAGGTAAAACCTTTTGTAAGGTTGCAAAACCACGCATCAGATATACGTACATACATAAACATTTTATTATTATGATATATTTGTTTTATGTGTTAACAGCGAAAAAAAGGCACAGATGGTAATCCCGACGTATATCCAAGCAGAATAGATGACTTTGGTCTAATGCATAAGAGAAAAAAAAACCGGTGCCTACGCGAACGAGGTTGCTGCTACCAAGCACGTAAGTTACAACACATGTTTATTTACAATTTTTTCTTCTTTTTTTTTTTACGTGAACAGGGGTGTTTGCTACTGTTTTAGCAGTCTCCAAAACACCCTTTCTGCTGCAACACTCCCTTTTTGGCGCATCAACTTTGTAGCTTAGTCTTGGCGCATGACTTTCTTGTCACAACAGCTTTTTGGCGCATGAACTTTGTAACTAATGTTTAAAATCTACAAACTAATAAAAATAAGCAACTAGGGATTAAGAAAAAGCATTATTTAGGAATTTTTATCCAACAGGCAAGCTAGAAATTACCTATGAAAAGGCACAACTGAGTTCAGTTATGCAAAGATGAGCAGAGGTGAATATGGGTCGAAATGGTAGAAATAAGTTGGATACCTAATGGTTATGTACCAGGAACTTAAAACAAGTATTTAGACCTAAGATGAGCTCATTTTATGCAATTGCTTATATACTGCTTATATTAGTGCTTATTAGTTAATTTGCTGCTTATATTGTTCACTTGAGTTAATTAGCTAATTTAACAAGTATGCATCAGTTGAATAACACCTAATGGCTTAATTCATTGAAATACTAAAAACAGTCAACTATTAAGGGGTGTTTGGTTTTACTTGCATTTCTGTGTTTCAATTGTTTGTGTGTGATAAATATAGCTCAGATAGTCCACATTAGGTACTTTTAGGTTATCTAAGTCATAAAATCCTTAGGTTATTCATAAAATAGTCAAAATTAGCTTTAATCTTTATTCCTGTGCTTAATTTTGTTCATTAGATGCTAATATCTTAGATATAGGTAGATTATTAATTCACTTAGCTTGATTAGGGTTTATATAAGCTTAAAATAACAGCTAGATTCAATTAGGGTCATTTAAATTTCACTTTAGTCAACATTTGCATACATTGAAAAAAGTCAAAAGTGTCAAATTAGTTTTCAAATCCATTTTAGTTGCCTGATTGGCCTGCTTGAGTTGATTGTGTGATCAGTTGAGCTTGTTGATTGTTCTAGCCTGCTCTTGCTGGTTTTGTAGCTTGTTTAAGCTTGCTTAGATAGGATTAGTGAAGCTTAATTGCTGTTTGCACTTTAGATTAGCTTAGTTTGCTATCCTAGCAGCTTGTAGCTTTTGAAAGTTTCATTTCTAGTTTTTTTTTTTTTTTTAGTTAACTGCTGGTAAAATAAGTGATGCGTGGGTTTTGCAACCTTACAACAGGTTTTACCTCTCGAGGGATCTCAAGAGGCTTACAACCCCACCAGGCAGTGTACCTGACCGATGTAGTATAGTGTAGTGGTAAGTACGGGGGATTGATCGTTCTCCACAGGGAATAGTGTTCGTTAGGTGTGAAAGGCTACTCTAATTAGGTCTAAGGGTTGAGGAAGATTCTTTTTTGTATTTTTTTATATTTTTATGAAAGCAAGTAAAATCTCGGTTTTGAAGGAGTGGGCGGAATTAGTTGCTAGTCAACTAACCCAAATTACTACGAATGCAAATAAAATAAATAAATGAAAATAAAATGTGGTGAGAAACTTATGTGTAGAGAAATGTGTTTACTTAGATTTGCTTACTCCCTAACTATCTTTTACCGGTTAATTAGTGTGTATTAGTCGCGTGGATGACGGGTGTATTCCTTAATACCATTCGTGGGGTGGCGTACTTACTTCCCCAACTCTACAAGCTCCTACTTCACTCCTATGTCGAGCCGGCTAGGAAGCTCCTAACATGGGATCACTAGAATTCGCTTGTGCATTAAATACAACCATAAAAACCTTTAGTACGCATTTGGTTCATGTTTCTTAAGACGTTCAAGCAAGTTACCGAATAGGAAGTTAGCCAGTTTTCTTAAGCCTAACATAGATAAACAATCATCCAATACAACTAACAACACACTAATAACCAAAAATCAATAGCTAGGTTTCATTAGATCTAAGCAAACACAAGATAAATTTAGCCTAACATGTTAAACAAAAGACAAGAATAAGATAGAATCAAACAACACATAGACATATTGAATGATTAATTGATAACTTATCTTTCAATGAAACATGGAAGATCTCAAGGCAAAAAGCCCTGAAAAAGTAGCTAAAATCGTCTTAGGGTTTTATCCCAAAATTCCACACACTAAGCTCTCTTTAATGACAAAAAATTAGAAAACTATATATAGACTTTGACATCTGACGGCGTCACCTTATGGATTGTGACGCCGTCACCTCGCCGCTTTTAGGGTTCCCGGATGACCATCTTGACGCCGTCCCTCTTTAGCTCTTCAAAAATCCATTCTGGCTTATCAAGGCTTGACGCCGTCGAACCTTGAACGTGACGCCGTCCCCTTATGATTTAAGCCGTGACGCCCTTGATCAAGTTAAAGCGTGACGCCGTCAGAATTCACATGCTATTTTCACTGGCCCGTCATGAGTAAATTTCACGTCCAACTTTTCTTGCCAAGGCATGACGCCGTCAAAGGTAACTTTTAGCCGATTTTTGAGACTTTGCCGTTTTCTTCACTTTTATGCTCCAAAAACGTCCAAAATGCCTCCTTTTCCAGATTTCTCCTCAAAAGTACCTAAAATGACAAAAGGAACGATTTAGGGCAATATTTGATCAAATAAATACGATTTCGGGCTTAAATGACCCCTTAAAAGCGGTACACTTTTCGCCTCATCAAATACCCTTACACTTGAGATTTGCTTGTCCTCAAGCAAATGCGCTTTTATTCTAATCAAAATACAAGTTAGGGGTCATTTAATGCTAACATAAAAGTAATTACAACAAATAATCGTTCCACTTCAATCATAATAAGCACGGAGATTACAAACTAGCACCTCACAAGTAGTGTTTAGATACTCACATCTCTCAAGTGTCATCAAAATAAATCTCATAAATGAAAACGGATAATATCTCTCACTACCTGTCATAGCAAATAGATTACCATAGGCTTGGGAAAGGATCGAAAACCTCCTCCACTAGGCGTAAGCACCAAAGATAAACTATCAAAGAGGGCTTTTAAATGGGGTATAACGTTAGGTGTAGGGAAAAGGAAAACACGGTTTTGTTGGATAAGGGATATTTTACTGGTGGCTAGTTAAAAATCTTGATCAATTACATGTACTATACAACGTTGCTAAGCCAAGACTAGACTCGATCTTAAGCTAGAAACAAAATAACAAAATAACAAAAACATAAAAATAAACATAAAATAAAACGGGATGGTAGTCCGTATGTGTTTTTTTTTTTTTTTTTTTTTTTTTTTTTTTTTTTTTTTTTTTTTTTTTTTTTTTTGACATACACTTTTACCCTACCATCCAAAATAATACATCATAGGGGCATTGCATCCCCCTTACACTTGAATTTTTACATAACTTTACAAATACTAATCTAATGACTCGAATTAAGATAATTGAAAAACTTGGAGTACTTTTAAAACATTTAGCACATATGGGGGTAATAAATGATGTTCTTCCCCATTACTCCATTATACTTGTACTTTACCCATGAGTCCCAATCGTCCCAAAACAATATGTACAAGGATATGACTCGACTTAGAAACCATGTAATCAACTAGATAATTAACTTGGGTTTAAACAAATGTTGTAACAATAATGCACTAAAAATGAGTGCATACAAGGTAGGCTAAGGCGATTTGGGTGTACATTTTAGTGGGGTGTAAACAAATTCTTCCTTTAAGTAAAATGCTTAAAGGTCGAAGCGAAAAGATAGGCTCTGAGGGGTGTACTAGGGGTATCGTGTACTAAAAATGAGTACAACGCAAAGGGTGTGGGAGAATTACTTGACTAATGTAGCCAATGTAATTATAACAAAAACACAGGTGTAAAACAATGGGTTAATCCTAATGCCTCTTATCATGTAGTAAATCTAACTACACGAATGTAGTCTCACTTGTGGCCTCGGAATGGTCCTAACGCAAGTTCTAGAATCTAAGTGCTACCGGTACACACATCATAGCATAAATGCTTTTCCTACCAATTCTAGGGGTGAACCTCACATATTTGGGGGTGGAAAATTTTTTTAGTGGTACGGTTTTTTGTGCTAGTCATATAACTCCTATCCGTGAGACGCTCATTAAGATCAAAGTTTCACTCCTAAATGTTGTAAAAAATTTTAAATTTGGCACTAAAATTACCCTAACAGGTATTTATCTCAGTTTTATTACACATCCACTATTAAACAAACAAAAATCAAGCGCACTTGTATTCTCTAAAATCGTACTTTTACCCTCCCCTTACACTTAAGATGAACATTGTCCCCAATGTTCAAGTAACAAGATGTAAAAGCAAAAAGTAAAAGAATGAAATCAAATACTCCCCTGATTCGCTCGGTGGATAATGAAATTACACGGTTAAATCTTCCTTCAAAGAGAATGTTGAAGCTCCATGACTAATGCATCACCATAAGCTTGATTCAAAACATTTCCTTGTCCAAAATAACCTGTTAAACCTGAGAAAACAAACACGAAAACCTGCATAACATCGGCGGGAAAAATCTATATATAAGGATATAATGCTTGTGGAATGATAACTTTGCAGATTCCTGGAGATTATAAGTTGGAGATTTTAATAAAAACTTTTTTTAAAAACAAAACTTTCAAAAATTTCTGAAAATTAAATCTGACGCCGTCAGGTTATAAACCCTGACGCCGTCAGAAATGACCTGACAAAAATTTTCATTTTAAGTTTCCGGAAAATTTCTGGAAAAACCTTTACCTTACTTCCTGGAAATCCTGCAAAACATCATTATGACTCGATACAAGCATTTGACTCAAACAAATACGAATATGCATGCTTATATCTCATTGTTATCGTTCATGTTCAATCTTGTTCTTAAAAACAAATTTGGATTTCCCTTACACTTATCTTTTGCAAAATACCTTTATATGTAGTTAAGACGAAGTTAAAAACAAAATAAAGCATTTTCACAATTTATATTTGAGACATGAACAGTAAACAAAAAGAATAAGAAATGCATACGGAAACAAATAAAATTAAATAAACAAACAATCAAACAAATAAAGCAAATAAAGCTTGGGCTGCCTCCCAAGAGCGCTTGTTTTTGTTCGAGTCACGAGCCTGACTCTACCCTTATTTAACGGAAATAGGGGAGGTTTTCCCTACACTTAGGATTAAGTGTGGGTGAAAGTAGCGATACACACCATCTTGGTGGAAGTATGCCACGTGAGGAAAGAGTGGTGGATGAATTATATGCTCAAAGATGTGGGATCCAATCATCATAACCTTACTTAGTTCAATTGGGTCAATGGGTGAATTGAAGTTTTCTCCTAGAAAGGGATCATCTTCTATCAACTTCGAGAGACTCCAAGTTAAGAATCCACTTTGACCTAATAAACCCGGTTTAAACCCATAATGTTTCTTGTGATCAATCATAAATGGGTGATGTATGTATGTAAGGTCACGGTTCACTCCTATATTAGCTTCCACTCCACATAGCCTAGAGTCTACTACCTTAATCTTAACATTACCCGGACTACATGGTTTGATGGGTGGATCGGGACCTTTTTCAATTCCTAAATTCACATCTAAGGATGGAAGATTAGGTAACGGTTTTGGCTGAGGCTCCGGTTCATCAAAACTAGGAACTTCCATAGAACTAAGAGTAAGGTTGTGATCACAAGTATTCAAACATACTTCTTCTAGTTGTGTTTGGTACAAGGGCTCTACCTCTATTGGGGTTCCTATAGTCTCCTCAACTTCTTCCGGGTAAGTCACGGGCGGTGTGTGTGCCTCAATTGATGGTAGGACTTGTGGGGTACTTGGTGGGCTTATGTTACTTACCTCATCATTCCTTGTGTCAAGATCACCTATATCCTCATCATAGGTTTTGGTAGAATTTAAACCTAACATTTTCCCTAGTATCTCAAGTGCTTCTCTAGGCATCTCAACTTCTATATCCGAATCATAAGGATCATCCTCAATATTCTGACTGCTATATTCAAATTGCCCAAAAGATTCATCATGTGTTTCTTGAGATTCATCGTCATCGATCATAAAACCTAGGTCTTTTTGATCAATGTGATCATGCTCGGCTAGATCCTTCATCACATCAAGGTCACCTATGTGTTCGTTTTGTACTATGGCATTACATGACAACCACTTAGGTATCTCAACACTAATGTATTCATCCCCAAACAAACTTGTTTCATGATCCAGGAAATTTATATTCAATTGACTTGTACTAACGTTTGTTGGGTTGTCTACCCTATAATAATATTGGGCACAATCTTCTATGGCATCCCATGCTTCTTCAACACTTAATTCCCTAAAGTCCCCATTGGCAAAATCCTCAATGCGCATTTGGTCATATTGGCCA